>JAJOZX010002007.1:137500-716560 GCA_023014485.1 Bathynomus jamesi | reverse complement strand
AGGATATATTTGACCTCTATTTACCTTACTTAATGATGAATTTAATAATCTAAGATCATACTTTACTAATAATAGTTTCCTGTTCAATATGTAGACAAACTAATTAGATCCTTCTTAAATATGTTTATAGCCCTCAACTTCCATGTATACAGTGCCGACGGATATAAATATTTTTGGTACCTGAAATGGTCCTTGAATAAGAATTTAAGCTTAAATTTACAAAATTGTTAAGGAAAATTTTTTTTATCATACTGATTTCGCATCATATTTATTAATAAAACGTCTTTAGGTAGCTTTTCTCAGCGAAGGATCGAAACCCCGACTCGTGCGTAGCGGTGTTGTATATTTAGTTACCTGCCCCAGGTGTCTCTGGGAATTACATCGGCAGCACTGTTCGCTCTCTCAGGGCTAGATTTTATTCGCATATGGGAATAATGGCCGAACAGGTAAAATTTTAAAAACTAAGGAAGCCTCGAGTATTCGTGAACACAGCATTAAATGCAAAATGATGTCACTTTAGACAATTTTAAAATTCTTGGTTGTAATACTTGTCCCAACTCACTAAGAATTTTAGAATCCCTTTTCATTAAAGCATTGTCCCCTAGTCTGAAGTTGAATCATCGGCCGTCCTCTCAATTTGCTATGATCCTCCTCCTTCCCAATTCCTTATAATCCCTCCTTCCCTATCGCCCTCGCCATCCTTCGTGTTTCCCGTTCTTTGCCTCTGCTCAAATTAGTCAGCCTCGGATGCTGTGTAAGGTAGATAGCTCCATTGTTCCAGTGTACTATTGGTAATTTTCCAGTGTATTAATTTCACATTTACTACATGTATTTAAAAATAAACTTCTTAATTTTTATATGTAAATCTGTATAACTTAGAATTTAACCTCTTTTCTCAGTCTTTTAAATTTGTCTTTACGAATAGGTTATAGAAATTTCTGTTTTGTTTTTCATTCAAAATGATTTTAATTTCACATTGTTATTAAACAGCATGAAGATGAGCGTATTGCTCGAAACGTTGCGCAATAAAGAAGACTTTTCATGGCATTTACAGTTCTCTTGTCATTGGATTTCTCCTAAATATATATAATATATGAAAAGCCCCACGTGCCATGCACAAAGTCCTATGTATGTATGGCAATCATTTCATTCCCATTAGGCTATGTCGCCAATCCCGAGGCAATTTTGTAGATATTTAATTCAATTAATTAATAATTTATATTTAATTATGAAATAAAGGTATCACGTACGATACCATGTTGAAAGCGCGTATAGTTTTTCATTATACTGGGGGGGGGGGGGGGGGGAGAGAAAATTTGTATGTTATAGATCAAATTTTTTATAAACTGTGTGTTTTAAACCATGTGAAATGGATTGAAAAGAATGAAATAGGAATTTAGGAAGAGAAAGGTTACTCAATACCTATTTAAATATAAAAGTTCAAGAGGCCAACTTTTCAAGTTTAGTTAAAGTTATGTCAATCAGTTTGACTCCCCTTAGGTATAGGAAATTTACAGAATTAAAGTAAAGTTATTAAGCATTTTAACTTTACTCATTATTTGTGTAAATTTTATGTCACCAGTTTTTAAATGCTGGTTTACTAGTGTTGTTTTGTAGTTTTGTCATGTTTTGTTTTGTTAACGATTTATGTTTTGAAGTGACTTCCACAGTGTTGAGTTAATTGAAATGTACTGTACTTCCATGTTGTGTTGTTTGGTTAAGAGTTTGTACTGTATTCAAATCTACACTTCAGACTACTCAATACCGTAGTTTTAGTGGAGTAAATATTACTCCTCCACAGGTAGATCTGGAGGGCTTGGGGCTTTGAATCCTGTACTGTTTTTGTGTTATTTGGCCTATAGCCAAGGGAGGCCACAAGACCCTTGTTGTTTGGTCTCTGGCCAAGGGAGGCCACAAGACCCCTGTTGTTTGGTCTCTGGCCAAGGGAGGCCACAAGACCCTTGTTGAATAGGTTGGGCTATGGCCAAGGGAGGCCATCAGCCCTTGTGAATAGGTTGGGCTATGGCCAAGGGAGCCGTCAGCCCCCTTGTTGAATAGGTTGGGCTATGGCCAAGGGAGGCCATCAGCCCCTTGTTGAATAGGTTGGGCTATGGCCAAGGAGGCCATCACCCCTTGATGAATCTGTTGGGCTATGGCCAAGTAGGCCAAGGCCTTTGATGAATCTGTTGGGCTATGGCCAAGGTAGGCCAAGGCCCTTTGATGAATCTGTTGGGCTATGGCCAATGGTAGGCCATCAGCCGTTTGATGAATTTGTTGAGCTATGGCCAAGGTAGGCCATCAACCCCTTGATGAATAATCTGGGCTATGGCCAAGGTAGGCCATCAGCCCCTTTAATAATTTGGGCTATGGCCAAGGTAGGCCATCAGCCCCTTGTTGAATAGGTTGGGCTATGGCCAAGTGAGGCCATCAGCCCCTTGTTGAATAGGTTGGGCTATGGCCAAGGGAGGCCATCAGCCCTTTGATGAATATGTTGGGCTATGGCCAAGGTAGGCCATCAATCCCTTGATGAATTTGTTGGGCTATGGCCAAGGAAGGCCATCAGCCGTTTGATGAATTTGTTGGGCTATGGCCAAGGTAGGCCAAGGCCCTTTGATGATCTGTTGGGCTATGGGTAAGGGTAGGCCATCAGCCGTTTGATGAATTTGTTGAGCTATGGCCAAGGTAGGCCATCAACCCCTTGATGAATAATTTGGGCTATGGCCAAGGTAGGCCATCAGCCCCTTGAATAATTTGGGCTATGGCCAAGGTAGGCCATCAGCCCCTTGAAATAGTAGTTTGGGCTATGGCCAAAGTAGCCATAAACCCTTTAGAGTAGAATAGTTTGGGCTATGGCCAAAGTAAGCCATAAAACCCTTTAGAGTAGTTTGTGTGTATGTGCCACTGTCTAACCATATAATTTTTGGCACAAAATTATGTGCATAGAACCAGAGCGCAGCAAGAAAAGCTTTTACTCTCCGATCCTTGGTTATGTTCAGAGAGGTTGTTGTGTTTGTGACACAATTGGAAAAAGTACAGTGTGTGTGTGTGTGTGTTGCATTCCTCTGAATCCAGTTAGTGTTCAAAACTTGGATTCACCACTCCAGTGAAGTCAATACCCGTAGTTATAATTGAGTAAATGTTGTGTCCTACAGGTAGGTCTGGATTGTTTGGAGTTTTGAAGGAATCCAATCTGTTTGCAAGGAATGTACGTGTCTGTTAATGAAATCTGTTGAGTGATTCACTGATTCTCCTTTAAAAGAAGAATTGGATGTTTGGAGTCGTATGTATATATTTATATACTGTACCGTACGTATGTGTGTAAATGTGTATTTTGTTATAGGGTTTTATTTTTGGGTTTTGGGTTAGGTTAACCAATTTGGCTGAGTAAAGATCCTCAAATGTTGCATTTGAGACCTTATATCAAGCCTTGTCTGTTTTATGCCTATATGTGAAATAGGACTTAGAATAGGTCGCGCCTATACGTCAAATAGAACTTAGAATGTGTTCCGCCTATATGTCAAATAGGACTTAGAATGTGTTAGGCCTATATGTTAAATAGGACTTAGAATAGGTTGTGCCTATCTGTCAAATAGGACTTGGAATAGGTTGTGCCTATATGTCAAATAGGACTTGGAATAGGTTGTGCCTATATGTCAAATAGGACTTGGAATAGGTTGCGCCTATATGTCAAATAGGACTTGGAATAGGTTGCGCCTATATGTCAAATAGGACTTAGAATAGGTTGCGCCTATATGTCAAATAGGACTTAGAATAGGGTTACGAATAGGTGTCAGGTGGGTGTAGGTTTGAATTCGTGCAATTGCTTTAGGTCTTTGTGATGTTACAGTTCCGAGTTGAATTTTGTGATGTTACAGGTTTGAGTTTAATTTTGTGATGTTAATGGGTTCTGAGTAAGTTAAATTGCTAAAATAAATTTTATAACCTACACCACAGGTTGAATTATAAATTTAGTGTTTTTAGTTAGGATAGGCCTTGAGTGTAAAGAGTAGGGCCTACTTTGTGAGGTAGGCTTCTTGTATATTTAACTTCAAATTGTAGTTTGAAGTAGGCCTTTAGTGTATGAGTATGTTAGGCTTATTAGTTAAGGTAAAGCGGTTTGGGCCTACTAAATAGGCTTCTGTCGAAATTGGCTTTTTATAGGACCTAAAATGAGTTAAGCTTGTTAAATCAACAAGGCTTTGTTTTGAGTTAAAGAGTAGGACCTATTAAATAGGCTTAATGTTGTGGGCCTATTTTTATAGGACCTAAAATGAGTTATGCCTGTTAAATGAACAAGCCTTTGTTTTCGGTTAGTGTAAAAGTAAAGGGATCGGTTCCCCAGTTACATAGGCCACCATATGAAAAAGCTATAGTGGGGTTATGGTTGAAATTGGGGTTAGGCCTAATGAGCTAAGCCTAGCAACTCTGTATGTCAGTGTAAATTTTAGAGGGGTCAGTTCCCCATATACGGGCCACCATATGAAAAAACTATATAGGGCTGTGGGTTGATTGCCTGTTAACCTCATCCGTTGGAAATTTCCAGCAGACTTCAGTGGAGAGTTACCGACAAAAGCCCTATGTTTTTTCGTTAGAGAGTTATGTATGTGTAGGTCTTCAAAGGGACTCTGTTTATTTAATTGTTTTCGGTAATTCTAGCCTCAGGATTTTAGATGCCTATATGTGAACGAAAGAAAGTGTCCCACCTTATTTTCGCTGGGCCTTAGTTTGCTTCGATGTAGGGCCGTTACGATGGAGCCTACACTGCGAGTTGACACTTTGCAACTAATATAGGCAGTCACTAATTAAACCTGAAGGTATAGGCCTATCCTTTTTATAGTTATTAGGTTTTATATTAATATAAGGAATTCACTCAGAACTTTAGGGAAGACAAAAGCACATCTTCCTTGTTTAAAGCGTTCGCTGTAACATAAATAGCTCCGAGCCAGAGCCGCTATAATATAATCTTCGTATTTTTATTATAAATTGCTGATTTGGCAAAGGTCGTTGACTCGTTTCTCGATGTAATTCTCATGAGTTGGAAATGGAAAATGTAGAACACGAGATCATAATTTGGTTTCTGTTGTTGTCATGCAGGCCCGAAGCCTACATATGGGTTCTATGTATGTGTGGCAATCATTTCATTCCCATTAGGCTATGTCGCCACTCCCGAGGCAATTTTGTAGATATTTAATTCAATTAATTAATAATTTATATTTAATTATGAAATAAAGGTATCACATACGATACCATGCTGTAAGCGCGTATAGTTTTTCCATATATATATATATATATATGTGAGAGAGAG
This sequence comes from Bathynomus jamesi, assembly GCA_023014485.1. Classification (NCBI taxonomy): domain Eukaryota; kingdom Metazoa; phylum Arthropoda; class Malacostraca; order Isopoda; family Cirolanidae; genus Bathynomus; species Bathynomus jamesi. Next base: position 711,255 of record JAJOZX010002007.1, on the reverse strand, counting down.
AGAGAGAGAGAGGCATAAATAGGACAGAAAGTGAAATGGTTACAAACACTTTTCATTTATTTTGAGGAATATGCCTCTAACCAGGGCCGGCGAGAGATGCCAGGGGCCCCGGGGAAGGATTGGTATATGGGCCTCCCTGTTTACTCAGTATCTTATTATGAATGTTTTTTGTGTACATAACAAACAAACTGATTATATGTCCAAGTCACTATTCAAAACATACAGTATGATAATCTCAAAAAAATGTATGTTCATTAATTATATTTCCTCTCTGTTATTTAATCAATTGCTTTATTAATATTTTTAGATTTTATCCCCCTCTTTCCGGACACCGGAGATTTAACCCGGCTTCCCCGCCCTCTCAGCGGCCCTTGACATGAGCGAGAAGAACCTGATGGAGGAGATGGCGCAGGATAGGGCGGAGTGAAGGAGAAGTATCCGCAACAGCGACCCCATATAAATGGGACTAATAATGCTGCAGAAGAAGAATATATATATATATATATATATATATATATATATATATATATATATATATACACACACACATAGAGCCGTTTCTAGCCATTAGGAGGCTCTAAGCAGTATACCCATTTGAGGCCCCACCCCTCCATCCACCAACTCACGCCTTACTACATCACCTCAGCACACACATACAAAAAATGGCTGTGTTAATAAAAAACAATTATGAAACAATTTTAATGAAACATTTATGTCTAAAACAACAAATATGTAGGGTGTCAGGAAATGATTGCCCCCCCCTGTACAGAAGAAACTGAAAGGAATAGAAAAAAACAGACAAAACCACGCGAAAGAGCGTTTAATTTTGAATAAAAAACACTTGTTTTAATATCGGGTGTTGCCCCCATTTGCAGCTCTGACGGCCATTAATCGACGGGGGTATGATCCCAGAAGTGTCTCAAAGAGATCAGTATCATGACTCATTTCTTCAAGGACTTCGTTGATCTTTGCAGTCATAATTTCTGTTGAATACCGATTCTGAAATGGTTGTTCCAGCATTAAGGACTCCACCCGATCCTTCATGATGGATCCGACATGTTCACAGACATTAAGATCGGGAGAATTGCCAGGCCATTCATTATTTCCGAAAAAATCAATGTTATTGTCCTTAAGCAGTTGTTGAGTCGCAAGTGCTTTCATACAGGGGGCTTTGTCGTGAAGAAAGGTTGCCTGTTCAACATCCAAAACACACTCGGGGTCTTTCAAAAACGGAATTACATGTTGGGCTAAAATTACATTTCGAAAATAAGGCCCATCCCAACTGGTTCCTCTTGGTTTGATAACCCAGATGAGCTTCCGAATAGAGAACATAATGAAAACACCCACACATGCTGGATTTTTTACTATTTCTCGATACTTCTGGTCGTCTGGGACTTCATCAGGAGTTGTTGCCCAAACCCGATCATTCTGAAAATTTGGTTTTCTGGAGACATAAACGAAGAATTCATCGCTGACAACCAAGTGAAGGAAATCGTCTTCCGTCCATTCCTCAAGATAATCACAAAACCATAGCCGATCTTCAATATTAAGATCACTCTTCCGTGGCTTAGCTATTTCATGCCAAGCACTCAAGCCTTGGCGAACTCGAAATTGATGCACAAGTTGCCGATTGACTATCTTACCACGACGGATAAGTATCTCTTTCGCTACCTCAGAGCAGCTCTTCTTTCGGCGCCGTGATGCAGCAAGCACAATATCTTTCGATTCTTGAGATAATTTCTCCGGTCTTCCTCCTCGAAATTCTGTTTCACAATCTTCAGGATTCTTATTCCAATTCCTTTTGACAAAGTCTTCTGATCTTTTTAATCTCTCAGCCACCCAGTGTCGAGTTATGAAAGTTGCACCAGCTTCCTTTGCTTCACGAAATGTGACAGCTCGAATGCGGTCAAGAACTCGCTTTTTCTCTGAATCGTTCAAAATAGATGATGCCATGGTTTCTGTGGGGAAAAAAATGGTAAGAATTAAAATCACAGGAATAGAATATAATGGTTTTTATTCAGATTTTAACGCTTTCAAGTGGTCTCGCCGGTTTTTATCTATCTCTTCTAGTTTTTGCTCTACAGGGGGGGGCAATCATTTCCTGACACTCAGAAGACAAACAGAAAAAATACTCTTTATGAAATTCCTGAAAATTAGCTTATACATTATTTAGAATAAATGACAGAAATATGTATAAAAAAATAATGCAATTATCAACTACCAAACAATTACTAACTCTACGATACAATCGTGTAATAGCTAACAGTTATACAGAACATTTTGTGTCTTCAAAATTTTTGCCTCCTAGATTTTTTCTGGCCGAAATCATCAATAACATCATCATATGAAATCTCCCTGCCAACGTCCTGGTTGATGCTTATGATGCCAATGCCACTGAGGCGATCCTGCCCCATTGATGATCTGAGGTAGTTCTTGATTAGCTTCATCTTAGAGAAGCTCCTCTCGGCTGATGCTACTGTCACAGGTAGAGTGGAGGCAATTCTTAGTGCAACCCAGAGATTGGGGTATAGTTCCTCCAGTTGCTTCTGATGAATGAAGGAGAGAAGCTCCAATGCAGTCATGTTGTGTGAAGGTAAAGTCGGCAAGTTCTTAATTTCGAGGGCCAGTTCTCAGTTCTCTTCCATCAATGTCAGAGTCAGCTCCAGAGCTCAGTATCTTAGAGAGCTTTTCACACTTGCAGGACAAGTCTTCCTTGTTCATTGTGGTGAAGTTTAGGAGAACCCCAAATATGTCCCTCACATCATCTAATGTTTTGAATCTCTCATTTATTGACCCGATGGCACAATCCACCACCACATTGAAAAATTTGACTTCCAGCCTTTTTAAGGCTTCTGTAAATAGTTCGTCAGGAACTTCGTAAGCAAAGTGTTTTTTTGTGGATCTGAGCCTCTTCTCCTTCAGCACAGCCTCCACATTCATTTCCTCACATATGTCCGTATCTACGATTTGTGCTGCAAAACCTGTGTTTCTGTAGCTGGTGAGTGAGTCTTTTGTTTTTGTGAGGAGGTTGACTGCCACATCAAACTGCATTGTAGGAGACTGCAGAAGTTTGCTCACATGGTTAACTGCATGAAGAATGTCATACCATACTACTGTGCAAATCTGAAAGCAATAAGACCCTACCTTCTCTGCAAGTGCTTGTGCTTCAGTCCTGGCTGTGGCATCTGTGGCATTGTTTCTGACTTCCAACAGGGCCTCTCTGATGCTGTGGCTCTGGTATCGCACAGCCTCAATGCTCTTAAGCCGGCTCTCCCACCTGGTTTCACTCCAAGACTTGAGTGTTATGTTCACGTGGTTCTTTAGGATTGTCCATCTCTGTGTAGCTGCTGCAAAAAGTTGTACAATTTTTGTACGTTGCCAAAGAAGCTGATGGCATCTGTGGAAGCTTTAGCTGTATCAGCCACTACAAGATTCAGAGTGTGAGCCTCACATGGAACATAGAGTGCACGACAGTTCTTCTTTAATAACCTTGCCTGAACACCTTTGCTCTTGCCCTTCATGTTCTCTCTGTTGTCAAATGACTTCCTCTGCAGTCATCATTTGAAGTGAATATTCAGTTCATCTAATCTTTTCAGAATCAGAACTGATAAACCCAGGCCTGTACTTTCTGAAGCCTCAAGAAAACCCATGAAGTATTCTTTTATTTCTGGTACTTCACCCATTTTAACCGTTCTGATAATAATCGACATCTGTTCTTGGTGGCTTATGTCTGGAGTGCAGTCCAAAATGAGTGAGTAATATTTAGCTTGTTTTATTTTGCAACAGTGGCATCCAAGATCTTCCCACTAATGGACCCAATGAGCTCATTTTGAATGATGTTTCCTAGGTAACTTGAATGACTATATTGGCCACTTTCGACTCTGCTGATGTGTTGTTTCATCACTGGATCAAATTTGGCAAGCAGCTCAACCTCCTTCAAGAAGTTGCCATTGTCTCGATTGTACAATGTAGAGGAAGACCCCATGAAAGCAAGGTTTCTCTCTGCCAGTGATTGGATCATACTTACAAGACGTGTGAAAACATCTCGCCAGCGTCTTCGCTCTACCTCCATTAATGACATTTCAGTTTGGTCAATGGTCCTCCCAGTTTTTAGCCGCAGTTCCAGATCCTTCCATGTTGCTATGTTATCTGCATGTTCTGAACTATTTTCATGGCCTTTCAGAAGCGAACCAACGTTTATTCAGTCTGAAAGTCCATCCGTAATTAGTTTGTACGACTTCCTCGAAAACAACTTGCAGCAGAAGCAATAAAGAGCATCATTCCTTCTAGAGTACATCTGCCAGCTTCGCTTTATTTTTTCCCCATTAATTAATGTTCTGTACATGAAATGGTGATGAACGCTTCTACCGTCCTCTCTTTTAGGGAATGTGAAATCTGGACTGATTTGAAATGGTCCTCGAGACACCAATCTGTCTTCAAGGCATCTGACAGGACAACTGGCCAGTCATACGGATCAAGCGGTGGAGCAGATCTTGGTTCTTGTTGCTCAGTAGAAATGCCTGTGTGTGGTGTTTGAAGCTGAACAGAAGATGGGCCACTTGTTGGTTCATCAGGCTCTACTTCTACTGGTGTTTGAGGTTGCATAGAGGATGGTCCTGCTGTTGGCTCATGATGCTCATCAGGCTTTGCTGAGGATGGCTTTTCCAAATATTTCAGTAGTGCTCCTGAGAAGAACATAACATTACATATTCTGTTAATTTTTGCTAAAATACTCTTTCTTATCTTGTTTGATAATTGATCTGTGTGCACAGAATTTGAGGTGATGTAATCCATTAAATTTCACATTTCGAAATATTATAAATATTACAGAGACTAGCTTACTCTACACGATTCCTGAGCACTTGCCTAGCTTGATGGTCTACCTAACCTAGTTGCCTGAACTGTAATCATAAGAATATACAAGTGGCACATCTCACCTGTACTACTGGAAAGCTTCTCCTCCTCTATTTTCTTCTTTTTCCATTTTTCAGCTCCTGATGGATAATGTCGTTTCATTTTCCAAGATGCACGAAGTCACATCTAGTTAACTACAACTAATCTGCTAAATAATAATAATCATGATAATAATGATCTACAGATCTACAGAAGCTAAGGCTAACAAAGACCCTAAGATCCACTCTAAGGTTAGCCCGAGAGAAAGGAAAGAGTAGGGGGTTAAGAGAAGAGAAGAGAATAAGGGGTTAAGTAAGGAGGAACACCTATCATCGTGGGTTAACATTCATTCAGAAAAAGAGAAAAAAGACTCATCATCATCATCCACCAGCCACTGCCGACAAGTCAGAAAAATAGTCGGAGAGAATAGGAGAGGGGTGAAAGATGAAAAGAAGTAAAATAAGAACGCTTACAAACCATGCAAACATATTCTTAACTCACTGTCATACCATGCAAACTACAAACATGCAAGAAAGAGAGTTACAGACATGCAAAGTAAGGAGAGGATAAGGAAGAAAAAAAAATAGGTAAAGTTAAACAAAAAGTGGGTTAGTTTACGCTACAAAGCTACATCTACGTTCGTGTTAGTCTAATTTTTTTTTTTTTTATTGCTGGCATCACACGCTGGCATGTCACAAGCTGGCATTCATCGTCAACAGACTCATCCTCGATTTTATTAACGATTTTGAAAACTTCAATAAGCTCCCCCCTTAATCTTCTAGTTTCGAGTGAATACAGGTCTAACTCTTTAATCCTATCTTCATAAGGCTTAGCGCAATGACGGAATAAGTTTCGTGGCACGACGCTGAACCCTTTCTAACCTATCAATATCCTCACGCAAGTACGGGCACCAAAACTGAACGGCATATTCTAAATGAGGCCTGACTAGGGACTTGTAAAGGGGCAATATAATATCCTTCAATTTAAATTTGAAATTACGCGCTATGAAGCCTAACATCCTATAAGCTTTTGCGCAAGACTCCAGGCACTGGTTCCTAACCTTTAAATCCTTAGATACACGTACGCCTAAATCTACTTCCTCGTCAATGCTCGCTAACTCCCTATAATCCATCGTGTACGTGTAATTATTGTTGCGAGAACCTATATGCAAAACTTTACATTTATCTACGTTAAATTGCATCTGCCACTTATCTGCCCACTCCGTAATCCTATTTACATCGTCTTGGAGCCTATTACTATCGTCCTCGCTAACAACCTTACTACCTATTTTAGTATCGGCCGCGAATTTTGACACGTTACTAGTCAATCCTACATCTATGTCGTTAATGTAAATTACGAATAGCAATGGGCCTAACACTGAACCCTGTGGGACACCGCTACCTACATCTAACCACCCCGATTCACTACCATTAACTACGACCCTCTGTCTCCTAGCACGAAGCCATTCTTCTAACCAGTTAGCTACCTGACCGCGTATACCGTGCGCTTTGACCTTCGCAATTAGTCTCCTATGCGGAACTGTATCGAACGCCTTTTTAAAATCTAAATAAATAACGTCAGCTGCTCTATGCCTATCGTATTCGCGCACTATTTCGTTATAAAATTCTAACAAATTAGTTAAACAAGACCTATGGCGTCGAAACCCGTGCTGACTACTATTAATCAAACCCCTACTTTCTAAGTGATCGATAATACGATCCCTAACTACGGATTCCAAAAGTTTACCGACAATTGACGTTAAGCTAATGGGCCTATAATTGCTAGCTACCGCGCGGTCGCCTTTTTTAAAAATAGGCGTGACGTTAGCTAATTTGAAGTCTTCAGGAATAATCCCCACTTCGAGTGACTGATTAAAAATCTTCGCTAAGGGGCCTACGATGACGTCTTTCAAATCTTTCAAATGTCTAGGATAAAAAGCGTCAGGGCCTGGAGCCTTGCTAACTTTTAGCCTATCGATATAATGCGCAATCTCAGCCTCGTAAACAGTTATTTCATCTAAAATAGTCTCGCTACTAAATGGAACGATATCGTCAACGTCGGGGACATTATTTACGTCCTCTACGGTAAAAACTGTCGCAAAAAAGTTATTGAAAATACCCGCCATCGCCTGAGCGTCAGAAGCCAAAGCGCCATTTACATCCACTAGAGGGCCTATGTTATCCTTTACCGGCTTACGATTATTTACGTATTCAAAAAACTTTTTTGGATTATGTTTACTATCCGCAGCTATAACTATCTCTAAATTACGCTTGGCATTCCTAACTGATCTTTTAACCTGACGTCTAAGCTCGATATATCTATTAAAGTTAGCTACCTGGCCATTGCGCTTGTTAAGTCTATACGCTCTATTACGCTCGTTTATGAACTCGCCTACTTCCCTAGTCCACCACTTCGGCCTACCACGATTTCTAACGCGCTTGGGCCTACGAGGAATAAACTCCCTTTCAATATTCCTAAAACTTTCTTTAAACGCCACCCAACGCAAATTTGTATCATTACCCATAAATAAGTTATCCCAGTCCACTACTCTCATCCTATCAGCAAAACTATCAAAATTAGCCCTACGAAAATCAGGGACTTCTATTACGTTACTATCCTGTGTGTTTTCTATCAATAACTTAAACCTAAGAATTTGATGATCGCTACATCCTAAACTCCGCCTACTTCTAAACTTTCGACTATATTCTCGCCGTTCGTCATCACCAAATCTAAGATATTATCACCGCGCGTTGGTTCGGTAACTATCTGTCGTAAAAAGTTATCGTCCATAAACTCAACCAGTCTCAAACCCTCTTCGTTACCCGTAAAATTCTCGTAATTAACATTAGGGCAGTTAAAGTCTCCGACAATTGTACTATTCCGATTGTCAATAAAATTACCAAGAAGTGAGTAAAATCTAGTATCTATATCGAGGGGTTGAACGGGAGGTCTATAAACAACGACAAAATTAAAACTAATACTACGCGCCCTAACTTCAACACAGATCGCATTAATTGCTGCCGGAAAATCTAACTTAACCTCGATAGCCCTAAGGGAATTACGAATGTACAGCAAAACGCCGCCTCCAAATCTATGTAACCTATGAAGATGATCTACAGATCTACAGAAGCTAAGGCTAACAAAGACCCTAAGATCCACTCTAAGGCTAGCCCGGGAGAAAGAAAAGAGTAGGGGGTTAAGAGAAGAGAAGAGAATAAGGGGTTAAGTAAGGAGCAACACCTATCATTCGTGGGTTAACATTCATTCAGAAAAAGAGGAAAAAGTCTCACCATCATCATCCGCCGGCCACTGCCGACAAGTCAGAAAAATAGTCGGAGAATAGGAGAGGGGTGAAAGATGAAAAGAAGTAAAATAAGAACGCTTACAAACCATGCAAACACAGTCTTAACTCACTGTCATACCATGCAAACTACAAACATGCAAGAAAAGAGTTAGAGACATGCAAAGTAAGGAGGATAAGAAAAAAAAAAAAAGTAGGTAAAGTTAAACAAAAAGTGGGTTAGTTTACGCTATGAGCTACATCTACATTCGTGTTAGTCTAATTTTTTTTTTTTTTTTTTTTTAATTTTATTGCTGGCATCACACGCTGGCATGTCACAAGCTGGCATTCATCGTCAACAGACTCATCCTCGAGCACCACCACCAGAGCTCCTGTTGTTAACTTTTTTTTTAATTAAACAACGTTAATACTTTAAAATGTCTGTCAAGACGGTTCTTAAACATATTAACGCTGGTAGAATGAACGACTGACGCGGGAAGATTATTCCATTTATCAATTACTTTAAACGTAAAGAAGTTTTTAGCGATATTAGTAATGAAACGTCTGCCACGCAACTTAAATCCGTTATTGCGAGTATTACTATTATCGAAAGTGAACAATTTGTCAAAATTTACGTTATCGATGTTATTAACGATTTTGAAAACTTCAATAAGCTCCCCCCTTAATCTCCTAGTTTCGAGTGAATACAAGTCTAACACTTTAATCCTATCTTCATAAGGCTTATTGCGCAATGACGGAATAAGTTTCGTGGCACGACGCTGAACCCTTTCTAACCTATCAATATCCTCACGCAAGTACGGGCACCAAAACTGAACTGCATATTCTAAATGAGGCCTGACTAGGGACTTGTAAAGGGGCAATATAATATCCTTCGATTTAAATTCGAAATTACGCGCTATGAAGCCTAACATCCTATTAGCTTTTGCGCAAGACTCCAGGCACTGGTTCCTAACCTTTAAATCTTAGTTACGCGTACGCCTAAATCTACTTCCTCGTCAACGCTCGCTAACTCCCTATCATCCATCGTGTACGCGTAATTATTGTTGCGAGAACCTATATGCAAAACTTTACATTTATCTACGTTAAATTGCATCTGCCACTTATCCGTCCACTCCATAATCCTATTTACATCGTCTTGGATCCTATTTCTATCGTCCTCGTTAACAACCTTACCGCCTATTTTAGTATCGTCCGCGAATTTTGACACGTTACTAGTCAATCCTACATCTATGTCGTTAATGTAAATTACGAATAACAATGGGCCTAACACTGAACCCTGTGGGACACCGCTACCTACATCTAACCACCCCGATTCACTACCATTAACTACGACCCTCTGTCTCCTAGCACGAAGCCATTCTTCTAACCAGTTAGCTACCTGACCGCGTATACCGTGCGCTTTAACCTTCGCAATTAGTCTCCTATGCGGAACTGTATCGAACGCCTTTTTAAAATCTAAATAAATAACGTCAGCTGCCCTATGCCTATCGTATTCGCGCACTACTCGTTATAAAATTCTAACAAATTAGTTAAACAAGACCTATGGCGTCGAAACCCGTGCTGACTACTATTAATCAAATCTCTACTTTCTAAGTGATCGATAATACGATCCCTAACTACGGATTCCAAAAGTTTACCGACAATTGACGTTAAGCTAATGGGCCTATAATTGCTAGCTACCGCGCGGTCGCCTTTTTTAAAAATAGGCGTGACGTTAGCTAATTTAAAGTCTTCAGGAATAATCCCCGTTTCGAGTGACTGATTAAAAATCTTCGCTAAGGGGCCTACGATAACGTCTTTCAAATCTTTCAAATGTCTAGGATAAAAAGCGTCAGGGCCTGGAGCCTTGCTAACTTTTAGCCTATCGATATAATGCGCAATCTCAGCCTCGTAAACAGTTATTTCATCTAAAATAGTCTCGCTACTAAATGGAACAATATCGTCAACGTCGGGGACATTATTTACGTCCTCTACGGTAAAAACTGTCGCAAAAAAGTTATTGAAAATACCCGCCATCGCCTGAGCGTCAGAAGCCAAAGCGCCATTTACATCCACTAGAGGGCCTATGTTATCCTTTACCGGCTTACGATTATTTACGTATTCAAAAAACTTTTTTGGATTATGTTTACTATCCGCAGCTATAAATAACTATCTCTAAGTTATGCTTGGCATTCCTAACTGATCTTTTAACCTGACGTCTAAGCTCGATATATCTATTAAAGTTAGCTACCTGGCCATTGCGCTTGTTAAGTCTATACGCTCTATTACGCTCGTTTATGAACTCGCCTACTTCCCTAGTCCACCACTTCGGCCTACCACAATTTCTAACGCGCTTGGGCCTACGAGGAATAAACTCCCTTTCAATATTCCTAAAACTTTCTTTAAACGCCACCCAACGCAAATTTGTATCATTACCCATAAATAAGTTATCCCAGTCCACTACTCTCATCCTATCAGCAAAACTATCAAAATTAGCCCTACGAAAATCAGGGACTTCTATTACGTTACTATCCTGTGTGTTTTCTATCAATAACTTAAACCTAAGAATTTGATGATCGCTACATCCTAAACTCTCGCCTACTTCTAAACTTTCGACTATATTCTCGCCGTTCGTCATCACCAAATCTAAGATATTATCACCGCGCGTTGGTTCGGTAACTATCTGTCGTAAAAAGTTATCGTCCATAAACTCAACCAGTCTCAAACCCTCTTCGTTACCCGTAAAATTCTCGTAATTAACATTAGGGCAGTTAAAGTCTCCGACAATTATACTATTCCGATTGTCAATAAAATTACCAAGAAGTGAGTAAAATCTAGTATCTATATCGAGGGGTTGAACGGGAGGTCTATAAACAACGACAAAATTAAAACTAATACTACGCGCCCTAACTTCAACACAGATCGCATTAATTGCTGCCGGAAAATCTAACTTAACCTCGATAACCCTAAGGGAATTACGAATGTACAGCAAAACGCCGCCTCCAAATCTATGTAACCTATCATTAGTAAAGATTTTAAAACCCGGTATATCAAGTTCCCCCAACAAGTCCCGAGTCACGGTATTTAACCAAGTTTCAGTGATAGCAACTATATCATAGTTGCCGGAATAAATTACCGCCTTAAATTCATTTAATTTATTTCTAATACTACGCGCGTTGCAATAAAAGACGTTTAAGTTATTTTTACCACGGGCCCGCGTTTTAAACTATTTATCACGTCGGGCCCGCGTTTCCCGGACCCACAACGTTTAAAGAAGGCTTCGACCTATACAGCTTTCGCACGTTTTCGTCTATTAACCTACCTAGCCTAGCATTACCTATTTCATTAAAATGCACCCCATCTTTTATAAAAAGGCTAGGATCATTGAATTCGGACCACAGCTTTACGAAGGGTACACTTTCCTCAGCACAAATCTCTTCTAATTTGTTATTCAAAAATATTGTTTTAGACGTAATTCTAAGACCCAAACCGTGCTAGGGGTACCTAGAACTAAAGACCTATCTGACCTCGCCTTCAGGGACCTAATTAACCCCCTATATCTCTCCAAAAGGTCAGGCACTCTCGTATCTGGCCTATACGAGTCGTTGCCTCCTACCATCGTCACCAACATTGAGTGACGGGAAGCAACGTCAACCCTATCCACTTCGTCACTAACTCTGTCAACCCTGGCCCCCGGGAGACAGACCCTCCTCCTATTGGTTGGATTCCGTTTAACGAACTCTTTGTCCATGTGGCGCACTAAAGAGTCCCCAATTAAAATAGTTTCCCCCTCATTCACATCCCTTTCCAAATGGGCGAAAGGGTTCGATGATGAAGATGATGCAGATGAAGATGATGATGAAAAAGATTCAGATGAAGAGGTTATCATCAGCAACTTTCCTGAACATTCAGGAGAGCATGGAGAGGAGTCAGTGAAACTATCATCCCATATTCGATGTGCCTCCCACACATTGAACTTGGTAGCAACAACTGATGCAGATAAAGGACTGAATTCACCTGGACTAAAGAAGATAAAGCATTCTGCAATGGGAAAATGTTCGGCGCTGTGGAATGCTGCTGGTAAACCCAAGTCAGCAGAAAAAATACAGGAAACAACTGGCGTCCAATTTAGGTACCCATGCGTCACCCGATGGAACTCAATGTACGACTCATTAAGCCAAATATATAAACATAAGAACGACGTGAATGTAGCTCTTGAAGAACTGAATCTACCCATCCTCAAAGACAATGAATTGGAATTTATTTCAGAATATTTCTGTTCTAAAACCAATTGCAGCAGCCCTCAACAAATTACAGGCAGAGAAAGAATGCTACTACGGTTGTCTTCTTCCAACAGTCCTAGTGACTCAAGATGCCCTCGCAAGATTGGAGCCTATCCAACCAAACGACCTGCGCTTGAGACACTGCATGCCATTACTGGCAGCAGTCGTCTCTGGCTTCAATGCCAGATTTGGTCATTTTTTGTCGTTGAGCCCCGAGGTAACTGATGCCGTTTTGGCCTCAGTATCTCATCCGTATTTCAAACTTAGATGGATATCATTGTTGCAAGGGCCTAATTTCGGCGATCATGAAGCAATCAAGTCTCAAGTAAAAGACAAGCTGCAAATGGCTGTAAGAAATTGTAATTCTGACAGCAGTGGTAATAGTTCGGTGAACTCAGACTCATCATCTGAAGACGATTTCTTCAGAACTATGGACGGCTCATTCTCTGCTCCTAACAACAAGGAAGACTTGGAAGTCCTCAATTATTTGCAGGACACCAGTAAGGCACTCGACTCTTTAGATAGGTATCCTGCTATAAAGAAGATCTTCAAGAGGTATAACACCACGCTACCTTCCTCTGCACCAGTGGAACGGTTGTTTTCGTTTGCTGGCATGGTTCATAGCCCCAAACGAAGTCGTCTCTCGGATGGTAACTTTGAACAATTGGTTTTGCTGAAAGCAAATGTTTACAGCGGTTGAACATTAAATTAACACTCTTAACTTGCGGTTTTTACCCTTATATTGTCAGTAATTGCGTACTGCAGTAAAACTGTAAAATTAAATTCTATGTAAAAAATGTTTACTTATATATGCTGACCATTCATTGATATGGGTTATGGACCTGGTGAAATGAGAATTGAGAAAAATAGAACTAAAAACTATATGTAGGTCATTTAATAGTTTTTTTCTTTGCTGATAAGTTATGATAATACTAAGTTTTAAGTTTACCACCTGAAAAACTGAAAGGGGAATCGTCAATCCCGTGGTTTAGATCAGGTGACATGGGTAGGATGCGATGCTTGTATTGCCTCAGCCCTCAGGGGAGTATTAGGAGTGATACTTTTCAGGAGTAATTAACAAAATAATTTGTTTTTGTTTACTCTACAAGAGTACAACTTTTTTCAATTCATATAAAAGTGATCTTAAAAAGTGATCTTGAAAAGTGATCTTCAAGATCACGATCTTGATCTGGATCTTCAAGATCACATTTTTCTGGTGATCTGATCTTGATCTTCAAGATCACATTTTTCTGGTGATCTGATCTTGATCTTCAAGATCACCAAAGTTGGTGATCTTGCCCATCTCTGAGAAGAGCAATGTCCGTTATAATAGCGATAGTAAAGAGAGAGTGAGGCAACATTGCGGTGAAGAAAGAGAGATTGAAGACAATCAGTAATAGGCGGGGAATTGATGAGACGAAAAGCTTTTGATTCCATCCGGTCAAGTACGGCTGTGTGGATTGAGCCACCCCACACATGAGAAGCATACACCATACAGAGGCGAACAACACCCATGTACTGGGTGTCAGTACATGGGTAAGATAGTTGTGTGGAAGATGTGACGAGTAGACAGATGGAGGAACTGAGTTTTTGAGCCATTGAAAACCACAAAGTTTTCTCTGCCCCAATCAGATATAGCAGAAAGACCAGAGGTCAGGTGTCCCATAGCCGTCCTACGCGAATCATGAAGTAACTGTTGTGAGGGACGCTTTGGGAAGCGGGTGGAGAAGTGAAGAGTGGAATCATTGGCATAGGAGTGAATAGGACAGGAAGTGCGAATTAAAAGATCATTCATAAATAAAAGGAAAAGAGTGGGTGACAGGACAGAACCCTCGGGAGCACCAGTGTTAATAGCTTTAGGAGAAGAACAGTGGTCATCTACAACCACACCTCTTGATTGGCCAGAAAGGAAATTAGAGATGAAGGCACAGATAGAAGGATAGAAACCGATGGAGGGCAGTTTTGAAATTAAAGATTTGTGCCAGACTCTATCAAAAGCTTTTGATATGTCTAGCGCAATAGTAAAAGTTTCACAAATCCCGAAAGGAGAATAACCAAGAGTCAGAGAGATATGCAAGAAGATCGCCAGTAGAGCGTCCCTTGCGGAACCCATACTGACGATCTGAAAGAAGATTGTGAGAAGAAAGGTGTTTAAGAATCTTCCTATTAAAGATAGATTAAAAAAACTTCGGAAAGGCAAGAAATTAAAGCAATTGGACGATAGATGGTGGGTTGAGAGCGGTCACCCTTCTTTAGGACAGGCTGAATGAAAGCGAATTTTCAACAGGAAGGAAAAGTACCCGATGAGAGACAAAGACGAAAGAGTTTGCCTTGGCAGGGTGTCAACACAGACGCACAATTCTTAAGAACAACAGGAGGAGCACCCTCAGGACCATACACCTTCCTAGAGTTGAGCCCAGATAGGACAGAAAAACATCTTTGGAAAAGATTCTAATTTCAGACATAATAAAGTTAGAGGGGGTAGGAGATGGAGGAACAGCACCGGAATCGTCCAGAGTTGAATTGTAAGCGAAAGGTTGAGCGAAGAGTTCAGCCTTGTCAGGAGAGAGACGGCAACTGAGCCATCGGAATGGAAAAGAGGAGAGAAAGAAGAAGTAAAGTTGTTAAAGAGGTTCTTAGCTAGATGCCAGAAAGAAGAGAGAAGAATTAGAATTGAATAGATTATCACATTTTTGCCTGAAGAAGGAATTTTTGGCGAGTTAAAGAATAGATTTTGCACGATTCCGGGCAGAAATATAAGCTGAGTGAGAGTCAGGAGTTGGATAGCGACGGTACCTTCTGAAAGACTCCTCTCTGTTGCGGATAGCATTAGAACAAGTAAAGTTAAACCAAGGTTTTTTTGCATTAGTAGTTGGAATAGAATATGGAATGTACTAGTGGTGGATCGGATATCCGCATCATTTTTAACATCCGCATCCGCACTTCTGACTGCGGATGTTATGCGGATATTACTTCTAATAAATTATGCAATTTACAATTAAATTAGCTTATAAGGCCCAGTCATGCACATTTCATGTAAAGTATTAATTATTAATGAACAAACAAATCTATAAACCTCAAAATATAAATACGTGGTAACAGAAAATTGAATGAAACTTGTTTCATTCAATTTTCTCTGGCTGAAACTCTTGAGAAAGTTATTATTTTTATTATAATGAAAACATTAATATTAATTTTAATTCTTATGCATTGCCTGCCATAATAGGAATATCACGAAATTTGAAAAATTATGTCATATATTCATAATTCTATATTATATTGATAGATTAACTAAATATCCGCATCCGCGGATATCGAAATTAAAAATCCGCATCCGCAGATGTTGAAAAACTGACATCCGGTCCACCACTAGAATGTACGCCTCCATGCCTGAGAGAATCACCTCCGTGATGCGCGCAGCACACTCGGAAGGACTCCGCCATGGAAGCAGTAATCATTTAGGGTCGTCAGTATGGAGGGGGGGGGTGCGCAGAAGGCAGTGAGAGGCCCCTGACATGTCAAAATTTATTAAGTGCTACTCACAATGTACTTTATAATCAAATTAATATAAACAAGAATGATTAAATGGTATCAGCTAGACGGGTTATTTACAGTTAACTATCAAATTATTAAGTTAAGCAATAAATCATTAAATTTATCCGATATACACTTGAGCTAAAATGTGTCTGTGTGTCCGTCTGTCCGCTTTCTTCGGAACCGTGCTCAGCCTTATCGGCACATCGGAAAATTCTGCAAACACCACCAACTGATAGCCCATGAGCTTCCGATGTGCTTTGTGAAGTTTCCCGGTCCTAGGTCACTTACTGGGTCCGAAGGCCCCAGCACCGCGATGAAACTACAGAAAAGAACGCAGCCGTGAAAATCTTGAGCTTCACACATACTGTGACAAATACTGCTACCCGCCCTCGGGTAGCAGTATATGTCACAGTGCTACCCGCCCGGGGGGTAGTGGGGGAGGTGGTGAGGTAATTGGGGGAGTGAGGGGTGGGAGTAATGGCGTTTTTTCATTTTGTGTGTGTGGGTAATGGGAGTGGGGGGTAATGAGGGAGTGGGGCCTTGGAGGCCCCCCCCCAAATGACGCCTCTGTAATCATTCCATGGGAAATCAGAGAAGTACTGCCGAAGTACTGAAGGCTACTCCTCTTGGGAGGATCCAAAGGCCGAATTGGGGCGATAGGACAGGAAACAGATACAAGATTGTGGTCGGAAAAGCCCAACGGAGGAAAAAAGTTTGACAGAGTAAAAAGGGTGAGAGGTAAGAAATAAACCCAGAATGTTGGGCCTATCTCCAAGGCGATCGGGGATACGAGTAGGGTGCTGTACAATCTGCTCTAGGTTATTTAGGATAGAAAAGGTGTAAGCTAGGTCACCAGGGATGTCAGTGTAAGGAAAGCCAAAGCTGGTGGTGAACAATGAACTCTCCTAAAATGGAGGTTTCAGCAAAGAGAGAGCGGGAAAGAATGTATTCCACTTTGGAAGTGAGATAGTCAAAGAATTTTGGATAGTCAGTAGAATTAGGAGAAAGGTAAACAGCGCAAATGTATTTAGTTTGAGATTGGCATGTAAGCCGTAGCCAGAGGGTATAGAATGCGGAAGATTTGAATTCGGGAATACAAGAACAAATTAGGTCATTGCGTACATATACGCAACATCCACCTTTGGAGTAAAATTGAGTATAGAGAAAGTAAGAGGGTACAGAAAAGGGGTTGCTGTCAGTCGTCCGAGACAGCTGAGTTTCAGTGAGGAAAAGAAAATGAGGTTTAGAGGAGGAGAGGTAGTGTTCAACGATTGAAAATTTGAAAAAAAGCCACGAATGTTGCAGAAGTCTAAAAAAAGTGAATCAGACGGAGGTCCAGAACATCTCGAATGGACAGTAGCAGAGCCAGCCCCGCTGCTCGGGGTCTGTGTTCCCGGTATCGGCAGTCGGAGAGCCAGAAGTGGGAACATTTATGGTCCTCTCCACAGGGGACTTCGATGCTCTTGAAGTTGGTGCCATTATATATATATATATATATATATATTAGGGTGTCACTTAAATGCAAAGTTTGACATTTTCATGCTGACACCCCGCGAATCTATTCCATTGGTAAAAAACACATGGTGACTGAAAAATCTTTTTATTTGAATAACTATAAAAGGTCGCCCCCCCTTCCAAAGTTTAATGCTTGCGCGGCGTCTCCATAATCGTTCATTAGATATCTATATATCTCTATATATGTGTGTGTGTGTATCTGTGTGTGTCTGAATATCTGAGAAATAAAGTGAACAATACTTAACGATTCACCGTTTCTCATTTCAGCTACGTGATTTCTGGTGATGGAAACCCGGAAGTGTATATACCTATTAGGGGCAGCGGTTGATGAGGTGAAAGGATGCAAGCTTCCTTCCTACAGGCAAGCATTCGGTTACTTCCTTTACCTTCACCATGAAAAGAAAAATGACAATACGTGACGCGTTGAGGAAGTCACTTCGAGCAGTGATGTCCTTCTGGGAGAAAGCTCACATTCCAACCAGACTCGAGACACACTGCGTCAGCAAACTGGATAAAGTCTTCGAGGAGTGGAAAGGACTCAAAAAACACGCCTCAAGGACGAGCGATTCACACAAGACGAAAGAAAAAGAATTCATTGAACGCCTCGATCGTCTCTTTGACATCGCCCACGCTGATTGTGAGAAATTGGTCAAGTACCCAGAGGATTGGGAGTTCCTTCAGCAGCAGCGCCAGAAAGGACGTCCAGGTTCAATGGCAGGTTTGGACATGACCCATCAGCGCCAAGTCAAAGATTGTACTCGACGTCGGGAGGAAGAGGAGAAACGAAGAAAGCGATCAGCAGCTGAAATGGAGGCAGTATCCAACGAAGCGGTTTTGGAGTCCTCATCCTCCAGCTCAGATGATAGCGAAGAAAAAGGAGCATGTGGTGGTTCGTTAGCGTCTAAACAAAGAGCAACAAAGAACATCATGACATCGGAATTGGCGGCAGCGCTTGATCGCACGCAACTCTCGTCAAGAAAGGCCACATATCTGCTGTTTGAGGCAGCTTCCAGCTTAGGGCATGATGCTAGCGACTACAACATCAATCGTGGATCCATTCATCGTCAGCGTGAAAAATTCCGTACCCTTAAGGCTCGGCAACTGAAGAGCGAGTTCCAAGGCAATAGTCCGTTGACTGTTCACTGGGACGGAAAACTCATGCAAGATCTGACGTCACGAGAATATGTTGACCGCTTACCTATTCTTGTATCTGGCTCCGGGACAGATTTGCGAGGGTGCCCTCTTAGGGCATTGGTTTCTGCCCTATGTAGGAGAATTACGACTTCTGACTATCGTGCCCTGTGGTGTAGTGGTTAGCATATCTGACCGGCAATCGGAAGATCCTGGGTTCGATTCCCGGGCGGGGACCTCATTTTTCATTTGTTCGTTATTTCTCTTCCTCGTGTGCAGAACGCTCCTCTATTCTTACGTCGTTTCTATACATACATATATATATATATATATATATATATGATGAATAAAACCACGAAGGAAAGGAAACACAGAAAGGTGCTCAAGCGCTTTCGTCTAATGACATCCTCAGGAACACTGAAGTACATAGAAGGTTACAGCCTATATATATAGGTTACAAAAAAAAAAAATAAAAAAAAATATATATATATATATACATATACACATACATACATACATACATATACAATAAACGGAGAAAAAAAAAAAAAAAAAATATTAAAAGATTGTGGGATGGGCATACAACTTTGTAAGGAAACACTATCGATTTTTAGCACAAGATCAAACTACCGATTTTTAGCACAAGATTAAATTAATTGTTTCCAACCAATGTTATTAAAAATACAAATTTATACTGGAAATCTGCCCGGGTTTTATCACTCTACCCATCTTGTATATAAAAATAAATTGAAAAATAAAAGTTATTAAGGTGGCATACAAGTTTACCAAAGATTTAGCGTTCTACCCTTCTTATCTAAATTTTTTCTGAAGGAATTCAAAACAACAGGATCGAGTTGAAAAAGACCTTTGCTTATGTTGAAGCTATTTGAAAGTTGGATAATGGCAGACTCAAGAATATTTCTATTAACAATGTTGCCAGAGTGAAATAAAACTGAAGCATTATTCCAATCAATACAGTGGGATAACTCTGAAAATGGACAAAAAGAGCACTGGACGACTGTCCTGTTCTAACAGAATATTGATGCTGTTTTATACGTGTGTGCAAATCCTTTCCCGTCTGACCTATGTAAAAGGAATCACATTGTTTACAACCAATTTTATAGATAATGCCCGAATTATTGGTAGGGCTATTTTTTACTACGATATTTTTCACAATATTGTTATATGAAAATACTACATTAATATCCAAAAGTTTAAGTACATTAGCAATGCCTAAAAAGCCCGGGAAAAATGGAAGTACTAAAATATTTTTTGACAAAGTACGAGTGTTATTATTGCCCCGATAGAAAGTTCGTTTTGCCTTGTTGAGACAAGATTCCATAAACGCAGATGGATAACACAGATCACTTCCAATACCGTTGATTTTTTCTAATTCGGCATCGATGTATTCCGGACTGGCGATCCTAAGGGCGCGGAGAAACATTGAAGAAAAATGGCCTTCTTGGTGGGGGTGTCATGTCCCGAGTAAAAGTGTACGTAGGACAAATTGTTTTTTTTTTCCGATAGATACTGAACTTAAAACCTGGGCTTTCCCTATGTACACGCACATCCAAAAACGGAATTGAATTGTCTTGTTCCACTTCTAAAGTAAACTTAATGGAGGGGACTTGATCATTTAACTGAAGGAGGAAGTTATCCAGGTCACGATTCATGGGCCAGATACACAAAATATCGTCGACGTACCGCAACCAAGGGATGCCAACCCCCAGGATTCTCGGAATGTAAGTAATTTCGAAAAACTCCATATAAATATTGGAGAGGAGGCAGTGGCGGATTTAAGGTGCGCGGGGCCCTAGGCCGGTTGGAGTGCGGGGCCCCAAACTACGCAAAGCTAGCTTAATTAACTGAAATGAAGATTTACACCCCCATCCCCCAGTGGTGACCTTACGGGGCCCTCAAATCAATGGGCGAGCGAAGCGTTAAAATAAATTTACTTTTTAAACAATATTCAATTTATTGATAATTAATTAGCCAAATGACCATTTCATAGTTGAACATTACACATTTGTTTTTTTGAAGCTTAACAATAAAAAATAACTATAATAATACACCATTAACAAAAAATAACTATAATAATACACCATTAACTAAAGAGAATACCACTTGACTGACATGCAAATGATGCAATGAGTGGGTTTTGTTTATTGCAGGCAATTTGTACGGTACACTTAACTATTTCTCAGTCAAAAAAGTTTTTTTTCTAGCCTTCTTACTTGCAAACTGTTTGATGACATCAGTAAAATCAAGCACCCTTAATTTCTCATGCTCAATGCTCAACAGGGTGAGTGAAGACAAACGGTCCTGCCCCATGATGTTTCTTAGATAATTCTTGACTAGTTTCATCTTGGAGAATGATCGCTCCCCAGTGCAGTTTGTGACAAACATGCAGAGATAGAGTCGTAATACAATTTCAACATTAGCAAATGTTTCTACCATGTCATGTCTGTGAATTATCTCATACATTTCTAGTTCAGGACTTTTTGCAGCCTTTGCACCACCTGATGAAGGAGCACTTTCAGGTGAATCTCTTGGAATGGATTTCATAAGGTGTGCAAACTGCAAAAGCTCCGACTCCAATCCAGCCTCCAAGTCCTTAGGATATGAAGACACAAGCTTTTCAGCAGATGCTTTAAGCTCAGTGTTCGTTTTGTTTGAGATTTCTGATAAAAACCCAAATTTCTCTCGAAGGTCGCTGTAAGCAGCAATGCGTTGTTGTAGGGCAGCACAGAGCTTGTCAATGATGGGCAAGAATGCAGTCACTCTAAACTTGTCTCTCCCTGTCAGCATAACATCCTCCGCGGAGTCTAGTTCATCGTGGTGACGCTTGCGCTTCCTAATACGCTGCGTGTCGGCGTAGTATGCATCATTACTCGTCACATCACAGGGATCACACTTAGCCATAGCTTTTGCTTCAAAGTCATCGAACTGGGATCTCAGGTCTTTAGCAAATTGTAAAGAGACTCTAGCAGTGTGACAGCTGTGTTGAGGGAGAGCCCAGATTTTTGCAGCTGGATACTGCTACTCTGAAACCTTTCCAATACTGTATCCCAAACTTCAAGAAGAATCACTGTTTCAAGTTTTTTCAAACCTTTGAGAAGACCACTTGCTTCAGCTCTTGTTTCAGCTGGCTGATTCTGATCTGAGACTAACTCTTCCAGAACAATGATGTTTTCTTTGTGTGCTCTACTGAGAGCAGCTACAGCATCTGCTCGTGCTGACCAATGAGTGTCTGAAAGTATTTTATCAACTTTCAACTTCTTATCTTTATTAGTCTCTAGTACCTCACGGTGTCTCCTCCAACGATAAGTAGATGCAACAAGAAAGGAGTACATATTTTGTACCAGAGCAAACAATGACACTGCAGCAGGACAGCTTTCTGCAGCACACTTAGCCACCAAGTTTAAGGAATGAGCCATACATGGTATGTACTCAGCTTCACTACACTCATTCTTGATTATCTGTTGGGTCCCCAGATATTTACCAGACATGTTGCTGGCATTGTCATAGGACTGTCCTCGGCAGTCGATAACTGGAATGTTCTTCTCTTTAAGAAAATCAAGAACAGTTGTAGCAATATCTCTGCCAGTGTGGCTTAGCATGGGAATAAACTGCAAAAACCTTTCAACTGGACCTGTAGTAGGCAGTACATAGCGGATTGTAAAAGTAAGTTGATCCATGTGTGAAATATCAGGTGTGGAGTCAACAGAAATTGAGAAGTACTTTGCTGTTTTTACTTCATCTGTTATTGAGGACATAACCTTTTCTGCCATTATTCCAATGACTTCCTCAGAAATGACATGGGACAAGTAGGAAGTATGACCACTACCTTTGTTTGCGTGTTTCTTGATATGTGCTGCCAAGAAACTGTCGTATGTGCTCAGCAGCTCTAGAATCCCAAGATAGTTTCCATTGTGTACTGATCCAATTACTTCATCTTTACCTCGAATGGCTAGCCCGCGTTCGCAAAGTAGCTTTAAAACATCTACACACCACCTCAATACTGCTTGCCAGTACTTGCATTCACTTTCATATTGTTGTACTAGATTAGAGTCAATACGGGCACCCGCAGTCTTTCGATATATCATTTCGACCATACTTTTCCTGTGCTGATCTGACCTACTGTGAGATTCTATGACATACCTAGCGTTCTTCCAACCATTGAAGCCAGTTGTGAGCTTTCCACCTTTGACATAAGCTTGCAAGCAAAACAATACACTTTACCAGTTGTTTTAGAGTAACAGAGCCATTTAAGATTAATTTCTTGGCCAGATAATGAATGAGTTCGAGTGAATAATGTCTTTGTACAATGACGGGTTCTGTTTAGCTCTTTCACAGCTGACTCTTTGAAGTCACCATCACAGTGTCGACATTCTGCGCTTCCCTTTTTCAACCAATAGTCACACACATTTTCAGTAATTATTTTAGGCCATAATCCAAGATCCGTTTCAAATCCTTGTTCAGTACCGGTATTCATAACTTTCACTTCCTCTTGTGTCTCCTCACTGTCACTGTGTTTAGGTTCAATTGCGCTAACTGCACTAGGTTCAGTACTAGTTGTGGCTTCTCCAGTTGTTTCAGGCGTAATTGGTGTGTCTACTGATTCAGATTCAGTTTGACGGATTCAGTTTGAGTTTGTGATTTTGCAGATTCAGATACTGTTGGATATGTCAACCATTGAGTTATTTTTGGTAGTTTTTTTACTCTTTGGTTTACGTCTGCCTTTTCTTGTCGTTTAACAGAGCCAGCTTTATACTTCCTCCCTTGATCACGATCACGACTTGTTGATTTCTCCATTGTGCCTCAGTGCAGCCTCACTGCCTTATCCTGAAACATAAAAACATAAAAAAAAACTATTTACACTTGACCCTCGGTTTAGTATTAATTAATACAGTTTAATTAATTAATTAAATACAGACACTAAACAGTTGTTCGGGTGAAAAAGTCGCTTTATGGGAAAAGTCGCCAGCCCCCACCAGTGGCGACTTTTTCCTTAAATATGTATAAAATGTATTTATTATGAAATCTAAGCTAAACTGACCTAACCTAGCCTAAGTCCGTTTCATATAAAAAAAATAATTACATTAATTTAACATTTTTCAACTTATTTATGTTATTATAAAGCTGACTAAAACTCCCCCATCCCCATTTATTGACTGGCGACTTTTTCGAGATACGACTTTTACCATTACTTACCACTAAACACACTCACATGTGCACTCCACAGCGGCCTGAATAGAACTAAACTCCCGCCAGCAAAGAGAGTGATACCATAATTATCACTAATCATTAATCAATTGTATTATTTATAGTGGAATCCAACATTATAATTATATGTGAGGGCGCGGGGCCCTCACAGGCGCGGGGCCGTAGGCCATGGCCTACTCGGCCCCCCCCTAAATCCGCCACTGAGAGGAGGGGCGACAAGGGGTTGCCCATGGCCATCCCAAAAATTCCGTTAGAACAGGACAGTCGTCCAGTGCTCTTTTTGTCCATTTGTCAGAGTTATCCCACTGTATTGATTGGAATAATGCTTCAGTTTTATTTCACTCTGGCAACATTGTTAATAGAAATATTCTTGAGTCTGCCATTATCCAACTTTCAAATAACTTCAACATAAGCAAAGGTCTTTTTCAACTCGATCCTGTTGTTTTGAATTCCTTCAGAAAAAATTTAGATAAGAAGGGTAGAACGCTAAATCTTTGGTAAACTTGTATGCCACCTTAATAACTTTTATTTTTCAATTTATTTTTATATACAAGATGGGTAGAGTGATAAAACCCGGGCAGATTTCCAGTATAAATTTGTATTTTTAATAACATTGGTTGGAAACAATTAATTTAATCTTGTGCTAAAAATCGGTAGTTTGATCTTGTGCTAAAAATCGATAGTGTTTCCTTACAAAGTTGTATGCCCATCCCACAATCTTTTAATAATTTTTTTTTTTTTTCCGTTTATTGTATATGTATGTATGTATGTATGTATGTGTATATGTGTATATATATATATAATTAATATATATGTATATATATATTAGGGTGATTCAAAAAAATCAAAGTTTGTTTTTTTAATTGTTCAACCTGTATTTTTGTTCCCTATGACAAAAAAGTAGTGTATGCCAAATTTGGTGAATTTTAAATAAAATTTACTATGTGCTACCAGGCGTCAAAGTTTCCCTCTTTTTCAATTTGTTTGTTTTTACAACTTATGATTTTATGTTTAATTGTTTATATTTCAGAATTTTTAATTAATGGTTTATATACTAGCTTGCTTTTAATTGTTGCTTGGAACTCGTAATTTTGATACCAATTAATCGATTATGGAAGCTAGGCCTAACTCACCATCACCCAGTTGCTCATTTGGGAGAAGTTCTACAAGAAAAGAAAATGAAGTATGGCTAATTGGGCAGCCCTCTGCAGTACTAAAAACATCCGTATTACCATCAGAGAAGGAAATGATGGCCCTCTTCATGCACTACAGAAATATTAAAAAGCAAGACATAAGAGAATCATGCTGCTCTACTGCAGATGATGTGCTAGCAGTTTGGAAAAAAGCAGGAATACCAGCAAAACAAAGAATACATGTAGTAGATAAAATTCAAGGAATACTGAAGGAATGACAGCTGCTTAAGAAAAACAAAGCAAACAAATTGAAAAGATCACAAAATTTAAATAAAGAAGAAAAATGGAAAGATAAACTGGAAAACTTATTTGACATTGCTCATGAGAATGCTATGCAGCTTATAAAAATAGAAGATGATAAGAAATTCTTGAAAATGCAACGTGAGAAAGGACGTCATGGAAAAATGGGTACCATTGATAAGGCTGTTGCTAAAAAAGAGCAAAGAGCAGCAGAAAAGCAACAACGTTATGAAAAGAGGAAAGCAGAAGAAGAGATCAAAAGAAAGAAGAGTGAAGAGGCTGTCATACTCACCAGTACATCATCAGAATCAGAATCAGAGGAGAGTAAAAGTGATGAATCTGGTTTCTGTGCTGCACAACCTTCAACATGGAAAAGTAAGGTTGGCAAACGTAGAAAATTGTTTGATGATAAATTATTAGGAAGTCTTGATGTTGCAAAATTGAGTGACAGAAATGCGTCTCTTTTTAATGCAAACAATCAGACATCGCTTGAATGGGACATCTGCGAACAAATAAAATGCATGTGTTTCAATACAACGACAGCCAATACTGGTCCTAGAAATGGTGCAGCTATTCTTCTAGAACAAAAATTCGACAACGATTTATTGTGGCTGGCATGTCGACACCATATATTTGAAATTATGCTGGAAGCTGTTGTTTCAAAGTCTTTATCACCATCTTCTGGCCCAGATATAGTCCTTTTTAAGAAGTTCAGAGAAAAATGGTCAAGCATTAATAAGGAGGACTATGAGACAGCATTATCAGATCCAGATATCTATGAAAATCTTCATGACATCAAAGATGACATAATTATATTTGCAACAAATCAACTAGATACATTCCAACCAAGAGACGATTACCTAGAACTATTGCAGTTTAACAATTATTTTTTTGGGAGGTGAACCAAAAGGTGGAATCAAATTTAAACATCCAGCGGGACTTCATCGGGCTAGGTGGATGGCCAAAATTACATATTCATTAAAAATTTTTATGTTCAAATCTCAGTTCAAAATTTCAGTAAAAGACAAAAAAGGACTAAAAGACATCTGTCTATTTGCTACTCGGTTATATGTAAAGGCATGGTTTACAGCTCCTGTGCCATCTTGCGCTCCTCGTCTTGCTCTGGAATTATTACAGAATCTTGTAGTCTACAAACAAATAAATGACACAATTGCATTTGTTGCTATTAAAAAACTGTTAGGTCACCTCTGGTACCTATCAGAAGAATTGGTAGCCTTGGCCTTTTATGATGATGAAGTGCCTACTGAAACGAAAAACAAAATTGTAAAGGCCTTGCAAAATACAACAGAAACTCTTCCTGCAAAACGGGCTTTTCTAGATCCTGCACTTATTCCAACGAAGAAATAAGAAGATTTTGTCATCAAATACTCAAAGATTCTTTACAATAACAGAATTTAGTTCAAAATTTTTACTCAAAGATGCTAAAGAATGGCATAATGATGAATAGGGCGGATCGAAAATGAGGTTTTTAAACTTTTTTTCGAAATTCAAATATGGCTAGTGCGGAAAATATGTGGGTGCTATAGATAATGACTGTGCATAAATATTAGTCCTGCGAAATTATATCTTCAGGTGCCACAAAGCCGTCGAAAAAAGTGAAATATAATGATTTTCTTATATTCGGCATTAGTACAATAACTGAAACTTACTTGTTATTATTATATATTAAGTGTTCCAATTACCAAAATAGTTACTGAATTACGCAGCTCTTAGTTTATTTAGATCAATGTTCTTTTGATTAATGATCTAAATAATCCAGAACTCACCACGAGGAGGTGGCTGCGTGTCGAGGTCCACCCATGCCCTCCCAACCACCCATCCTTGCGCATGTTTTTTTGTATTAACGTTTTATTTAAACTTTATATTCAGCTTTACTTTCGAATGATGGCATTTTTTTACGTGACTGAAGTGTTGATCTTATGAAGCCATCTCGCGCGTTCAATCCAAATACTTTTGATGATGCTTCAGTCACTAATTTTACCATTCTTTCTACTACTTGTGTATGACAAGGGAATTTCTCGAATGGAGGGGTACTCTTGTTTTCTATGAATTCTTCAATCTCATTTTCTGTCAGGTGTCTTGTCACAGGTGGTTCAGTGACAATGCATTTTTGCCAATTAATTAAATCAGTATAATCAGTAGCTTCAAATTGAATAACAGGTACTGTGAAACGCCTCACAACTTTTTCCTTGTTTGTTTGCCTTGCTTTCTTTATTCGCCTCCACGCTAATTCTCTTATGGCGTGCGGTTATCATGAATCATTGATGCTAGAATATTTTCTGGATTTGCAAAAAATGCATTTCTTTGTATGACAGGGTTTACAATATCCTTTACTTCGTCATTCAGTGTTCTTGTTAGTTCAATAGTTTTGGAAACATGTTTTGAGCCATTGACAAAAGACGTACTTTGCTTAATAGAAAACCACATTGGGATGTAGACCTTCATTATAAAAGAAGCAATGTTCATGAAGTTCTCAGATGGACTTACAGTTGAAACGTATAGACGAAGCAAACGATTTGCTGTAGTCAGCCATCGTGAATGTGCCATTTTGCCTGGACTACGATGAGCAAGATCTGGAGAGCAATATCCCTTTGTTATGGCCTGATGAATATCAATTAGATATTTTTGGTCGGTGCTAAGATCTTCACAGTCTACAGTTGGTTCCTCAGCATCAATCCTTTCAAACTCGACAATAGGAAGACTCTCACAGTTCTCTAATTCCCTGCCAATAGGACCGGTGAATCCGCGGGGGCCAGATGTTTTTCCATCCAGCTTTGCAACTAAATGGCGTAATGGCAATTCATTGGCATGGAGCTGGCACACTAAATGTTGAACTGGCTTCTTCAGTTTCAATTCTATAAGCCTTATAACGCCTCCCTTTTCTCCAGTGTTGACTGCTGCACCATCGCATCCAATGGCAACAAGGTTTTCCAGGTTCATGTCATTATTTCCAATATACTCAAACATTCCTTTACATATTTCTTCAGCTGATCCAGAATTCACAGAATAATGGCCCAAATAATCTGAACCAGGTTCTCTCACTAAAGTGATATGTTCTTCTGTTACCTTCTTCTGATATACTTTGGACTCTTTTTTTTCTTGGAAGAGTGTAGAATCTTTTCGACCATCAAAATAGATTCCTCTGATTGGGACCTGATTTTGATCTTTCATAATTTCTGATCTCTTCTTTTGTCTTTCTCTTCTGATTTTACTCCTATCCACTACTTCAGATGTATTGTCAATAGAAACTTCTCCAATATCTTGCAATACTGCACTAACAATGAATGCTGCAGCTCGATCTGAAACTGCAGTCCTGTCACAAGCAGTAGCCACTGAAGGTAGATTTGTAGTTTTCCTTTTCTTTAATAATTGTTCTTCAGGTTGTTCGAGCTTTCTCTTCGAGCTAACTGGCTCTGGAAATGTATCGTCTGATATTTCGCCAGATTCACTTTCACTATTTGATGTCGACGATGATAATTCAACATTTGTATCCTGCAATTTCTCCTGTGAAGATTCTTTGGTGAGCCTCACAGCTTCTTTTTGCTTTCTTAGCAACGTAGATGCTTTTTTCTTTGAGAGTGTAATATCTACTCTATCAATAAACAGTTTTCTTTCACTCCTTTGATCTAAGAGGAACGTCACTTCTTCCTTTGGAACCGTTTTTTCTTTGGGACAAGAACATTGTGTTAGTACTTTGCACTTGCACGCTGCAATGTCAAAAAGTTTCGTGTGTGCTTCTTTTTTGAACATACTTTTCGTGGTAGCTTCTGAACATTGTTTCAATTCGCCTGTCTGACAGAATTGGGACGGAAGCACTTTCCCAAATTGTTTTCAATTTATCAACAACTTGTTCTAATATTTGAGATATTGAAGGATCTTTATTAGTATTCTGTTTCAAATCGTATATATAAATTATTTATATATACAGTTTTTTTTTTTTTTTTTTTTTTTTTTAACCTATATGTAGGCTGTAACCTTCTATGTACTTCAGTGTTCCTGAGGATGTCATTAGACGAAAGCGCTTGAGCACCTTTCTGTGTTTCCTTTCCTTCGTGGTTTTATTCATCATAAATATTTTTCACGTGTTACTTTTGTGAAATAATTTTCATATATATATATATATATATATATATATATATATATATATATATACATGTCTACAACATTGGTCAACAAAGTTTTTGCTTCAGACTCAAAAGTAACTGTATTCTACTAATTTGAGGGTGCTGATTTCGAATATAAACTTTTTTTTTTTTTTGCATATCGGGTCGGGGATTTTCTGTACAGAAGGTGGATTTGTTTGGTTGACCGTATTTCCTGTAGATTTTTTATTAATGATTACTTTTAAAATGTTTGTGTTTAACTATGTTTTCATCTACTTTTCTCTCTTTTCGGATTTGATGACAATGTGTGCTTCTAGAGGTTGCAGCAATAAATCCGATTCATTCTGCTACATTTGTGGTTTATTCACTTCATCTTCACAACGCAGGAACACCACACCACTTATTAAAACAGCTTACTATCACTATTTCGGTTGTCAACTTGGAGACCAAGAGAAAAGCTGGGCACCACATGTTTGCTGCACTTCCTATTCAAACCAGCTAAATGACTGGCTGAATGGTAAATGAGAAAGCATGCCATTTGCAGTGTTAATGATTTGGCGTGAGCCAAAAAATCATGTCAATGACTGCTACTTCTACGAAACTAAAATAACTGAGTTTACTTCCAAAACCAGGCATAAGATTGCTTAGCTTGTGGTTGACTCAGCTATCAAACCAGTACCTCAAGTGATGAACTGCGAGTTCCAGCACCACCAGAAGACAAAAAAGTGCTTCATTTCTCTTCTGATGAAGAATCTTCAGAACACAGTGTCCACCTGGTAATAAAAATGAACCTCATTTCGTCACATAAGATGACTTGAATGACTTAGTAAGGGATTTGTATCTCTTTAAATCGCAGTCTGAACTTTCAGCATCAAGACTGAAACAATGGAATTTGGTTGATGGAGATGTTCGGATAACATCCTTTCAAGAAAGAAGTTCCGATGTTTCATGCTATTTCAAAACTGTGAATCACTTATGCTTCTGCTCAGATATAGGTTTATTTTCATTCTTTGATATACAGCATGATCCCAGACAGTGGCGTCTTTTTATTGATTAATCTAAGCGCAATTTAAAAGCGGTTCTTTTGCACAATGGTTACAACTACACAAGTGTACCAATTGAACATTCTGTTCATCTGAAAGAGTCATATGAAAACATGGTGATTCTTCTTAATGCTGTTCGTTAGGAAAACTACCAGTGGAATATCTGTGGTGATTTGAAAGTGAGCGGACTCCTTGGCATACAAAGTGGGTACACGAAATATTGCTGCTTTCTTTGCTTGTGGGATAGCAGGGCTACACAACAACATTACATCAAGACTGACTGGACTCCTTGTGAAACTTTTGTTCCTGGACAGCACAGTGTAAAGTATCAAAACTACAAAACTATCAACCATTGGTTGATCCAAAGAAGATCTATCTACCACCACTTCACATAAAGCATGAAAAATTTTGTGAAGGCCCCGAACAAAGACTGTCGTGGATTTCAGTATTTGTATGACAAATTTTCCAGTATTATTGATGCTAAATTGAAAGAAGGAATTTTCAATGGGTCTCAGATAAGAACTCTTCTAAATGATGATGAATATCTGGAACATCTTGAACAAAATGAATCACGTGCTTGGAATTCCTTCAAGAGTGTGTGCTAGAATTTTCTTGGCAGTCATAAGGTTAGTAACTATAAAATACTCATCCAAGAACTTCTATTAGCTTATAAAGACCTAGGAGCTCGTATGTCTCTAAAGATTCACTTTTTGCACAGTCATCTTGATTTTTTCCCTGAAAATTTTGGTGATGTGTCTGATGAGCACGGAGAAACATTCCACCAGGATATATAAAAAATGGAAGAAAAAACTTTAAGGGACGATGGGATCCTCACATGATGGTTAACTTTTGCTGGATGCTGAGAAGAGATAAACCAGGTGCTGAATTCAAACGAAAATCCTAAAAAAACTAATTTCTGAACATCCAGTGTATAATCATTGTGAAATATACATGTAATGAAATTTACACATTGTAATTTATTCCATTTTAAAGTAAAAAGTAACTGAAATGCTTTGAAAATTCATAAGAATCTTTTACGTAATGAGCCAAATTTTGGATTAATGTGCAAAATTTCCTTTGTAGGAGGGGAGGGGTCAGAATTCCAAAAATTGTGACCTGATACAGCAAAAACATTGCTATATTCGTAATCAGCACCGAAACTTGGTCAAAAAGAGGTATTGAAGTACTTGAAGCAGAAAAAAGTTTTGTTTTCTTAACTGGGGTAATTAAAATTAAATATAATTAATAATAAGTTAGTAATTTCTCAGTAATTTCTCATATATGTAGTAATCTAGCACATTTATCTATGACATATATATATATATATATATTAATGATAAATTACAGGGCTATTCAAAGTGATTCATCCGATTTCAACTGAGAATAATTCCGTACCTATCAACCGTGCATCAACTGGGCATACACCACATGAAAGAGGAAATCTCCGAGTTTTACAAGATCACCGCAAGAGGGCTCCAAAGTCACGCCGTGCCTAGCCTAGGAACAAACAGTCAGTGTGAAAATGGCGTCCGCACAGCAGAAGGCGTTTTGTGTGTTGCAGTTTTCGAGCTGTAAATCTTACACCGTGCGACTTCTTCCTTTGGGGGTACGTTAAGGATACTGTGTACGTGCCACCGTTGCCCACATCTTTGGATGAGCTCCGAACTCGCATTGTTACTGCCGTAGAGTCAGTGACAACGGACATGCTGGAGCGAGTATGGGAGGAATTCGACTATCGTGTCGACGTTGCTCGTGTAACTAGGGGAAGTCACATAGAGCATTTATGAGGTGAGAGACAAAGTTTGGACAGTTTTTCTTTTGGTTGATGTATCACAAATCACTCTGTATTTGTAACATTAAAAAATATTCTCATTTGAAATCAGGTGAATCAGTTTGAATAGCCCTGTATAATGCATGAAAATTTCACAATTTGGAAAATGGCAATTTTGCTAAAAATGGGAATGTCATGCACGAGTCTGATATTAGCTTAACTATTAACACATTCACCACCACCACTTTTTAAGAATGTAACCAGCCACCACCTCATTTAGGCAAGTCTCTCCAAAAATTTAAAACTAAAGATATTTCTAAACAAAATATACCAAAATAAAGCTTCTAAGGTATACATTCAAGATGAAATTTCTCATTATTGGCAGTGAATGTATTAACACTCGCATTCCAATGATGCAAATTGCGTCAAATTTTTTTTCAGTAAATGTTTCAATGGCACACATTGCATCATTTGGTAAAAAAAATCTTTTAAAGTCGTCATGTTTTAACACAATTTCTGTCATTTCAAGATCAACTTATATTTTGGATGTGTATTTACATATGACAACAAAGAGGTGGAGACTCGGTGTTTATTTAGATATTGTAGGGGGAAGATGTGTTGCTCATATGATTTTTAGGTTTAGCAGCTGTATTTTGCATGTTCTATTCCTTTAGTGTTAGTGTTAAATAGTTTTATTACAATTCATTTTGCATATTTTATTCACTTATTGTGTTATGATTAATTTTTTTTTATTCAGTTTTTCTCATATTTTTAGTATATGAAAAAATGGTCCATAAAAAAAATTGCAAAATTCCTCCACACCAAAAAAATATCAAGAAATGTTAGAACAATTATCAGATGCATCAGATTTGGAATTTGATAGTGAGGATGAAAAAAACTGATGATGAATTTGATAGCCAGCGTATGTTAGGTATTTCTATGGTTGACAGTGAAGTTAGGTCTAATACCAATGTGGAGAATGTTGTTGCGGGGAGAGCGATGAAATTAAATAGAATATCGTAACTTGGCTACTTCTTGATGACGGGAAAAGGAAAGTTCCCGGGCGGTGAAGTTTTTCTCACCTCCACTGACTGTCACAGAGGGGCAAACGAGACTCCCACACTGCTGAACCAAGAAATGGACTCGACCCGCTAGCTATCTCCAAGGATTAACACTGTCTGAGTCGGGTCCACTTGAAAACCTGGAAAGCCCTGGCTTCAGGAAAGGTGTGTGCAATGTACACCCAACAATACTTGAGGACCTCAACCGAATATGGGCGTACACAACAAGCAAGCAAGATTTTAGCAGACTGATCGTGAAGTAAACCAAATGTGGCTGGATGAGAAAAGCAGATATTACCCTCTGAATTGTTTAATAAAGAGAATCTGGAGGTATTGTCGATTCAAGGACCCTGAAGCAAAATACCTATGGGCTAAATTAGGCTAATTAATACAGTAATTTCTTATATATGTAGTAAATAGCACTTTTTGTAGAACGTTTCGATCACAGACCAGTTCGATCACAAGCCAATATTATATATATTAATGAGCGGGGGAGGCATATAGTGTCGCCAGTAGACTGGCGATATTAGTTAGAGAAAAGCAGATCATTTAGAAGATGTAGAAATATATATACACATGTATTTGTAATATAATTAAATAAATAATTGAAACTGAAATTGAAAATTTATTTAGAAAAAGTGGGTACTTTTTCCTACAATACAATAATGATAATAATAATGATGATGATATAATAATAATAATAATAATAACAGTAAAAATAATATATATATTTATATATATGCCTTGGTTGGTTACCTTGGTTTTGTTTCCGCCTGAATTGTTCATTCTGACGAAGGTCAAGCTTGTCACTCCACCTTAGACCTACAGTTTAACGTGAAATCCGAACCACGCCCCACCAGCATCCCAGCGTCTTAACCACTAGGCTTCCCAGGGTACCCATTTATCTACCAACCAATTTTCATTGTATGGAAGGATAAACAGTTGAGTTTTGTTGCGCGCCGCCTGCCGTCACCGGGTCTCGATCCCGGGGCCAATGGATTCGTAGTCAGCGACGCTAACCACTACACCATCGAAGCGTATATATATACTTAAAAAATAGCAATTTTTCTGACTTGTGACTTGTCTCCTTTCAGCCGATTTCGTTTTTCATCATAAATAAGGCCAGCCCCACTGAATAGTTGTTCACTGAAAGACTGATATATATATATATATATATATATATATATATATATATATATATATATATATATAATGTTATAAATCTTATAATGTTTCAGACCAACAAAGACCCTAGGATCCACTCATGGCTGGTCTACCTAACTGTGTTCGTAAT
Source organism: Bathynomus jamesi (assembly GCA_023014485.1). Taxonomy (NCBI): domain Eukaryota; kingdom Metazoa; phylum Arthropoda; class Malacostraca; order Isopoda; family Cirolanidae; genus Bathynomus; species Bathynomus jamesi. The sequence continues at coordinate 676,664 of JAJOZX010002007.1, read as the reverse complement.
TGTGTATTGTGCATGTCATCCCTGGTGCCGGAGAGGACCTACATTTTTCCGTGGGTTCCGAACCACAAAGCCTTAATTTTACTCCCTTAAACTATACCCAATCTATCAACATATGCGTCTAATCGATTTTTAAATATGTTTATAGACGTGCTACTAATTATTTCTACCGGCAAACTATTCCACCTATTTACTATTCTATGCGTAAAAAAGTTTTTGGCAACTGCTGTCTCGAACCTTCTACTTGTCAACTTACACCCGTTATTTCTAATCCTATTATATTGAATTATTTCGAAAAAGCTATCTCTATCTACGTTATCGAACCCATTCATAATTTTGAAAACCTGGATTAGATCACCCCTTAGCCTCCTAGTCTCGAGTGTAGTCAATTTTAACTCCTTAAGCCTATCCTCGTACGACTTCGACCTAAGCGACGGAATCATCTTAGTTGCTCGTCTTTGAACTCTTTCGATTTTGTCTATATCTTTTCGCATATGGGGATTCCAAAATTGGATCACGTACTCCAAATGGGGTCTAACTAATGATTTATAAAGAGGAACAATAATATCGCGCGATTTGTACTCAAAATTCCGAGCTATAAAACCTAGCACTTTGTTCGCTTTATTGACCGCTGCTGTACTTTGTTTCGCCACTTTTAAATCACCAGTGACTATAACTCCTAAATCTTTTTCCTGCTCTACGCTTACTAACTCCTTCCCTGACATACTATACGCAAAATTACCGTTACGTGAACCTATATGTAAAATTTTGCACTTATCGATGTTAAATCTCATTTGCCATGTGACTGACCAATCAACGATTTTATTCAGATCTTCCTAGATTTTACCTCTATCTATCTTCGTCATTAATCGCCCTACCACCCAACTTCGTGTCATCCGCAAACTTTGAAACTGTACAGACTAGGCGGACATCTAAATCGTTAATATAGTATATATATAAGAAAAAGTAAGGGGCCCAATACAGAACCCTGAGGAACGCCGCTTGCGACATTAGCCCAAGACGACTCGGCTCCATCAACGCCCACCCTCTGTTTCCTACCTCGCAACCACTCTTCTATCCAATTTATTACTACACCCCTGATTCCATGAGCCTTACTTTTTTCAATGAGTCTTTTGTGCGGTACGGTGTCAAGCGTTTTTTTGAAAATCTAAATACACTACATCAACTGCCTGATGACTATCGTAAATTTCAACCACGCTTTGAAAAAATTCTAAAAGATTAGTTAAGCAAGATTTGTTTCACTTAAAACCGTGCTGCGTATTTCTAATTAAGTTATGCAATTCTAAGTGTTCGACTATACGATCCCTAATTATTGATTCCAGTAGCTTACCTACAACAGACGTTAAACTGATTGGCCTATAATTTCCTGCCGCACCTTTATCGCCTTTCTTAAAGATAAGTGTTACATTTGCTAACTTGAAATTATCTGGTACGCACATCTCAGAAATAGGTGCATAGGCGCATTCAATTTTCTGTGTTACCAGATATTTATATTTTGAGGTTTATAGATTTGTTTGTTCATTAATAATTAATACGTTACATGAAATATGCATGACTGGGCCTTATAAGCTGCTTTATAAGCTAATTTAATTGTAAATTGCATAATTTATTAGAGGTAATATCCGCATAACATCCGCAGTCAAAAGTGCGGATGCGGATGTTAAAAATGATGCGGATATCCGGTCCACCACTAATATATGTAAAAAATGAACAATGAATAATCAATATTCATTTTTACATAAGAACCAAAATCGCTTAACGCGAGTTTGGATAATAATTTTACTTGTAGCTTCCTATTTTTGTTCGTGTCACAACCCTACGATCTACCATATCTATGGTTTAGTCGTATCCATTTTCCATTTGTTATAGAAGTTATAATTAATTATGATTGTCTTGCATCTCACCCTCGATCCTAGATTATGCATACACATTGCATATAACAGGATTGGAACCCGTAGTTGTACTTCTTAGTCATTAATACCCACTCTTTGTCTCTAATTCGTTCTTGTAAATCTTCCTAATAATGATTTGTACTATACGTACAAATTCAATAACTATGACGTCACATTTTCCCGTCATTAATTTCCCTTGATCATTATCCTATATAAATTTTATTAAATATTCATTTTTACTCGTGTCAATCTATGAAACGCAAAACTTCATGCATTCGTTCGAAAACGCACAAATACGTTCTCGTATTATTTTTTTCATTTTTATTTTTAATTATATCACCTCTCAATGAACTCGAAAATGCTGAGGTAGGTGATCAAATTCCGCGAACTATGGCATAAGTGAACGCTTCAAAGATAAAAAATCTCCCTTCGCTCTGATTCGAATTTATAACATTATCATGCGTTATGTTATATCATGCGTATTATGTCTCATGTACTTGTGTTGTACTAATAACCATATATAATAACCATATATTATAACCATATATTATAACCATATATAAATATATAAAAACACTGTAAGAATGGTAAACAACGTAATGTACTTCAATGAAACTGTAATTAAATGTAATGATTTAATATATAATGTAAGAATGTACTTTAATAGAAGTGTAATTAAACAATAATAAGTGAATATGAATTAATTAGTAATTGTAATCGTAATTGTAATGAACCAAAATTAATACATACTCAGTCGTGTACTTAAATTGTACTTATGTACTACTATGAAATGATATCGCCTTCAGAAATGAAGATTCGGCAAAAATATACGATTAGTTTTTTTTTTTTTTTATAATTTTTATTTGGAATCTTTCAAACATCTGATCATGTGTTTAAAAGGGGGGAGCTTAACCTTCAACTGCCGTTCCCCAACATTTAGGTTTATATTATACATGTATTTGGAAAATGAATTGCACTTCATTACGGCACTCTGCTTTGGTCACTGCTACGAGACTCCCTTATTAGCAGCCTCGCTGCGAGGAGGGGCAGAGGCCCCTTGCCTCCTTAATTTTTTTAGATTCCGGCCTGAGCCATGGTCGAAAGAGGTCGAACCTCTACCCCTGTAAATTCAGAGCACTACCTGTACGTTTTGAGAAGTAAATTACAGTAAAAGAAGTTTTTTTTTAATCTTTTTCCTTCGAGCCTTGTTCTCTTCAGGAATTTAGTCAGTAAAGTCGATAATTTTAGTATCAGAGAAAGTATCAGAGTATTATATAAAGAGAAGAATTAACAACTGGCGACCCTTTGCCCAAATTAAGAAAGAGACAACCCAAGCACCATAGAAGATATTGGCATAACAGTCTGGCGAGTCTGTAGCCAAGAGTTTAACAAGTGGCGACCCACCATTTGACCGGCAGAAAAGAATTAGAATGTTATAGAAGAAATATCCGTTGCTGCCTCCTAACTAGAACCCCCGTCGATCCGAACCACCCCAGGGCCATAGACGGAGGGTGGGTACCTCATTTTTTCAATTGTTTCGTTCTTTCGCTCTCATCTTGCGCGGATAAGTCTCCTATACAAAGCGTCGTTCTTTACGTTAATTATACTGCGTGTTTGCGCTTGAGCACCATTTTGTGTTTTCTTTCCTTCGTGGTTTTATTCATCATATATATATATATATATATTGGTGAAGGCCGCTTCTGGCAAGCTTCAATTTCAATTTAAGCAGAAAGCCACAGACAAGAAGGAAAGAAACATCCATCATGTTGGAAAAGGGACTATATTTTGTACAATGCAACGTTTCAAGCACAAACTATGCTCATCTTCAGGCAAAAAATTCTAAAAAGTTAAAAAACAGAATATTAAAAACCATAATGAATGACAAATATAAAATACAAAATAATGTAAGGAAAAACCCAAAATAAAAATTCACAAGTTTTTTGAAAACACTAAAATGAAAGTCACACACTAAAAAGAATCACACACCTTAAGTCTAAGTAGCACAGATTCCGAGGCAAAACCAATACAAACAGAAGCATCATAAAAACAAGTAGAGGTTGGTTGTTAAAAATGTTCAGTTAAGACGGAGGGGAACGGATGAATTATCAGAATTGAGCGAAGGGGAAAGAGTTTTAATATATAATGATTCTAAAAGTCTTAAAGTTTGCTCACATGGAGCGGAATCTAAAATGTTAAAATTAGCTAAAGTTATATCCACTTTGCATTGAATAACATGGCTACGTATAAGTGAAGCTTCTTTAGTTCTCAGTGGTTTGTTAGTTCTATGGCTTATGCCCATGTGGGCACAGAAACGCGACTCGAGGCTCCGCACAGTGCTACCAATATAGCTCCGATCACATCGGGGACACTTGAATTCATATACAACAGCACTGCGCAGAGCATCCGATCTGTTTGTATTGGTTTTGCCTCGGAATCTGTGCTACTTAGACTTAAGGTGTGTGATTCTTTTTAGTGTGTGACTTTCATTTTAGTGTTTTCAAAAAACTTGTGAATTTTTATTTTGGGTTTTTCCTTACATTATTTTGTATTTTATATTTGTCATTCATTATGGTTTTTAATATTCTGTTTTTTAACTTTTTAGAATTTTTTGCCTGAAGATGAGCATAGTTTGTGCTTGAAACGTTGCATTGTACAAAATATAGTCCCTTTTCCAACATGATGGATGTTTCTTTCCTTCTTGTCTGTGGCTTTCTCCTTATATATAATATATATATATATATATATATATATATATATATATGGGATGAATTTCACAATTAAACACGTGAAATGAATAAATGCTGCAAACCCACAAGGAAAAGAAAAACGATTCCAAGGTCTTTCGTGTAATCAGAGCTACACCTCGTCAGGGAATGACGAGGTGTAGCTCTGAATACACGAAAGGCCTTGGAATCGTTTTCTTTTTCCATGCGGGTTTGCAGCATATATATATATTATATATATATATATATATATATATATATATATATATATATATAATATATATATATATATATCAGTGTTCCAGTGAACAACTATTCAGTGGGATGGCCTTATTTATGATGAAAAACGAAATATATATATCGATCGCCCTCTCCGGAGTGGACCAGAGGTTCAGCGCACTAGTGATGTTGTGTTGTGTCCTATGTTGTGCTACAGCGGTACAGTCTGTCATAATGTGTTCATTTGTTTGTGGTGTGTCCTAGCACAGGTGGCAGGTGTCGTCTGTGGAGTTGTCTAGTCTGTGTTTATATGTCTGTAAGTTGGGGTGATGTCCACATCAGAATCGTGCTAAGTTAACTCGATCCGATCTGCTCAGGCTGGTCTCTGACTTGTCAGTGGGTGGCGGCTTCGCACCTAGAACAGCATTCGGACCGAGTCGTATCAGTGCTTTATGGGTTAGGTGTGTGTGTATGTGTTTTCTGTACTATGTGATGTCTGTGGGGCGTGGTATGGAATGGAGTATTTGGTTATAATGTCTCTCTGGTGTTACCTTAATGGTGCGAGGTGTTGGTGCATGCTTGTACATGTAGTGGCAAGGGTGTTGCGGGTTAGTTGTCGCTGCTGCCATGAATTGTGTTCCCCTCATGTCTAAATGTTCTCTAACTTTCAGTATTTTTGTTTCTGTGTGCAGGTGTTCTGTTGGTGTTGTTTGAGTACATCCTGTCATGATACGAAGTGCGTTGTTTTGTATTGTCTGTAAGGTGTTTGTGTGTGTGGTGTGTTTGAGAGAATGGGTGCCCAGCATGGGCTAGCATAGTCCATAACTGAGCGAATATATTGTTTGTATATGAGTGACGTTGTTTCCTGCTGGTGTCCAAAGTTTGTGCCTGTTAGTACCCTAAGCGTGTTAAGTCTTGACGTACATTTGTTTTTAATGTCCTGAATGTGGTTTGCAAAAGATAATGATGTGTTGTATGTGACCCTAATTATTTTGGTCCTGTGAGCGTGTGGAATATTGGTTTTGTTTAGTGTAAGCTGTGGAGTTAACTGGTGTTCTTTTGTGGGCGCTACTTTGAGTCTATTCTGTGTGTGCCAGTTTTGTATACTGTTTATGTATGTTTGTAGGTTATTTGTAGCGGTGTCGATATTGTTGTAGGTGGATGTTAGAGTGATGTCATGTGCATACGATGATAAGGTAAGTTTGTTATCTATGGGTGTTGGAGTGTCATGCATGTATAAGTTGAACAGTGTTGGTGAGAGAACAGAGCCTTGAGGGACCCCGTTCGGAAAAAGCTTGTTTTTGGATGACTTGCCATTAAATGTGACATGTGAGTATCTTCCTGAGAGATAGTTGCTCAGCCACCTTTTGGTGTTATTGTGCATGTTTGTGTTGAGTATTTTGTTTATGAGAGGGAAGCGTGGGATAGCATCAAATGCTTTACTAATGTCTATTGTTGCTAATAGTGTACGTTGAGCTGGTCGTCTGGAGTTGATGCTATCCATGATGTGCTGCGTGAGGTTAGTGAGTAATGTCGTGGTTGAGTGGTGAGGTCTGAATCCATGTTGAGTAGGCGATAGTGGTATGTGTGGGTTGGTGATTTGTAAGATTAGTCTTTTTGTTACTTTGGAAGGCGTGCATAGTAAAGTAATGGGTCTATAGGAAGCTGGTTCTGTTGAATTTTTGTTTGGTTTGAGTGGTGTAATAATGTCAGTGGTGTAATATGTCAGGAATAATACAGTGTTGGTATGAATATGTAGTGTAGTTTGTGTCCCCTTTTGCGTCAGGAGGACGTAAACTACACTTGCTCCTAATAAATTAAGTATGAATTTAAACTATCATATTATCAAGCTGACAAATTTATGCATGAACATTTGCATCCGTATCCGAAGAAATTTGTTTTTCGGAATAACTGTTTTTAATTTGGTGCGAAAAAAATCGTTTGTGCATATGCAAAGGAAAAGGGACGGGATGGGTTACTATTCTTATTAATTATATATATAATATATATATATATATACACAGTGAGTGGAAATATATATATTATATATATATATATATATATATATATATATATATATTATATATATATATATATATATATATATACAAGAGTGGAAATTTTTTAGACGGAGCCAACACATTTCAGCTGCTAAATACTCTCCAGCAATTACAAACCAGCTGACAAATATAAATATAGAAATCCGAGAGCCGGACAGAAGGTACGAACAAAGACACTTCATGCGTTATCGGGACAACAGGTACCGACAAAGATAAAAAGAGGTAAATTCTCGGAGGACCACAAGGCAACGAAACCGGCACCCCCATCGGAAAACAAAGCGGAACCAAACACGCCAACCTCAAAATTTTCAGATTCCATTACAGAGGTAAGAAACTTAGTAAAAGATCTACACTCTCCAACCCCAAATATTTTTCTCTGTGGTGATTTTAATTTCCCATTCATGAAATATAAAAGGATAGGAAAAAATATATGTATCCACCAGGACAAGGGGGGCACACGAGAAGACCAGGAGCAGGTAAAAATGCTACTAGCTTTAGCTGATGAATTTATGTTAACGCAAGAAATAACAGAAAACACAAGAAAAAACAACTGCCTAGATTTGGTATTCACAAACAACAGTAATCTAATTGATAATGTAGAAATCTCCCCAACTATGATATCAGTCCACAATATCATTGAAATAACAACTAATATAAAGGCAACAGGAAAGGAAAGAACACGCACAACAGAACGAAGCAAATTCGAAATTTTTAATTTTCACTCCAAAGCTATAAACTGGGAAGATGTGACATCCAGCATGGAAGTAATAGATTGGAAAACCATTTTCGAGGCCAAGACAACGGAAGAGATGCTAATGACGTTAGAGGAGAAGACGTTAGAAATTGTGGAAAAACATGTCCCAAAGATACAACAAAGAGGAAAGCGAAGCAGGTTCGAAAGACAAAAGAGGGCATTGTTCCGAAAGAGAAAAAGAGTGACTGCAAAATTAAGTAATTGTAAAGATAACAACATCAGAAAAATATTAAATGATAAACTACAAAGTATCGATGTCGTCATACAGGAACAAATCGAGAAGCATACAGAAAAAGAAGAAGAAGATGACGCTATAGAAGCGATAAAGGTTAACTCAAAGTACTTCTATAATTTCGCAAAAAGAAAGTCGAAAAACCAAGCGACTATCGGACCTTTAAAAAATGAGAACAGTGATTTATCTGATGATCTAACAGAAGTATCTGAAATATTAAAAGCTCAGTATGAATCATCTTTCAGTATCCCAAAAACTGACAAATTGATTTGCGATAGAAACGCGTTCTTTGAAGAAGAACCACAAGGGGAAAGTATAACGGATTTCGACTTCACGACGGATGATATTACACAAGCCATAGGGAAACTAAAAACACACTCAGCGGCAGGACCGGATAAATGGAATGCCACACTGATCAAAAACTGCAAGAATGCAATCGCTGAGCCCTTATATTGGATATGGAGACGATCATTAGACACGGGAGAAATACCGGGCATCCTGAAGAGCGCGAACATAGTCCCAATATATAAAGGAGGAGATCGATCCCAGGCCAAAAACTATAGGCCAGTGTCGCTTACATCTCATCTCACTAAAATATTTGAAAGAATAGTTAGACAGAAAATCTATGACTTTTTGGAAACTCAGAAAAAATTAAATGATAACCAACACGGGTTTCGATCAGGCAGATCATGCCTATCACAACTAATGGAATACTACAACAACATTATTGATTCACTTGAAAGTAATGAAAACTATGATGTACTATACACAGACTTTACTAAAGCGTTCGACAAGTGTGACCACGGAATCATAATACATAAACTGAAATATATGGGAATAACAGGAAAAGTAGGGAAATGGATATATAATTTCCTTAGTGAGCGGAGGCAAGTCGTTACAGTACAAGGAGTATCTTCATCAGAATCAGAGGTCCTCAGCTCAGTACCACAAGGAACAGTATTAGCTCCACTACTCTTCATAATCATGCTAACTGACATAGATGAGGACGTTACCAGAGACAGCACAGTAACATCCTTTGCGGATGACACAAAGATCAGTAGAAAAATAAGAAACCCAGAAGACATAGGATCTTTACAAACCGACATAAACAAAATCTACAAGTGGACTGAAGACAACAATATGAAGTTTAACACCGAGAAATTTCAGCTATTACGGTACGGAAAAAGAGAAGACCTAAAGTGCATGGAATATTATACCCCAAATGGACAGGAAATTCAGAGAAATTCCAGAGCAAAAGATTTAGGGGTTGTAATGACAGATGATGCGAAATTTGAAACACAAAATAAGATTGCGGTAAACAGAGCAAAGAGAATAACGGGTCAGATATTGAGAACCTTTAAACGAAGGGATAGGAATGTAATGATTCCTCTACTGAAAACCCTGATCATACCCAAATTAGAATACTGCTCGGTCCTAACTTCCCCATATAAAAAAGAAGACATTAGACAGCTGGAGGGGATCCAAAGAAGCTTCACAGCCAAGATCAATGGGTGCAAAGAACTAAATTACTGGGAAAGGTTACGAGAACTAGACCTATATTCACTGGAAAGGAGAAGAGAGAGATACACCATTATTTACACTTGGAAAATAATGGAGAAACTAGTCCCTAATCTTACTCTGAATCCCATAACTCCCCAAACAACGATGGAAAGTAGAAGCGGTAGACTGTGTCGTATTCCCAAATTGAAGGCGAGACAGGGAACATCCTTAACCCTGAAAGAAAATAGTTTTGTAGTGAGAGGACCAAAACTGTTTAATCAGTTGCCCAAAGACCTAAGAAACACGAAGGGAGTTGCAGTGGAAATCTTCAAAAGAAGACTAGACGCCTGGCTCAGAACAATCCCCGATGAGCCGGGCGTACCTGGCTATGTGAGGTGGAGAGCGCAAGAATCCAACTCACTACTTCACCAGGCCAACTCGAGAGGAGGGGCGACAAGCTTGACCTTCGCGAAATGAGAAATCATCGCGCGGAACCTTTGTAAGGTTGTAAGGTAAGGTATATATATATATATATATATATATATATATATATATATATATATATATATATATATATATAATGTTATAATCAAACCAACAAAGCCTCTAGGATCCACTCATGGCTAGGGCCGCCGGATAAATCCCCGGATCCCGAACCTCTAGGGGGCCCGGAAAGAGGAGGGATAAAATCTAAAAATATTAATAAAGCAATTGATTAAATAACAGAGAGGAAATATAATTAATGAACGCTGTCTTCGATGTTTTCTATCACTCTTCTGACCGCCTGTAATGCTCCTTCCACCGGAACACTTGTGAATAATGCTTTAACATCAAAGCTCACTAGTTTTTTTTCCGTCAAAATTGATGTTCTTTAGCCTCTGTGATAAGTCAGAAGAGTTCCTTAATGAGCCTTACTTATTAACCCAAGCGTGGCTGAAAGAGGATTAACTAGTTTCTTGGACAAAATTGAAAAATTAAGAAATAAGAACAAATTTGTTCTTAGAAATAAGAACACTTGAGAACCTTGACAGTACCAATATTAAGTACTGTACTGTACTTACAAGTAGGTTAATAATAATGAAAGCAAATGGTATGGTATTTCTTTAAAAAGAATTGGGTAAATGTTTAGAATAACTCCAAACTGTTTTAAACGACAAAGTTAATGCAAGATTATTCATATGTTTTTAACGAAATGTTATTAAATACAGTATGAGCGCAAATGACAAATAAGATCCGTAAATATTAATCAAAGTTTGTGAAATTTTCCGAAATTATTTTGTGCCGCCATTAAAATGACGTCAGAAGAAGAAACAAAAAAAATTTTCGCTGAAAACCGCTACGGATATTTTTTTCGGTTTGGCGGACTGCTATCTCCCTACCAAATTTCCTATAGCGCCAATATGCTGTAGCGCATATAACAGGATATAATTATTATGTAAAAGTTGCTTAAAATTACGGTCATCGAAACGTACGGGAAAATTATTGAATGCCCGGTTATGTTAATTGAATGGCCCGGTTAGGTCAACTGTACGCCCTTGACGATTGGTTAGGTCGTGATATTTTTGTTAGTTTTAACGAAAATATCACGACTTAACCTAACCAACGTACAATTGACCTAACCGGGCATTCAATAATTTTCCCGTAGGTTTCGATTAATTTTAAACAACTTTTACCAAATAATTATATCCTGTTATATGCACTAGAGCAAATTTGGTGGAGAGGTAGCATATTGGCGCTATAGCAAATTTGGTGAGGAGGTAGCAATCCACTAAACCGAAAAAAATCCCTTTACGATAAACATTTTAACACGAGTTCTGTGTGTAAAGGTTGTTCCTGTACGTTTTGCGAAGCCGTTTTGAATTTTTCTGTAGACGAGAATATAGCCTTTAAATTTTTTGTGATCAGGGGATTTTGTTAAAAGCCATTCAAAAATTATGTAACGCTTTTTTCCATCAAAATTTATACCCCCCACCTCCCATAACACTCTGTTACACCTACCCAACCACCCCGAAAAGAATTATGTAACACCAGCACTAACCTCCCCGCCTCCTCAAATTGCCCTATAAAATGTTATTTTCAATAAATTGTTACTTCTCTTTCACATACTCAAAACACTTTTTTATGTATGATAATAATTTGTTACTCTCACCTATTACACTGGGCAACGCGTATTTTATTGAATGATATCTGATACTTGATTCTAGGTAATTTGGGTGCGCTGAATACGAATTTCAACTCGGTTTGGCTCTATCAGGTCCTGATTCTTGTCGACAGCCTATGTGCCATTTTCCAGATTTTTCAAATTAGGACTAAAAAATTAAGTCATGTGTTAAATTTTTTTTTCAAGTTTCATGAATACAAGCAGTTCAAACTACAGTAAAATTACATTATAACGATAGAAATGACTTAAAATAAAAAAACAAACAGATATGAAGCTTTCACTGTGGCAAAAATTTTCTTTTGTAAGACTTTCTAGCGTATTTGCTTGTTGATGGCAGGTCTCTTTTCAAGCACCAGCAGTAATCAGCCATCATGTGGGAATCCCAGCGGCCTTCGTACCGTTCCTCCATAATTTTGATATCTTGGTGGAATCTCTCCCCTTGTTCGTCACTTACATCACCTAAATTACTTGGAAATTGGTCAAGATGGCTATTCAAAAAATGCATTTTTATGCTCATATTGCAACCTAACTCTTTGTAGTCCCTTAAAAGTTTTTTTACGATTTCTTCGTAGTTATCTGCCCTATAATTGCCTAAAAAGTTTTCTATCAAGTCCACGAATGAGAACCAGCCATTTTTTTCGCGTTCATTCATGACATTAGGAAAATTGCTGTCTTTAATCATTGTTCTTATTTGTGGACCGTCGAAAATTCCCGCCTTGATTTTTTCATAACTTAAACTTGGAAATTTTGAAGTTATGTATTTGAAACACTCGCTGTTCGTATCTAAAGCTTTTACATATTGTTTAATGAGGCCTAGTTTTATATGCAGAGGAGGAAATATGATTTTATCTCTGCTCACTAAAGGTGGATTAATTACGTTTTTTTCTCCGACAGTAAGTGATGTTCGTGCTGGCCAGATTTGTTTGAAATAATGTTCTTCCTTGGCTCTGCTGTCCCATAAGCAAAGGAAGCAGGGATATTTAGTATACCCTCCTTGTTGTCCTAGCAGAAAATTAACCATTTTTAAGTCAACACATATGATCCACTCGTGCTCCCTATATTTGATAAGATTTAAAACCTTTTCTATATGTTCATACTTTTCTTTTAATTTTGTTGAGTGCCCAATCGGTATCGAGCCGTATAGATTGCCATTATGCAACAACACACACTTAAGACTTCTTTTCGAACTGTCTAAAAACAAGCGCCAATCATTTGCATCGTAAGACTCAACCCCCATCTTCTTTAACAAACCAACTATGTCGCAGCAATATACTAAACTATCCTCTGTTCTAAAATATTTAACAAGTTCTTCTTCTCTTTTTCTGTAAAATGAAATGTATGTGTTTGAAGTAAGCAAGTTTTTCTTTTTAAGTCTTGAAGCTAAAATTTCCGCAGCCTTTTTTGGCAAATTTAGATCCCTTACAAGATCGTTCAACTCGGCCTGGTTAAACTTTTGCGGATCGTTTTGACTTTCAAATACGCTGGGGTCAAAATCGGTGTCTGACTCCTCAAAGTGCATAACAATATTTTCAGGAACATCTTCAACTAATTCTTGAGTTGGCAGACCCTTAAATTTTGGAATGGGGATCTCATTTGAATGTAGCACAGGTCGTATCGCGGTGTCGAAATTTGGGTACTCGATACAATGTTTATTTTTCTTAGTGAAGCCCGAAGTCTTGACAAAGCAAAGGTAGCAATCGGTCTCGTGGTTAGTAGGCTCTCGCCACACCTGATATGAAAAAAAAATTGTAAAGCGTTAACAAAAGCGACGAGAGACTTGTTTTTATGAATTTTATCAAAAGTTATCACCCAAACATTTAACATTTCTATGTGTTTCAACCTTATGCAATATTTGAGATTCTTATAAACATTTTCTGTAAATTTTTGTTTATGTACCTAAGTTACAATTACATTTAGGTAAGTTACAGTATACTAGTGATTAAATTACGTAGTTTTATGAAATTATAAACTTACCATCGGAACTCCAAAAGGTATTTTTGAATCCGAACCCTTCGTCCAATGTCGCAGTCTTTCAATGCATATAGTGCAGGCTTTATGTGAGCCCACGATTTATCTTGGTCCCCCAGTTTTATGCCAAAATAAGCTAAGTAAGCTCTTTTTACGAAGTCAGTTATATTTGCTCGTTGATGTGGAAGTGTAAAATTTCCACATATATAACAGAAGGAATCAGGGTTGTTTTTGCATTTGAACTTTCTAGTGCTTGATGACATATTGCTTGATTGTTCTGCCAATTTGTAAAGGTATTTAAAGCCCTTAATTCATATAAATTTAAGAAAATCTGAAATATAAACACAAAAATTAGTTTAAATAGGTACTTATTATGAAATAGGTACTTACAATCTATGAAATTAAACTAGAAACACGGATGAGTAGGTACAATATAAATTACGTCTAATTAAATCAACTATATTAAATCACGATGACAAAATTACTCACTAAATCATATGCCAATTCAAAATTATGTTAATGCCCAAACTTAATTAACTAACTCGACTGACTGACTGACTGACTGACTGATTGAATTGACTGTAACTCTGGAAACGAGTCGCTTTTATATATTTTAGTTGTCCCTCTAGAATACTCTACAGAGAACAGGAACGCTCGAGAAAATTTTAGAATTCTATGATATTTTTAGCTTAATTTACTAATATTAAAATGGGTTAAAAATGACAAAATTAAAAATATTTTTAGGGTGTTACATATAAAAATATACATAATACAACAATACCATAACAATAGGTACAAATACCTAGATAAAAACCTAGTTGCATAATGTGTAACTGCAAAAAGACTTAGCGAGTATTGAGAAAAAAACCTTTTTATGAATACGACGAAAGAGGAGGGGTGTTGAGCAAAATCAGGACCTGATAGAGCAAAATCGAGTAAAAATTCGTGCTCAGCGCACCCAAATTACCTAGAAGTAACTGTCAAATCTAATTCAATAGACAAAAAATTGAATTTGTGCCCCAGTGTTATTATATATTAGCAGAGAACCCGCCCTTCGTGCGGTAACAAAAATATCCCGCGTTTTAACGAAAATATCACGACTTAACCTAACCAATCGTCAAGGGCGTACAGTTGACCTAACTGGGCATTCAATGAGCCTAACTGGGCATTCAATAATTTTACCATAGGTTTAGGTTTCGATATATATATATATATATATATATATATATATATATATATATATATATACACACACACGTAATGACGTATTGACCTTGATGACGTCATTTACTTTTTAAAAATTAATTATTTAATTTATTAACACCTAGGTGCACAACCTCGGAACCTAATCAATATGTGTGTGTGTGTGTGTGAAGTTTCATGTTTGTAACTGCGTCCTTTTATTATCATAGATTATTATACAAGCGGTACCTCGCTATCGCTCGCGACCGACCGACCGACCGACCATTACCCCCACCCCCACTCCCCCAATTACCCCACCCCCTCGCGACCGTTGTACAACTTGGCCCTCCGGGTGGGTAGCACTGACATATACTGCTACCCGCCCTCCGGGCGGGTAGCAGTACATGTCACACATGAAAATCTTAAGATTCGGAAATCTTGAATACTTTATAAAATAATATAATTACAAAAATTGTAATGAATCGTAACTGCAAATCGATGAAAGAATGGCGCTTAATATCCCGATTAAATAGCTGAATAAATTGTGAGTCCTTTCGGGCTAGCCAATCAATCACAAATGAAAGAGAAAAATAATTTTTTTTTTCACTTTTTCATGTATTTTTTTTATTGGTTGTAGATTTAAAATTATATTATATGAGGCCCTCATAGGAAGAAGTGGCTAAGCCACAAAATTTTAAAAAACACCATTACCCCCCACCCCCACTCCCCCCCACACAAAAGTAAAAAACACCATTACCCCCCATTACCCCCACACACAAAAGTAAAAAAAGCCATTACCCCCACCCTACCCCCTCCCACACTACCCCCGGGCGGGTAGCCTGTGCACGGTTCCGAAGAAAGAGGACAGACACACAGACACATTTTAGCCCAATAGTATATAGGATTATTACGGGCGGCAATGTGAAGCAAAAGATTTTCATGACTGCGTTCTTTTCTATAGTTTTATTGACCAAATAATTGAACCGACAGTAATTGGGGGGGGTTCAATTATTTGGTCACAATGTGAAGCTCAAAATTTTCACGGCTGCGTTCTTTTCTGTAGTTTAATCGCGGTGCTGGGGCCTTCGGGCCCAGTAATTTTAATTATTTAATTTATTAACACCCAGGTGCACAACCTGGGGACCTGAGTATTAACTGTTTACCACTCAGTAGATTGGATATTATCAAAACTGAGAGAGAGAAAGTAAGCCAACGAGCACAGTGAGATAACAACCAGACTTCTCACTGTGGTTTGATTGCATGCTTCACGAAGAACAGAAGTATCAGATTGATTAACAAGGAAACTCTGAAGATATTCACAGTATATGAAGAAACTCTGAAGAAAGTTCGCATAAGGAAAGTACCTGATTATTTTGTTGAAACTTTCCATTTTGTGCTTCAGTTTTAATTTTGTGGTGCTAAATTCTTCCCAAGAAGGTTTCTGTATTGGATTTTAAACATATTTCAAGTGAAAATTAAAGGAAAAAGAAAGAGAAGAAACAGAGTCCATATTAGAGCAATTTAGCAGACAGGCGGGCAATACTGTACATTTTCAGAACTCCAACAAAGAGAGCAACCCAAAATTGAAGACGAAGGATAAGCACAAAATAACAGAGAATGTTCTTTTAATAGATTCACAGTAATAACTGAATCTACACACAGTATTAAAACCAAAAGTTAGCAGCTGACGAGGAAGCTTCTAACAGTGGCTGTATCTTCCAGCGCGGAACACATCAACGCGAAGAAGAGGCGACGTCAAGCCGAAACATCAACGCGCTGGTGGCCAAACTTCCTCAAATCTCCGTGCAGCGGGCTGTCTACGGTTGGCCAGACTGGCAGTCGACAGCATGTTGCGTGGCACGCTCAGAGTGCCGATCGGCTCCCGGGGCCGGACCTATACCAGCGTGCTAATTTTTCATTTACGGGGAGCAATTGCGTGCTCCCCGGACTACTCTTACTCTCCGGCGACATTAAGACTAATCCAGGCCCCACTACAACTTACACATGTCACCATACACAAAGACATAGACACAATAGGACCATGAGACACATACAGAAGCATAATATTAACATATTACAGTACAACGTAGATGGCCTCACAAACAAAATCATGCAGCTTAGGGAATTCGTACACAAACAAAACATTCACATAGTACTTATACAAGAAACAAAACTAAAACGCACACACAAAACACTCACCGGTTAATATGCAGCAAATAGCCTCACCTCGCGTTCATAATTTTTGATGTTAGCACTCGGTAGTATACAGTAATAGAATAAATTTGTTGAAAGCCAGACTCCCCGCAATTCAAAATTAACGAAGTTATTGATTTTTTAAGTTTTAACCATTTTTTTTGTTTCGCGACCTGCCAGCAGGCATAAGACATCCTCGCTCTCAGACAATTTTCTGGAAATGTGTGGACGACCAATCACAGTGCACCTTTTTTTAACCAATAGTAGGCTATTAAACACTCAAAAGCAATCACGCCTTAATGAACCAATGAGAGCTCATTAGGAATTTTAAAGAACTTATCAAGTTTTTTTCCCCTCCGACCGTTTAGTCACGGAAAAACCTCGGCCTTTGATACAGCTGAGGTCTTTCTTTCTTTTTTAATTTTTGTCGCGTAAATATGTGCCGTGAGATTTGTGAAAGTTGTGACCTAGGCTACGTTAAAGTGCTGAAAATTTTAGGAGACGATTCTCGAGCGGTTCACATTTTTTAAGAACACGGTGTCGTTCCCCGTACGCGAAACTGTCCAGAGTGTTCCCAGTCCCTTTATTTCCGTAGTGACCGAGACGTTTTTGTGTGTAAACGCAAATTTCCAAAAAAACAAGCAGAAGAGTTTGTTTCCGTGCAAATTTACGGGCTCACTATCTCTCTTCAAGGGCACGTGGCTAGCGAAGTCACACATTTCGGCAAGAGTTAATCTAGCCTTCATAAGCGTTTTCCTCCGAAAACATTTTTCCCAATCCTACTGTAAGCAATATCCACAGTTAACGCTGCAAAATAGCCCCACCTCGAGTTCATAATTTTTTATGTTAGCATTCGGTAGTATGATGATTGGTTAGGTACAGTATATCAAAGTTGGGTCAATTGAATGTCCATTTAGGTCAACTAAATGCCCGGTTAGGTCAACTGTACACCCTTGACGATTGGTTAGGTTAAGTCATGATATTTTCGTTAGTTTAACGAATTATTTTTTTTCGAAATCTCTTCATTTAGGTTAGGTTAGCAATAACGGTAGCGAAATTTGGTTATTAAGGTGTGTTTTTATGTGCTTTATTCAGAAATGCTACTCATTTGTCCCGTGTTTACTTGAAAATAAAACGACAAAAAAAAAAACGATTTTTTTTCGTACTTTCAATTAAATGCGGGCAAATGAGTGGCATTTCTGAGGAAAGCACATGAAAACACACCCTAATAACTAACTTTCGTACCAAAAGTCGAGGTGGGGCTATTTGCTGCATATTTACCCACCCACCATCCCTGACTTCACGGCGATCCGTCAAGATCGTACTGGGAGTCACGGGGTTGGACTCATCATTTACATACGTAAAAGCATTAGCTGCAATGATGCCACCCTAAACATTACAAACACAATCAGAGCAGATAACACGATAAAAATATAGGCAGTTAACATTAAAACACGCGCAAAACACAACACCACACTCAACAACATTTACATCCCATCAGATAGTTCGCCTCAGGTGCCAGCCAATTACAATCCACAGTTACACAATCTGGCCTCTCTCACTAATGTCATCTTAGAAGGAGACTTCAACGCTAAAGACACTAGTTGGTACCTGCACAACCAAAGCAACACCAGAGGCGCCAATATAGCCACACAACTAAACAGCCTCTTCATTCTTAACAATAAGAAGAACACACACATACCACATCAAGCAGGATACTCAAACTCCTCCCCAGACATAACGTTCTGTTCCCCCTCACTAGCAACACATACACACTGGAGAACAGAAAAACAACTGTCATCAGACCACCTGCCCATTATCATTACACGTTCTACACTCTGCCCCAACAGCCTTAGGCACACTTACAGAAATTACAAGAAAGCTGATTAGGAACAGTTCAAAATACAGACTGAGAAACAATTCACCACATTAAACAGCACACCCATCATAAACATCAATACAACACTCAAGACATTTAATCAGATCATCAATAATGCAAACAAATACATACCCAAGGGCAACATTAGGAAATACAACCCAAATTACATTACAGAAGTAGCCCACCTCATAAGGAAACGTAACGACCTCAAACATAACACACAAACACCACACACAGAAGCCATAAAACAGCAGATACAACAGCTCAACACAGAAATAAACAACAAACTTAAAGAAAAACAAACAGAAACATTTAGGGAATTCATAACAACACTAAACCACTCCACAGATACATCCAGGCTATACAAGACTATAAACAGCATTACCCACTCTAACAGCAGCATTCACACCTCACATGCGGCTCTCTGTCGCAGCCAAAATAATATCCCAATGTAATAACTTGGGGTTGGTGACCCCGCCAAGTTACTAGGTTTCTAAACAACAACAAAGGCACTTACCGGCGCTTTGATTTAAATCTTCTTTAGGGCCTAGTATAAATTTCCAGCGTCCTACAAAGCGCCGACCTAACTCTCTAACTTTACTAATTTAGAAGCTATAAACATTACCCCTACATTTATGTACTGTTTAACAACTTCCTGCTTACATTATCACACTTTAGCAACATCACCAAATTAAACTTAGCACCAACGATTTAGTCAGATATGAATAACCATGCTGTTAGTCCAGCTCAAACAAACGAACAGGCCGCGTTCCGCTGTTTATCCTTTTGTGTTGCCATTCAGCTTTCTTTTAGTGACTTTTAGACTATATATATATATATATGAAAATTATTTCACGAAGGTAACACGTGAAAAATATTTATGATGAATAAAACCACGAAGGAAAGGAAACACAAAATGGTGCTCAAGCGCTTTCGTCTAATGACATCCTCAGGAACACTGAGTGTTCCTGAGGATGTCATTAGACGAAAGCGCTTGAGCACCATTTTGTGTTTCCTTTCCTTCGTGGTTTTATTCATCATATATATATATATATATATATATATATATATATATATATACACACACACACGTCACCTCACTCCTCCCCTACAAATTTAGTTTGTCAGGGGGGTGAAAGACCCTAGACGACCTGCGGAGTGGGGCTGATGTAGTAGGAATCGGTGCAACCTGCATAGGCGGGCGAATTGAATCATTTTCCAGAGGATCGGTTCTCTCTTCCGGAAGACTCTGATCATCCTGCAGTTCACGTTCCCATATCTGGTCCTGATTGCGTCTAATAGAACGACCACCTTCTAGTTGGCACTTGAAGGAAACAGGGCCCGTTCTCTCCTGCACAGTTGCAGGAACCATGGGCGCCCGCAGGTAGGGGCAAGGGGGGGCGCTTGCCTCCCCCTGGAAATGCCAAGAAAATATATTAAATATTTTCTAAGAAAATATTTATATCCTAAACTTGCTGAAAAGTATCCAACTGCCTCCTAAAGGGTGAAAATTTTTATTTGTGTGCATGATAAAAGGTTGCTACCTTTTTATTTGTTCACCGGGAGAAAATCAACTCCAACAAAACTGATTTTATGGAAAAGGTTGTTCATAATTTTGGTAGTGACCGCAGACGACTACAATTCCTATTCAAATGGGCAGTGTAGGTGATGCTCGAAACACCGTTTTCAAATTAGGTACAACATTTACTTCAGTGTGCTTTTTTCTTCATTCTATCATGTTTCTTTTATAAATAAAATAAATGATTGTTATCATGTGCATTGTATGTACATACAATATATATTTGCATTTTCCATTACAGAAAATGCAACACTAAACTTGCTTAGAATTAACCTGCTGGTTCCTAAGGGGTCAAAAGTTTTTTGCTTGCTCCGGTCCCTACCTATTAATACATTAAATTTTGCCCCCCCTTGGAAAAAATCCTGCGGGCGCCCATGGCAGGAACCCATTTTGGTCCAGCCCCATAATTCCGAATCATAACTGGATCATTAGGTTGCGCTTCTATAACTCTCCTTTTTTTAGTGTCGTGGTACAACTTCTGTTTTTCCTGATGGTGTAAACCTCGTTGTTGTAACGTTTCGTTTGGACGTAACAGATCGAAAAATGAACGAATTCCCCGGCCAATCATAAGTTTAGAAGGAGACACCCCCGTCGTTGTGTGAGGTGTTAGTCGATATTTAAACAAAAATTTATCCAACACCACTTACATTTCCTCCCCATGAGAATGACGCAAGGCCGACTTGAAAGTACGGACCGTGTTTTCCGCGAGACCGTTAGTAGACGGGTGAAAAACACTAGACCAGACATGTCTAATGCCATTTAGGTGGACAAAAGAACGAAATTCCTCACTGGTAAAACAAGTACCATTGTCGGAAACCAGAATTACGGGTAAACCCCATCGAGCGAAACACGAACGGAGTAAGCGAATAGTAACCCCCAAAGTCGTGGAAGTGGTTGAAAAAATTTTCACCCATTTAGAGTAGGCGTCCACAATGACTAGGAAATAGATATTATTTACAGGACCTGCATACTGCATAGTCAACATGGATCCTATGCCAAGGTATAATAGGCCATTCCCACGGATGAAGTGGACTTTTCCTTGGGAGATCTCTGCTCTCTAGGCAGTTTTGACAGGAACGAACCAATGATTCGAGTTCTCCATCTAAACCGGGCCACCAGAAATAAGCTATCGCTAGCTCTTTCATTTTTGTTGCACCCATGTGTTCAGCGTGAAGTTCCTTCACTAAATTCGACCTTCCTTCCTTCGGAATTATCACTCTGTGGCTCCATAAGAGACAGCCATTTTGGATCGAGAGTCCAGATTGACGTTGATAAAAAGGCTGTAATTCACTCTCAACCTTAGTAGGCCAACCAACTGAGCAGTAATGGATGACCCTAGAAAGAATAGGGTCTGATTTTGTCCACTGCTCTATCTGTACTGCAGTTACTGGAGTGGATTCCAAAAACTCCACCAAGTGAACCCATTCTGTAGGTATTAGGTACGCATTCATTTGGATTTTCTAGAGGCAACCTACTTAGAGCATCACCCATACCTAGAAGTTTGCCTGACCAATGTACGAAGTCAAATTTATAAGCTTGTAGAATCAGCACCCATCGTTGAATCCTACCTGAGGCCATAACTGGAATATTTTTATTAGGTGAAAATGAACCTAAAAGAAGCTTATGGTCAGTAATTAGTTTGAATTCATGACCCTCATAGATAGAAATTAAATTTTTATATTGCAAATACTAAGGCTAAGGCTTCACGTTCAAGTTGTGCATATCGTCTTTCAGCCTCAGTTAGTGCTCTAGAAGCAAAACAGATAGGCCTATCTAAACCATCAATGTGGTGAGATAACACTGCCCCAATTCCATAAGAACTGCTATCTGCTGAAACTATGAGAGGAAGTTTAGGATCATAATGCACTAGGAGAGTGGACTTTTGTAGTACGTCTTTATAAGCCTCAAATGCTTCCTTTTGGGTTTTCTCCCATCTCCACTGTTCCCCAGATCGTAATAACTTATTTGGGGGTTCAAGGAAAGTTGATGCATTAAGCAAAAATTTTCTATAAAAGTTTAGGAGACCTAAATAAGCTTGTAACTGTGTGATGTTTTGTGGCGGTGGTGTATTTTTTATTGCTTCTAGTTTATCCACCGTTGGATGAATGCCTGAGGCATCTATGCGGAACCCTAAATATGAAACCTCACTAGTGACCCACGAACACTTTTCTTTCTTTAGCTTAAGTCCGACATCCTGGAGTCTTTTTAGAACTGTGGCTAATCTAGTTAGGTGTTCTTTTTTAGATGAACCTGAAATGAGGACATCATCTAGAAAACAAAGTACACCCGGAATGTGACCTAGAACTTGGTCCATTGTTCTCTGAAAAATACCCGAAGCCGATGCTATTCCATAGCATAGCCTATTGTACCTATATAGGCCTCGGTGCGTATTTATGATAGTTAGTTCTTTAGAATTTTCGTCTAAACTTAGTTGAGCATAGGCTTGGGACATATCTAGTTTTGTGAAATATTTACCCCCAGCAAGAGAGCTAAATAATTCATCAGGCTTGGGTATAGGGTAGCAATCTAGAAGGACTGCTCTATTTGCTGTTAAGCGGTAATTCCCACATAACCACACGGACTTGTCAGGTTTTAGTACAGGAACTACTGGGGCAGCCCATTAGCGTGTGTGACTGGTTCGATAATTTTATCTTTGAGCAGCCTGTCAATTTCTAAATCTACCTTCTCCCGCAGTGCATGTGCAATTGAACGAGCTTTACAAAATTTCGGAGTTACATTAGGGTCTACCTCTAACAGACCTGATGGCCTTTTAGGTTGCCTACTTCAGGCCCAAAAACAGAAGAAAACTCCTTTAACAATGAGTCTATGTCTATTGACATTCCAATGTCAATAGACATTTTCAAAGCATCAATCCAATCACGGCCTGGTAGAGTAGGCCCTTTCTCATCCACCACTAAAAGAGTTAAGGGATGAGAGAAAGTTTTCCTGTTGAGTGTAACTGTGATGGATGCTTCTCCACAAATAGGTATTTGTATGTCGGTCGGGTACGATTTGGCGCCGCCGTTAATTAGTATTAAGTATTAAATAGTAATACTTAGTTATTAACCTGAAGTGCTGTCTGTCTTTTCAGATAAGTTGTGTTGTTGCCCTTAATAGCATAAATGTCTGAAAATATATCAAGTAAGAAAGGGAAACAGAAGTTTTCACATAATGGATATTTGTATGTTTGATAAATGTAGCAAGCGCGACCCTTCGTTACTTTTTTGGCGGTGCGAGCAAAAGAATCAGTGCAAAGGACGAATACATACAGGAAACAATATAAGGTGTATATATAATATGGGTACTTTTCCGTTATCTGCTCCCTTGACGATTGGTTAGGTTAAGTCGTGATATTTTTGTTAAAAACGAAAATATCACAACTTAACCTAACCAATCGTCAAGGGGGCAGATAAAAATATTGTAATGATGGTTCTAAATAAATCTTTATAATTTGTTATTGTTTCAATTGGTTATATATATTAAATGTTAAGCCCTGAGTGTAGACCTGGGGGCGGCGCCAAACCGGCTCCGCGCCCAAACGGCGGCGCCAAATTGTCCCATTCCATTTGTATGTCCCCATATTTTTTTAGTGTTGTTTTAGATGCTTGTAGTTTAGGTGCATTTTTTAAAGTTTTGTCAAATACTGTTTTGGACATGACAGTTCGGGCAGCACCTGTAATCTGTACAGTATCTAGTTCTAGAGGAACTGTAATTCCATTTAGGCGCCGCCTACCTCT
Source organism: Bathynomus jamesi (assembly GCA_023014485.1). Classification (NCBI taxonomy): domain Eukaryota; kingdom Metazoa; phylum Arthropoda; class Malacostraca; order Isopoda; family Cirolanidae; genus Bathynomus; species Bathynomus jamesi. Next base: position 652,567 of record JAJOZX010002007.1, on the reverse strand, counting down.
ACAATATATGGACCTGTATTATCACCACTTTGCTGCTCATAAAATAGGTACTCCATTCCAATGTTCGAAGTATTTCCCTTTTGAGGATTTACACTAGAAATGTTATAATTAGAATTTTCACCCCTTGTTTTCTTTGAAAAACAAACTTTAGCTATGTGGCCTATTTTACAACAGTTTCGGCAAACTGCTTCTTTAAAAGGCCAGTCCTTCTTCCAATGGTGTTTTTCACACCCAGTACATGGCTTGGAAGGCTTTTCCTCCTATTTAGCGTTCGAATTAGTAGGTTTAGTCGTATTTGCCGCATACCTTTTATTTGTTTGTCTAGTAGGCTCAGTAGGTCTGCCAGGCTTAGAAGATTTAAAGATATTTACGTGTTGGGCTTTACTACTGTGACTGCCAAAAGCTCTGACATCTTTAGCAGCTATTTCTACAGACTAAAAGTTAGGTCCTGTATAGCTAACAGAGCTCACTGGGTAGACTCCTCTTTGAGACCCATTGCAAACCTATCTCTTAGCATTTCGTCTAATTTGTCCCCAAATTTACAAGTACGGCTATGGGCTTTCATACCTGCAACAAACTCTGCAATGCTTTCATTCAGAGTCTGATACCTCGAATAAAATTTGAAACGTTCATAGATGAGAACTACTCGGGGTTTGTAGTGATTGGTTAGGGCCTGTAACAGTTCACTATAGGTGCAATTTTCCGGTGCTTTAGGAGCGACTGGGTCCATAACTAAGCCAAACGTTTTAGAGCCAATTATAGTTAAGAAGGTAGGTACTTTCTTAGCATCAGGAATGGAATTTGCCTCGAAAAACAACCTCACCCTAGTGGCAGTGGCGTACTAAGGGGGGTGCGAGGGGGGCGGTCCGCCCCGAGTGACAGCCAGGAGGGGGGTGCCATTGGGAGAGTTGAAATACCAGTACAAGTTTTAAAATGTTCAAACTATTACAACAGTTTAATGTTAATTTCCACTATAAAATAAATTTTTATTGTCAATACAAAATTTACAAACGAAAAATTAAATATTTGATAAAAATTACATCGAAAGGCGAACGTTTGTTGACGTTTTAGTCATCAGTTTGTTGAGCATAGCCAGCTGGCTGCAACTGACATTCCAAGTCTTGTTCACTTGACACTGTGACTCCACATACATGAGGTATGTTTCATTAAATAATTATGATAAAGCATAAAGTGCTGGTGTTTATAATAATATCATGGTACTTATACCAGTGTCCAGTAATTTTTGACAATGTGGTATCATAGTGATACCAAATTTGACTCAGATTTTCAATGAATTCTCTGATAAAGATATCGGTGTGGAAATTGGACGACTTCGGAGGCATTTGGAAGCTGCCAAAATCAGCGTTGAAGAGGCAAAGAAATGGACAGCATTGCAGTTTCTGGAGTTTATTGTGAAATGGGATTTTTGTGAATCTTTGTCAAGCTTGTCACTGTGTTTGAGATTCTTTTTGACTATCTGTGTGTCTATTGCTTCATGTGAAAGAAGTTTTTCCAAATTGAAATTGATAAAAAATTTCTTTCGCTCGACCATGAGTCAGACAAGATTGACAAATCTGGCTTTACTTTCAATTGAACATGAATATGCAAAGAAGTGAATTTTGATGGTCATTGATCAATTTGCAGAAATTAAGGCTCGAAAGCAGAGACTGTGAATCCTCCGTATTTACCTTTGAAGAATAGGCTGAGCGTTGAGACTGGATTTCCTGTGTTTTTTGTATAAAATAAAATGCAGTATTACCTGTTCACTGAATTTTTAATGTCCTGCATTTTTCTTATTTCCAATTTGCTTATGACAGCACTATACTGTTTAAAAATGTACTTGCAAACATAATATATTTTTCTGTGTTTAAATTTTAAAATTATTTATGGGGGGGGGCGCCAAAGGAAGGATCTGCCCCGGGTGCCAAATACTTTAGGTACGCCCCTGCCTAGTGGCATAAACTTCAAAGTCCTCCCCAGAGTCTTCGTAGGGGCTTATATGGCCAATCACCGCCGACATGCTAGAACACAACCGATTTTGGCCAAATAACATGAAGTAGGTTAGAGTTGGTTTAAATTTGATCTAGTTACTCCCCAGTTAGGGCTGAATAGTAAATTGTATTAGAGTGAGGGCTGAGTAGGAATTAGTATAAGAGTTAGGACTGGGTAGGAATTAGTATTAGAGTTAGGGCTGAGTAAGAATTAGTATTAGAGTTAGGCCGGCGGGATCTAAGTCATAGTACGGTAGCTTACTCACACAAACCAACCAAATCGAACGACCCACCTAGGCTAGGCTACATCCAATTTTCCAAACAAACAAATTGAACCCAATAAGCCAAATTAAATCCTATCCTCGTCGCCAAATGTAATAACTTGGGGTTAGTGACCCCGCCAAGTTACTAGGTTTCTAAACAACAACAAAGGCACTTACCGGCGCTTTGATTTAGATCTTCTTTAGGGCCTAGCATAGATTTCCAGCGTCCTACAAAGCGCCGACCTAACTCTCTAACTTTACTAATTTAGAAGCTATGACATTACCACTACACTTATGTACTGTTTAACAACTTCCTGCTTACATTATCACACTTTAGCAACATCACCAAGTTAAACTTAGCACCAACGATTTAGTCAGATATGAATAACCATGCTGTTAGTCCAGCCCAATCAAACGAACAGGCAGCGTTCCGCTGTTTATCCTTTTGTGTTGCCATTCAGCTTTCTTTTAGTGACTTTTCCTTTTAGTGACTTTTAGACTATATACAGTGGTGGGCACCGTTAACCAAAAAGTTAACTTCGTTAACCGCTAATCCGTTAACCAAAAAGTTAACTTCGTTAACCGTTAATCTGTTAATTCGTTAAACATGTAACGGAAGTTACCGATAAACCGTTAACGTTAACTTTTATTATAAAAAAAATGAAAATCACAATATATATATAATTTAATTTTCCCTCTTCTTCTCGTTCTCCATTTTGTCCATGAGATGCATGTTGCCCTTCATGAAAATTAGCATATCAAAGTTTTCATCAGACAGGGATGATCTCTTGGCCCTCAGGATGTCCTTGCCCATAGAGAACAAACGCTCCACTGCAGCACTGGAGGGGATGGCTGTGTTGAACTTGATGAACAAGTCCACCAACACTTGCTCACCCAAGAAGGCAGCATCTGTCAGCAAGTCCTTGGAGTTGGTCTCCAGCCAGGTCTTGACCAAGTTCTGGGCCTTGCCCTTGAGTGACCTGTGGCTTCTGCTGCTCTCTTTTGTCTGGATGACAGCACTGAAGAAGTCATCCTCCTCCTCCTCCTCGTTGTTGCTGCCTCCACTGTTGCTGCCCACTTCGTTGGACTGCTGCTTCATGGCCTCCTCGACTGTACCCTCCATGCTTTTCCTCACCCTGGCGACCTTGGTGTTGTCATACTTGTCCAACCAGATGAGGCGAAACCTGGGATGGAAGGCAGCAGCCAGCTGGCATTCGTCATCTTCCAGGAGGGGCCCAAACCTTTTGTCGATGCCTGCCAAAAGTGCGTCGACCAAGGCGCTGCAGTAGACGAGGCCCTTGGACTTCAAGTCCTTAAGCCTGAAGATTGTCGCAGCAACTGTTGGCAGCAGAGTCCCAAGGTAGGCTTGTTCCTCCCCCTGGATCTTGTCGAGTGCTTTGGTCACAGGTAACATGATCTGGAAATAAAACAATGGAGAATTAGTAAATTGTAGAAATTCAAATTTGTATTATTCTGCAATATTATTCTATTGTATTTTACTCAATAATATAACGATAATTGAATGAGCAAAACTAAAACGTATCTACTGGCTGGTGTTAAGAAAAATATAACTTTATTGCAATAAATAAATATAGTTGAAATAATTGTATTCTTAAACGTTTACGTAAACAACGCTATTATTGTATCAAGGTCCTGCATTTAATTGTAACCAGAAAAAAAATAAATCGTGGAATTTACACGAGTCCCGCTAGTTTATTATTAATTTATAAATATATTACCTTGACATACTCTTTCATTAAGTCGACATCCTGGTCTTTGAAGCTGTTGACCTTCAGCTGGGTCATGACTCTGTGGAAAGCAGGCCTCTTCGTCTCCAGGATTGTGTTCAGGACAACCACAGAGCATGACTCCAGATTCCTGGGATCTTGGGAGCATTGCTCCAGTAAATTTGACCATGAGAAAAAGTAAATTTGGGTTTGGGTTTTGTTCATCCGCTAGACGTTATGCAATTTTTTTGCGTATACGTTCTTGTACAAACCAATTTTATTAAATTACAAATTTAGTTATTTTAAGTTTAGTTGGTAATTCCATATTTAACAATTATTTTTATTTTTTGTTAAGCTTCAATGTTTTGATAATTAAAATTTTATTAAAACGTATATTTTTTTAATATAAAATTATCAGGATTGGACTATGTTCCATTGATCTCGGCCAGGTTTGATAAATTGGCCAGATAATTACTTGTGCGGTTTTAAGTAATCCACCATGACTCTAGAATTGAAAAGTTTAGTTAAGTTTAAACTTACTTTTACTTACTTTAACTTACCTACTTTTACTTACTCTTCCTTACTTTTACTAAGTTTAAAGCACTTACTTTTACTTACTTTCATTGTACTATATTTACTTACTTTTACTCACTTTTACCATACTATATTTACTAACTTTTACTTATTTTGTATTTTTTCAGGGAGTCAATAATCAATAATGGATCCTAATATTGATGAAGTTGGAGAAAAGTGAGGGTGTTAAAAGGGGTTACTTTTGTGGTCAATGCAAGAACAAATATTCAAAGAAGCAAAACTGGGAGAAACATTTTAATTCCCAAAAAAATATTTGTTACAATACAAGAGGTCCCAGAGTTTGGGCCCACAGCTTAGATATTGCAGTAAAGAAATACCAGGATGAAGTGCAGCAAAGAGATACGGCAAAGCAGTCATTTAGTTTGTTCACAAAATGTGCTAGTGCTAGACCTCAGAAAAATGAACCAACTTCATCAACTGCTAATCTAGAAAATGAAACTTTTTCACTAGATGTTTCACAGACTGAAGAAAGTGCTTCTCCTCCACTTAAGAAACAAAAGGTAAGTGAGGAATCTGCGCATCAGACTAACAAAACTGCTTTAGAGGAATTTGAAAATTCCCAAATCCAGAAGACATTGAATGCAATTTTGCGCCTAACAAAGAAACTCACCAAGCTGTTGTGGTTAATAAAGAGAAGAGTCAAAATATGCCTTCAAGTTCAAGTGTTGCATCCAAATCTAATAAAGCAAAAAGCAACAAATTTGACATTTCCATAGCCCATTTAAGCAAGTGTAAATCAATACAAGAAATCCTGAACAATGATTTGATCAAATCTACATTCAAATTGGTGGAAAAGAAGGATCTAGGGCATGCTGATGATTCATTTTCAGTACCAAGTGATATAATGGAAAACATTGCAAATAGTGACACTAATATGCCTGATGTAGATATAGCTGTTGAGGATGATGATGATGATGATGATAATCAAGAAGATATTGATGATGCTTCTGATGATAAAATGTTTACATTATATTGCATAGCTTGCACAGACCCCAAAGCATGTGCTTCAGACAAACATTCTAACATAAAAGGTTACTTCAATGTTAAAGATTTAACCTATGTATGCAAACAAGGAGAAAATCAAGAGAGATGGTTTAGAAATCTGAAAACCCACCTGAAGAGACATTTAATTAAACTTCAGCATCATCAAAGAGCTGCTGTTTATGAAGTGATGAAAACATCTTCTCGGAACACTACTAAACGCATAGAAGACTTATGTGGCAACATCTTATACTACATAATGAAAACAAACACTGCATGGGCTCTATATCCAGTACTTCTAGCTGTATTACATAGGTCAGGTTGTGAGGTTGGAAATTTGAATCATAGCACACATGCGTGCGAGACAATTTGTGAGCTATTAGATAATCAACTTAAAGAACAAACTGTAAAGTGGTTCTTAGAACAAACTTCAGTAACAATAACAGCTGACATTGGAACAATTTTGGGATTAAGCATGCTAGTTGTATTAGTTATGAGTGAAGAAGATAAGACTGTAAAACTTGCTGGGATAAATTTAGTACGCAGCAAATCAGAAGTTTATTTGGCCAATGAAATTTTTGATGTGTTGAAGTCTCCTAATCACTTGAAACTATCTGAAGAAGCAATTAAATCCAAGGTATCTGGAATGGTTGGAGATGGGGCTTTTTGTAAGGACAACGAGCCATTTAAAAACGAAATGAAAAGTTGTTTGGGGAAAATTTCAAATTTCGATGGGACTTAATGCATCTTGTGAACAGAGCCCACGTTGATGCATTGAAGAAAATTTGTAAACTAAGTGAGCTTTTAGACTTTATTCAGAATCACTCTTCAAATCTGAGATCAGGCCTTGACTATACCAATATGGTTCTTGACAATATCATTGGTTTTAAGAGACCAAAACTCAAATCTGATACTCGCATGGTTAATTACGAATTTGATCAATTTGACAGATTTGTGGAAAATTGTGTTTTTTGATCATCCACAAGAGAAAGAAATTAGTGTCAAGTTCTATGTATTGATTTCCTATGTAACAAAGATTATGTTGCAAGTAGCTCAAAAAACCACAGTTAGTGCAGAATTTGTAGAAAATATATTTTATAAAGAAGGAGGGAAAACTGTTATGTTAAGAGTGATGGAAACAATTTCCAAATTAGCTAATGGAGGAAATGCAAATGATGTAGTTTCTGAATTTAAGCACGATACCACAGGGCAGCAAAAGGAACTAACAGCTGAGGATTACATCCTAAATGAAGTTTACAAATACATCAAGAAACGTTCTGATTACTACCAGGTTGCTGAAGTTGCTAGACCATCCAGAACCAGATCTGAAAGTAGTTTTACAAAAGACTCAGTGATAAATTGGCTGACAGAATATATAGAACAGCTGTGGAAAGGAATCACAGAGAGATTAAAGCATTTTGATAAAGATGGATCAACTGCCTGGAGTGAAGCACCAGCTGAAGGGACATTCTCCATTCTTGGTTACATTGTTGAACACAAAGGATCCATTAAGCCATCTCATTTGACTAAGCTGTGCAGAATTGTGAAGGAGGGTCCAGCTCCAGGCACTAGATCTGCTGTAATGATCACACAGAAAGCCATTGATCAGTGGCCAAGCATACATGGCGGTAAATTCACAACAAATGCCTACATGCAAGGTCTAACATCGTCCACTGTTGCTGCTGCAATGAATAAATAAACTTAAGGTGAGTTATAAACTGTACATTATTGTATTATTGTTTAGCTAAAACAATTTGTAATTGGTATGTCGTTAATTCAAGAGTTTACTATCATTAACCTATCTAGTGGTGTAAGGGGAAAAAAAGTAAATTCAGAGCTGTGCTCCAGTAAATTTTTTCAAATCTGGAGTCATGCCACAGAGTCATAGGTGGAGTTCCACCTCGTCGTGTTGGGGACAACCAGCCTCCTCCCCACCTCAGCGTAGATGCTGTCTGCTTTCACAGTGCTGCGATCCTGCAGGTTCCAGAGGGCGCGTGCCTTGGCCATGGCAGCCCTGTAGGGCCCCTTGAACACTGAACTCTGCAGTGCAGCATCTGCATCCTTGCTGGCCACTAGGTTGAAGGTGTGGGCAGCACACCTCATGTGGGCTGGCAGGTTGATGGGATTGCCAACGATAGTGTCGACATCGTCAGGCTCAACCACAGACACAGCCAGGGAGTCTGCCAGGGAGACATACTCCAACTCCTGCTCGTCCACGGATCCAGACAACAGGACAGCCACAGTAGCATCATCAGGGTCGGCGTCCACATCCTGAGCCACTGGCAGGCCTGGCAGTGTGTCAGCCTCTGCCCCAAACTGGATAAAGGCCTTCACACAGTTGCTGCCATTGTCTGTGGTAGTCCTGGAATAGAAAGACATTATAAGTTTTTTTTTTATAAAATTACAATTACGAATTATCAAATATTACTATTGAATTTAATTTATAAATAGAAATAATCTACAATTTATTTGAAAAAATTTTCTGATACAAATTGTTAATAGACTAATACTCTAATATTAATATAATATCAACTATCTAACCTGGTGACTTTTTTCTCAATGTGGAATTCATAGTGGACGTTGATCATGGCCTGTGCAAGCACATCATAGGTATGATGGCCTGTCAGCCTGATGCACGCGAGCACTGCTTGCTGCCTCTGCCTGGTGGTGGGGTCCAACCAGTGAACAGTCATGCCCAGGTAGCCTTTCTTGTGGGCAGACCAGCAGTCAGCTGTGGTGGCCACCCACTGAACATCGCCGAGAACTCTGAAATTTGAAAAAATATAAGTTTTAAATTTTTATTTTTAAAGTTAAAATTTAAATATTGGGAATATAAATTAACTCAAGTATAAAAAAGATAAAAATTATGTCAATTACCTGATCAAGTACTGCTTCAAGTCAGTATGCGAATTAACGATTCGCCTGCCCAGTGTCCTCCTCGAGATGGAGCTCTTGCTGGGGTTCAGCGTCTTGATCAGTCTCTCGAATGTGTCAGACTCTACAACGTGGAGCGGCAGCATGTTGGCTACGAACAGGTTCACAATCCTTTGATCCACAGCAGCCTGGGATACGCCACTGCCAGTAGCAGCAATGCAAAAGGACTCGCCAATGGTTTGCTGGCGTGCTTTCTTGGCAGATGGAGGTGAAAACAGACTCGATATCAAAGTGCTGCTGTCGCTGCTGGAACCAGAGGAAAACCTCTGCTTGGCTTTTCCACGAGATGAACCTGCCTTGATCTTCTCATCAAACTGCATGAACTTGGCTGGGTGGTTCCTCTTGATGTGCTACTTGAGGTTGTTGAGGCTTGTCAGGTGCCTCTTGATTGGCACAGTCTTGGGCAGGCACAGCTTGCAGTTGAAAATCAATTTGTCTCCTTCCCTTGACTTGAACAAGAAGTAGTCGTCCAGGTGGGGCCAGGGGTTCTGAGCTTGTTCTTGTTGAGATGCCATCATGATTTATAAAATTCAAAATCACACAAGTGTCTGTATTGAAAATCAGAAAATAATCAGAGCTGGACAGCGCAATCAAAAATTAAGTTGCGCAAGCGCAATCCACTGTTCACTATCATGCGCAATCTGACTATTTAGCTTGCGCAATGTTGCAAAGCGCAAGCGCAATCTTGTGTAAACACATGAGTTCAAGTTCAAATACTTCCACATAAATTAAAATAGTCATCCATAAAATTGAAAGAAAACCAAAAGAAAACGATGTAGACTTATGCCCCTTTTGTCCTGTTGGTACTTAGAAGTTGACTCAATAAGTCCTTTATTACTTCACACTTAAAAATAATAAACAAGAACAACAATTGTTTGAAGTATTCTTGAACATTTCAAGAACAAGATAAAAAATAAAATAACCCTTACCTTTGTTATTTGGAACAGATATGGCACAGAATATTCGGGAAGTAATTGCACTGAAATTTCTTCGGTCTTCACAGCAGAGATACTAAAGAGTAAACAGCCTCTGGCGCCACACGCTCACATTTACTTCTCAACGCCATCTATTATCTCATAAAGAAACTAATTCACATTGGGACTTGAAAGTACCGGCAGGATCAACCGGGTAGAAAAATAATTATGGAGATTTTAAAGATGTGGTACCTAGAAGTACCGCCAGGACATAAAGGGTTATGGTGAAAACGCTCCCATTGTAAGACATCAATTGACTTAATTTATGTCATCAAAGTGACATGAGAATTGAAATCTTACCTGATCAGTTTTATGGTTCTTGAAATGTATCAAGGAGACTACTAATAAGGTACTCACAGACATATTATAAATATACATGACTTACTTGACAACGATTATTTTTAAATATTCACTAGCACAAACATGTTGCGCAAGAGACAGACTGCAAATGAAACGAATGTAGTTATTTGTTGTAATTGTTACATATATATTATTGAAAGTGCCTTAAAATGCTCGTGATATTTCTTGAAAGAAGTTGAAACATTCAACTCAAATGGCAAATCTTTCCGCCTGATTTTACAGTCGACCATGTTTTGCTCAAACCAATGCCATAAATAACTACCATATTTGGTAAGACACAAATTGTGGCGACGGAAACAAATATATCGCCTGATTTTGCACTGCGGAAATGGAAATTCGTTCATCACTATTAACAGTGGCGGATTAATTGCGCACCTGCTCAGCACTGAAAATAATAAAAACTTTTAAACGTTTATATATGAATTTTTTGGGTTAACGGACTTGAGTTAACGGAAGTTAAATGTAACGGAAGTTAATTAGTCCGATAATGATTTTCAAAGTTAACTTAAAAGTTAAATCGTTAACGAAAAAGTTAACTTCGTTAACTAACGATTAACGGATTAACGGTTTGTGCCCAGCTTTGACTATATATATATATATATATATATATATATTATATATATATATATATATAAATACACACATCACCTCACCCAACATATAGACAACAAGCTAACATTCTAGTTAATCACTATGCAAAGATAAGTCACTCAAACAGAGACAACAACCAGAAACACGCAGACAAACAAACAGGGCCGTTTCTAGCCATTAGGTAGCCTTAAGCAGTATACCCATTTGAGGCCCCACCCCTCCATCCACCAACTCACGCCTTACTACATCACCTCAACATACACATAAAAAAATGGCTGTGTTAATAAAAAACAATTATGAAACAATTTTAATGAAACATTTACGTTCAAAACAACAAATATGTACTTTCAGAAGACGAACAGAAAAAATACTCTTTATGAAATTCCTGAAAATTAGCTTATACATTATTTAGAATAAATGAAACAGAACTATGTATAAAAAAATAATGCAATTATCAACTACCAAACAATTACTAACTCTACGATACAATCGTGTAATAACTAACAGTTATACAGAACAGTTTGTATCTTCAAAATTTTTGCCTCCTAGATTTTTTCTGGGCGAAATCATCAATAACATCATCATATGAAATCTCCCTGCCAACGTCCTGTGTGATGCTTATGATGCCAAGGTCACTGAGGCGATCCTGCCCCATTGATGATCTAAGGTAGTTCTTGATTAGCTTAATCTTAGAGAAGCTCCTCTCGGCTGACGCTACTGTCACAGGTAGAGTGCAGGCAATTCAATGGTCCTCCCAGTTTTTAGCCGCAGTTCCAGATCCTTCCATGTTGCCTTGTTATCTGCATGTTCTGAACTATTTTCATGGCCTTTCAGAAGCGAACCAACGTTTATCCAGTCTGAAAGTCCATCCGTAATTAGTTTGTACGACTTCCTTGAAAACAACTTGCAGCAGAAGCAATAAAAAGCATCATTCCTTCTAGAGTACATCAGCCAGCTTCGCTTTATTTTTTCCCCATTAATTAATGTTCTGTACATGAAATGGTGATGAACGCTTCTACCGTCCTCTCTTTTAGGGAATGTGAAATCTGGACTGTTTTGAAATGGTCCTCGAGACACCAGATCTGTCTTCAAGGCATCTGACAGGACAACTGGCCAGTCATACAGATCAAGCGGTGGAGCAGATCTTGGTTCTTGTTGTTCAGTAGAAATGCCTGTGTGTGGTGTTTGAAGCTGAACAGAAGATGGGCCACTTGTTGGTTCATAAGGCTCTACTTCTACTGGTGTTTGAGGTTGCATAGAGGATGGTCCTGCTGTTGGCTCATGATGCTCATCAGGCTTTGCTGAGGATGGCTTTTCCAAATATTTCAGTAGTGCTCCTGAGAAGAACATAACATTACATATTCTGTTAATTTTTGCTAAAATACTCTTTCTTATCTTGTTTGATAATATAATTGATCTGTGTGAACAGAATTTGAGGTGATGTGATCCATTAAATTTCACATTTCGAAATATTATAAATATTACAGAGACTAGCTTACTCTACACGATTCCTGAGCACTTGCCTAGCTTGATGGTCTACCTAACCTAGTTGCCTGAACTGCAATCATAAGAATATACAAGTGGCACATCTCACCTGTGCTACTGGAAAGCTTCTCCTCCTCTATTTTCTTCTTTTTCTGTTTTTCAGGTCGTGATGGATAATGTCTTTTCATTTTCCAAGATGCACGAAGTCACATCTAGTTGTGAAAAATGCTCTGTATGAATTGGTCCACAATTAACCCACCCCTTATATCTCCAGTCTAACTATAGAGTAGATTAAGTCTAGCCTTGTAGGGGTCAGCCTAGAGATTCCGGAAATGGTCCAGAGCGGGCAGATAAATTGAGGTCCACAGTAGGATTCCTCACCAAATTAGGTTAGGGCAATCTACCTTCACCTTTGTTAAGCTATGAGTTGATACTAGGTCTTAGGCCACAATGTAGGCCTAATTTGTCTGACCGAGCTTAATTTAATGAGTTTACTTTAGACTGGGTTAAAACACAATTAGTCACTTACTGCTAGTTATTAGAGAGTCTCTTTTCTTCCTCTCCTCCCTGTATAATTGTCGAGAGCGTACTTGCTGGTGGGATCTTTTTTTCGGTGTCTGTTCTTCTCCCTTCTCTCGTTCCGTCTTCTCGCCCCGTTCCTCGTTTTCGTTCTCCTCTGTTCTCCTTTTCGCGGGGCTTTTTCCACCAGCGTCTTCTTGGTCTTTTTTTCTCGGTTGGTTGATCGGTAATGTATAGCTATTACCGAGCACGCTCTTGCCACACAGTATATAAATACTAGTGTGGAGAATAACTCTGGTGAGCAACCAATTGGTTTCATCCACCCAGTTATTGACATAAAAGGAATTTAATAATTGTTAGATTAACTACCTACCTACTCAGTGAGCCATTTTCGTTACCTCCCAACTACCCACACATCAGTTTTCCATATACTGGGGGCCCCGGGAGATAAAAATTTTGGTGTCAGTGTCACCAATTTTTATGTCTGAGTGTAGACTAGCTAACTATTTGACTGTAAATGCCTGTTAATCTGATTAACAGTGACTATCCTCACCTTCTCATGGAGAAGGTGTAGCATTTAATTAGAAGAGAAAATATACATCCATAGGATGAAACTGTCTATGGTCTTTACCATAAGAAAAGAAAAAGTGAAAGTTAGAAGATAAAATTACAATTCCCAGCATCTATTTTTTGTTGTAAAACTAGTCGCGCCTTTAATGCTGTTTGTCGCTGAGGTCTTGTGTCTGTCAATGTTGTAGTAGGATGCGTTACCACTCCTACTGTCAAAGGAATAGTTACTGGAAGTTCAGTGTCTCCAGTTGTTACTGTCAGTGGAGAAGGTTCTCCAAAGTCCATTGTTTTGGGTCCAGACTCTAAAGGGTACAAAAGAGAAATGTCTCTTGTTGTTTCACCCGTTGAAGTCCTTAATTTGACCACTCTTTGTTACCCCGTCTGCCCCTGGTCTGAGTTCTAAAACTCTAGCCAGAGGCCAGTATTGTCTTGGAGTACTGTCATGTATGAGAACAAGGTCCCCTACCTTAATTGTGTCAGACCAATCCTTCTTAGTCATTTGTTTATGTCTCTCCCTTAGACCCATCAAGTACTCAGTTTTCCACTGTTTAATAAAATGAGCTTTAACTCTAGTTAAGTGTTGTAACTTAGTCTGGAGTTCATCGTGTCGTTGAGTCCAGTTTGGGTCTTCTGAAGAGTCTATATTGTAGTCCGGCAGGAGACTAACTTGTTCTCCCCGAATCAAATGATTTGGAGTTAATGGTTCCGGGTCATTAATGTTGTCACTCACATAAGTGAGTGGTCTATTGTTGATGATGTTCTCAATCTCAGCCAGGAGAGTGAGCAACTCAAATAAGTGTATCTGTTTTTTACCAATTGCTTTCTTCAAGCAATTCTTTACTGTTTGTATATTCCTCTCCCAGATAGAACCATACCAAGGAGAGGCAACTGGAATATACTTCCACTTTATGTTTGAATTTTGTATATATAATTGTGTGAGTTCGTTGCTTAACAAGTCGTTGATGACTTGTTCACCAGCCTTGAAATATGTAGCATTGTCAGTCCAAACTGTCTTGGGTACTGAATGTCGTGCACAGAATCTCTTAAAGACAGCAACAAAAGATTCTGCTGTAAGGTCCTCCACAACATCCAGATAAACAGCTCGTGAGGCAGCACATGTAAACAGTACAATGTACATTTTTTGTTCAGTGTCAACCCCCTACAGTCAATGCTCCTGTAGTCAATGCCTGCAGTCTCAAAGGGTCTGTTGAGAGTAACTCTCTCCTCTGGCAAAGCAGGAAGATTTGGTTTCCTATAGGGCCTAGCATGAATACGCCTACATGTGACACACTCACTCAGGACTGTTTTAACAGTGATCCTTCCCTTGGGTATCCAATAAGTTTTTCTTAATGTAGTTAGTGTCTGTGGTACCCCCATATGATGTACATCATTGTGTGTTTGTCTGATGATTAATGTGGTCAAATAGCTAAATCTAGGTAAAAGGATTGGATGTTTGCTTTTGTATGACAGTTTTGATTTGTCTAATCTCCCTTTACACCTTAGAAGGCCTTCCTCATCTCTGAACAAATTTAGATCCACAACTACTGATGGTACAGGTTCTCTTGTTTTGTTTCCCATTAGTCAAGAATTCTAACTCTTTATTGTACTCCTTTTGTTGTCATGCCCTATCCAGTACTTGGTTGCAACTTCTGTATAATTATGATTGTTTTTATTTAGCTGTTTGTTTATTGTAGTTAAACAGTTGTGAGCAAACCTCAAACAGTAGGCTGTGACCCTGACAAGTTTACTGAAATCAGAATAACGTTCATATTAGTGATTGGTTCAACCTTTTCATTTGAAAAGATTAAATTTAATGTCAAGTTAACTTGTTCCACAGGCCATTGGTCTGTATTACAGAGCCACTTAGGTCCCATGAACCAAGTTTTGTTTGACTTCAACAACTTGTAGGATAAACCTCTGGTCAGAAAGTTTGCTGGATTTTTTTAGTTGAACATAGTGAAAGTTTACTTGTAGGCTTTCATTAGCTTCAGCTATTTCTTTTAGCCTATTTCTTACAAAGATATTCTTACTATTAATGCTATCATTCCGTATCCAGGCAAGACAAATCTGACTGTCAAGCCAGATGTGGATATCAGTTTGTTCACATCATGGTAAGCATCCTTAAGCAATGAAATGGTTTTAATGGCTAATGCAGCAGCCAATAGTTCCAATTGAGGTATGGTTCGGGTAGGTTTGAGAGGTGCAACTTTCCCTTTTGCATAAATTAGATGACTTTCTGTAGGACTTACAAGATACGCACAGCACCCATAAGCTTGTGTGCTTGCATCAGCAAACACATGAAGTCTCTGGGGCTTATCCCTAAACCCACAGCACTTTGAATTTTAATGTTCTGCACTTTTGTTAAATCAGCAGCTAACTTCTTCCAAGATTTTTGATCTTCATTTGTTATTGGATCATCCCACCCAACATTTGTCCTCCAAACTTCTTGGAGGAGAATCTTTGATTTTATTGTTGAAGGCAGGAATAGACCCATGGGATGAAAAATTTTGGAAGCCTCTGATAATATTTGTCTTTTAGTATTTGCTTCCTCATCAAGTTTAAAACCTTTAGTACAGATTGAATCATGACTGTTAGAAGTTGCATTCAAATACCAGTTCATACCTAAAGTTTTAACTCTGTCTGATGGCTCAGTAAGACCATTATTATCCTTTAAAATCCTTTTGTTTAAATCCTCATCATTTGAAATCCACTCTCTAAGTTCAAAGTTACCTTGTTGCATAATGTTCTAAGAGTGTTCATAGACTTCAGATAATTCAGATTTTGTTGTTGTTGAGCCTATTAGATTGTCTACGTAAAAATGTTCCTTGAGGAAGTTCAATGTTAAAGAGTTATTAAACTGGTTCAAATGATGTTTAATTGTCAATGCTAATAGGCTAGGTGAGCAATTGGCTCCAAACAACACAACATTAAATCTATAGGTTATGAACCCTTTATTCAAATCAAATGGATCCTTGAACCATAAGAACCTAAGTTGGTTCTTATCATATTCACTTTTAAGATTTATTCTCAAAAATGCCTTTGAAATGTCACTTTGTACGGCATATTTATCTAACCTGAACCTCAGTAAGATCTTCACAAGGTCAGAAATGAGATTAGGACCCTCAATCAGGCAATCATTCAAACTGTGTTTATCACTGTCTTTGAGGCTACAGTTATATACTACTCTGAGTTTTGTTGTTGGGGCATCTTGTCGATAAACCCCCCTGTGGGTTAAATAATGACAACCATCTTTTTTAAAAGGGTTATTTGTTACTTCTTCAATGAAGCCTTTCTGTAGCTGTTCTTTGAAGACATCACTGTACTTTTGAATATTATTATCTTGTTTGAGTTTTTTCATTACTTTATATAAATGTCCTTTAGCTACTTTGAGATTATCTCTTAAAGTTGGACAATTTATTTTCCAAGGTAACTCAACAAAATAACTATTGTCTTTGCACTGAATGGTGTCTTCAAATCTTTCTACCATTAACTGATCTTCTGAAGTTTGATTTGTGTCATGTATACCCACAGATTCTAGCAACCATAAAGTTTGAATTGCCTCATCCAGAGTTTCATTTGATAGTGATGAATTAATGTTCTCAGTTGATATAATATTATTCAAAGTGTTGCTTTTCTTACAGGTGTTATGTAGGACTGAGTTGAGGCACATAGTATTTGTTAGTCATGAACTATTTTGGTTTAGGTCTAGGTTGTATTTGGATAGGTCACCCAAAGGGGCTATCCCTGATATAGTCTGATAAGCTATACCATTACCTATCTTTACTATGCCCTTATGAATAAGATTAATATAATCTGCCCCTATTAACATTTCAATGTTAGCTACTGTGTTGTTTGTAATATGTCTATCAGCTATTTTGTAGTGTTTTCCCAAATGATTTATGGTTTGTTCTAGTTTGGGTATAACCAGTTTGTTTTGTCCTACTTTAGAAATAATAACTGCTTCAATTTTCTCTAATTTATTTTCTAAATGTAGTTCCAGGTCAATTGTCTTATAGCTATTTTTGTCCGAGTTATCCTTAACAAAGGATGCAATATTGAGTTTTTGTTCATTCGGGTTTGGTGTCATACCCAATTTATTAACTACATTTTGCGAAACAAATGTTTGTTGAGAACAACAGTCTATAAGACATCTCACTGGAGTGGTGCTACCCTCACTATTCACTAAGTCCAAAGTAATAGTTGGTAAAAGAATCTCAGTGTTTCTTGTTACGTTGTTTGAACAAACAGAATGTCCCATGAAAGTGGCATTTTCTTGATTACCTTTGTTTGGTGGAGGTATCTTTTGAGTTTGAGTACTATTGTTTGGACACTTTGGTGAATCACACATTGATGAGACATGTCGTAAACTTCTACAAAACTTACACTTGAATCTTAACCTAGATTTACAGTCTTTCTTATAATGTCCCTGGCCAGTACACTTTTTACATAGGTTCAACTGTTCACATCTTTTAGCTCTTGAGTTAAAGTCTGAATATTTGTCACACCCAGTACTACTGTGTTCATCACTTGCACAAAATTTGCAATATAGTGTGTAAGTTGAGGCAGCAGTTACATTAAAGTTCTGTAATGTAGGTGTTCGTGTATTCCAGTTGGTCACATTTGATTCTACAGTATCAAGTTTTGTCTGTTTGGCTGTAGCTAGTTGGTCTCTGGGGACAGTCTTTGGTTTATCCATAGTCTGGGTCTTATTTTGTGTTGCAATATTTCTCAGTTTGTAATTAGTTAGGAGAGTTGGAAAGTGTTTTCTGATATTTTCAAGAGTAGGATAATTTTCTCCCGTCTTTAGAACTAAAACATCTTTAACCCTCAAAGGAAGGCACCTAAGAATTATGCCTTGTATAATCCAAGATGAAGCTTTAACATCTATCTCATTGCTAACCAGTTGTCCTATAATAGCTTCTAATTTTGAATAAAAATTTTCCATATCACTATGGTTATCTTTTATGGGTGCAAAATCAATAATTTGTTGAGATAATTCAAATACAATCTCACCTTTATTAATGTAATTACGTTTTAAGAGATCAATAGCTACTTCATATGAATTCCCTACGGCTGGTAAATAGGCTATCAGGTTATAGGCTGGGCCTTTAAGGAAACTAGTTAAGTAGCTAAACTTATCAACAGTTGAAATATAAGGTTTATTACCTATTAAACTCTCAAATTTTTCAATGAAAGATGGGAATTGTACCGTGTCCCCTTCAAATGTTGGTACTAGCAAAGTTGGTAAAGTAGCCCTAAATTCTTGTGACAGGATTTGGCATGCCACTTAAATTTGGTTGAAAGTTAGCTCTACTTTGATTAAAATCAGAAGTAGGTTTATGTGGTGTTAAGTCAGTCAAACGAGACTGTAGTCTCCTTATTTGCTGTTCAATTGAGATTACCTGAACATCATTATCAGCGTAAAGGTCTATCAATTGTTCTTCAGCCATTTCGGATTCAACTAACTCTGAAATACTCTCATCAATGGCTATTATTTCCTTCTTTTTAGTTTCCAATTTAAGAATTACACACTCTAAATCTTCCTTACCTGGTTGTGTAATATTGTTAAAAGTGTTCACGGCCTTTGTAACAGCACCCAACTTTCCCCCCCTTTTCTTTTTCAACTTTTTCAATTCCTCACTGTCCATGTTTAAGTCAAAATTGTTTAACTGGGGATCGTAATGAAATAGAGGACAAGAAGAAATTACCAGAGAAGAGAGAGCACAGACAAAACAGTCAAGTTTTAAATTTGGTTTAATCCCCCCCAAGTACTTATGTGTCACTCAGGTCTAAGCTTATTAGAGAATGAGACTCCTTAAATGTAAATGTTTCCTAGTTAGGCCCTAGGTTGTAGACCTAATTAGGCTTGATTAGGTTAGGCTTAGGCTAGACCATTTAGCCTAATTCTGCAATTTTTGTTATGTAAGGTTAAGGTTTGTAAATTCCCCACACACGGACCACCAATGTGAAAAATGCTCTGTATGAATTGGTCCACAATTAACCCACCCCTTATATCTCCAGTCTAACTATAGAGTAGATTAAGTCTAGCCTTGTAGGGGTCAGCCTAGAGATTCCGGAAATGGTCCAGAGCGGGCAGATAAATTGAGGTCCGCAGTAGGATTCCTCACCAAATTAGGTTAGGGCAATCTACCTTCACCTTTGTTAAGCTATGAGTTGATACTAGGTCTTAGGCCACAATGTAGGCCTAATTTGTCTGACCGAGCTTAATTTAATGAGTTTACTTTAGACTGGGTTAAAACACAATTAGTCACTTACTGCTAGTTATTAGAGAGTCTCTTTTCTCCTCCCTGTATAATTGTCGAGAGCGTACTTGCTGGTGGGGATCTTTTTTTCGGTGTCTGTTCTTCTCCCTTCTCTCGTTCCGTCTTCTCGCCCCGTTCCTCGTTTTCGTTCTCCTCTGTTCTCCTTTTCGCGGGGCTTTTTCCACCAGCGTCTTCTTGGTCTTTTTTTCTCGGTTGGTTGATCGGTAATGTATATCTATTACCGAGCACGCTCTTGCCACACAGTATATAAATACTAGTGTGGAGAATAACTCTGGTGAGCAACCAATTGGTTTCATCCACCCAGTTATTGACATAAAAGGAATTTAATAATTGTTAGATTAACTACCTACCTACTCAGTGAACCATTTTCGTTACCTCCCAACTACCCACACATCAGTTTTCCATATAGTTAACCACAACTAATCTGCTAAATAATAATAATCATGATAATAATCATGATGATAATCTATACTATAATAAGAGAGCTGTCCGTCCGTCTGTCCGTCTGTCTGTCTGTCCGTCCGTCACACTTTCAGAAATTACGGGCGGCAATGTGAAGCTCAAGATTTTCATGACTGTGTTCTTTTCTATAGTTTTATTGACCAAATAATTGAACCGACAGTAATTGGGAGTTCAATTATTTGGTCAGGGGAGTTTTGGGGGATATCTAATCAGATTCAGAAATCTTGACAGAATGTGAAGCTCAAAATTTTCACGGCTGCGTTCTTTTCTGTAGTTTAGCCTGTCTGTTTGTCTGTTTGTGAAATTTATCCCGGGCAGTAATGGTAAAAGGGTGGGGGTAATGGGGAGGGGTAGGTAATGGGGGACGGAGTTAGCTCCTAAGTTGAATAAAGGGGGGTTTAGATACCCGGAGGGTAGCTAACCTTAACCCGGGCAACGCCGGGTACCCCGCCTAGTCTATATTATAATAAGAGAGCTGTCCGTCTGTCCGTCTGTCCGTCACACTTTCAGAAATTGTGAGAAAAAAATTCAGAAATTGTAAAAAAAATTCAGAAATTGTATTACGGGCGGCAATGTGAAGCTCAAGATTTTCATGACTGTGTTCTTTTCTGTAGTTTAGCAATGGGGGAAGGGTGGGGGTGGGGGTAATGGGGGATGGGTGGGTAATGGGTAGGGGTGGGGGTAATGGGGGAGGGGGTTAGCCTCCAAGTTGTATGAATGGGGGTGAGGAGGTTTTGGGAGATACCAGATTCAGAAATGTTGAAACAATGTGAAGCTCAAAATTTTCACGGCTGGGTTCTTTTTTTGTAGTTTAGCCTGTCTAACCGTCAGCGAAGCGGCGGGAACTTTACTAGTAATAACACTGGGGAACAAAAAAAAAAAAATTTTCTTGGTGCCTGAGATTTTAGACCTTATTCTGGATATTTTCATGCCACTGATTCAGAAAATATCATCCGTTTTGTTCTAGCAGCTCTAGTTTTTGAGATACTGCATACGTCATTACCTACTTTATTACCCTTCTGGAACGGTATTATGAGTTGCTCGTAAATCTAAATGCATCTGTATAATTAAATTGTAGCTATGATTTTGCTGATGTTGCTGTTTTGCATGTGTATTGTAATTTGTACATGTACTAACGTGAATTCTTTCCTGTTACAGGTGTTGACATGGCTTCATCACGAAGAAAGTGTTTAAATCATCCAGATGTGTTTTGTTTTATCTGCGGAGAGTACACGTTCATTGAACAGAGAAAAACTATTACTGATTTTGTGAAAAAAGCTTATTTTGCCTATTTCAAAGTACAACTAGGGGACCAAGATAAGCCATGGGCTCCTCATGTTGTGTGTAAAACGTGTACGGAGCATCTGCGGCAATGGACCAACGGAAAGAGGAGGTGCCTGAAATTTGGTATACCAATGGTATGGAGAGAACAGAGAAACCACAGTGATGACTGTTACTTTTGTTTGGTGAATATAAAGGGCATCAATGGACGTAACCGGAGTAAATGGACGTATCCTGACATAGACTCAGCTAGACGGCCTGTTTTACATTCAGATGAGATACCTGTCCCATCATTCAGCCATCTTCCAGAGCTCCCTCAAGAAGATGATGAATCTGCTACTGACAAAGAAAGCATATGTGGGCAAAATGACAGTGATTTCGAAGAACCGTCATCAGTTGCAGACGGTTTTAGTCAACACGAATTAAACGACCTCATAAGGGACTTAAGTCTTTCGAAGAAATCGTCTGAATTGTTAGCTTCCAGGCTGGGAGAAAAAAATTTACTGCTGCCGGGAACCAAAATCACGTTATATCGCGACAGAGAAAAGGATTTACTGCCCTTCTTCTCAAAAGAGAACGATTTAGTTTTCTGCAACAATGTGCGCGGATTGCTGATGAAAATTGGCATATCGGAATACACACCAAGTGAATGGCGGTTATTCATAGATAGCTCCAAACGGAGCCTAAAATGTGTTCTTCTACACAACGGCAACAGATACAGATCAATCCCAATTGGTCACTCAGTCGGTATGAGAGAAGAGCACGGGACAGTCGCCCTAGTCCTAGAAAAGATATCATACCGAGACCACCAATGGGTGATCTGTGTGGATCTGAAGATGGTGAATTTTCTCCTGGGCCAGCAGAGCGAGTACACCAAGTACCCGTGCTTTATATGTCTCTGGGACAGTAGAGCTAAAGATGAACACTGGGTGAGAAGACAGTGGCCTCTGAGAGAAAACATGGTGGTTGGAGAAAAAATATCATCAAAGAAGCTTTGGTTGACAGAGAAAGGATCATAGTGCCACCACTGCACATCAAACTAGGTTTGATGAAACAATTTATAAAGGCTTTGAACAGAGATGGGACGTGTTTTGGCTACATATGTAGAAAATTTCCTGCGCTGAGCATGGAAAAGCTGAAGGCAGGTATTTTCGATGGACCGCAAATCCAGGAACTCATGAAAGACCCGCGTTTCCAAGATTCAATGGACAACATTGAGGCACGTGCGTGGTCATCGTTTAGTATGGTTGTGAAGAATTTCCTTGGGAACTATAAGGCCGATAACTACGGTGAACTAGTGGAGAATATGCTCTCTTCTTTTTGTAAACTTGGTTGTAAAATGAGCATCAAACTGCATTACCTCCACAGTCATTTGGATCGTTTCCCAGATAACCTCGGTGATCTAAGCGAGGAACAGGGTGAACGATTTCACCAAGAACTAAGGACCATGGAAGAACGGTACCGCGGACGATGGGATACTCACATGATGGCAGATTACTGCTGGAGCATCCAACGCGAATGTCCTGGCACATCTCATCGCAAGAAATCTCAGAAACGCGGTTTATGTGAGATGTCTCAGTGAAAGAACTTTTTTTGCCGTTCGTGTCTCAAGCTTGTTTGAATTTAAGAAATATTTTTCGTACCTTATGCTTGTTTGATGTTAATACACTATTTTTGCTGACATTCATCATACTTTTGTATTCAATTGATAACAACAGTGATTGCCAGTCAGCAATTATATAATATTATATACATTATATATAGGCTGACCATATTTCCTTGAGACAAAAACGGGACATTGGGATGGCAAAAAAGGGACGGGGGTTATGTAATATTCTGTATTCATGAAAAAGTAAGTACATAAACCGGGAAAAAATTGACATTTTTATTAAAACGACGGGACGGCCAGGAAATATAAAACAAACGGTACTGTCCCGTTCAAAACGGTACGTATGGTCAGCCTAATTATATAGAAATATATATAGATATATATCATATCTTGATAAGCAGAGCTGATGGAGAAAAACTAATGTCATTTTTAGAATCAGCGACCTCAATATACCCAGAAACAGGTCTAACATCTAAGTCACCAAAAGTTGTGTTCCCCAGTGATTATTCAAGGAAGGTTCAAATGTGAATTTTAATTTACTTAGTTCATGAAGTCTTCGAATAAATAAAGGAATGTGGTTATTGTTTTTAAATAGTATCAAGGTATCGTCGACATATCTCATGTACAGTTTTGGATTGTAGAAGTTGTTTTCTTTCATTATTTTATTTTCTAAGTTTGACACATAAAAGTCTGCGAAGGTAGGTCCAAATGGTGTACCCATAGCAACACCATCAATCTGTATGTAGGTTTCATCACAGAATCTAAACGGAGTTTTTGTACAACACAAAATAAGTAATTGTTTCATATCTTCTTTTTTTAATGTTGGTGCAATTAAATTTTGATTATTGTAAACATTGTCCAAAATTCTTTCTATGGTTTCCATGACTGGTACATTTGTAAAAAGTGATTCTACCAACAGACAAAGGAACGTATTCAAATTATAATTCATACTCACCAGAAAAATATAAACTATCAATAATTAAAACACTTGTGCACAGAGTTTTCAGTATATACTCAAGTTGGCAACTATTTAATCAAGAAATTGAGAGAATAAAGCAAAATCTAATAAACAGCGATTTTCCGCTATTTTTAATCGATAATATCATAAACCGAACTCTAACAAATTTATATAACAAAAATAAGGAGGAGGAGGAAAATAAAAATAAAAATACAGGTATAAAATTTTACTTCGAAACAAGAAACCCAACAAGACTAAAACATGAAGAAAAATGTCTAAACAATATATTAAAGAGGCACATAAAACCAATGGATAAAGAAAAAACTATCAATGTTAACATATACTATAAAAACAAAAAGTTATCAAGCCATTTTTCGACACGTAACAAAAACCCTGATAAGCAACATCATGTGGTGTACCAATTTACATGTCCTGTAGTTGACTGTACGTCGACTTACATTGGTTACACCACAAACCACATTAAAGAGAGAGCATACTAACATAAATATCGTCCAAGTAAAATTAACGAACATTACAGAGTTGTTGTTGTTGTTTAGCCGATCAGCCCACCCTGATCGAGCAAGCCGGCGGCACGCAGGTAACCGATCGCCCTCTTCGGAGTGGACCAGAGGTTCAGCGCACTAGTGATGTTGTGTTGTGTTCGTTGTTGTGCTAGAGCGGTACAGTCTGTCATAATGTGTTCAATTGTTTGTGGTGTGTCGTGGCACAGGTGGCAAGTGTCGTCTATGGAGTTGTCTAGTCTGTGTTTATATGTTAGTAAGTTGGTGTGACGTCCACATCGGAATCGTACTAAGTTAACTCGATCCGATCTGCTCAGGCTGATCTCTGACCTGTTAATGGGTGGCGGCTTCGCACCTAGGACCGCATTCGGACCGAGTCGTGTCAGTGCTTTGTGGGTTAGGTGTGTGTGTATGTGTTTTCTGTACTGTGTGATGTCTGTGGGGCGTGGTATGGAATGGAGTATTTGGTTATAATGTATTTAAATACATTTGTGTATTTAGAACTGTATTTATAAATACATTGTTTTTCATGTATTTAAATATAGTATTTAAATACTTTAATGAGTATTTAAATACTCAAAATATAAAAATGTAAATACTTTTACTGGTTTAATACACGTTCTGTACTAGCACAGTACGACGCGTCGACATTGTAGTACAGCATGGTTCATGTTTCAACAGTTTGGGAAAACATCCTCTCATAAAAAGACTGTTCCTCCACTATAACACGACATTACCATCTTCGGCACCGGTAGAGCGAATATTCTCATTCGCGGGAATCACTTTGACTCCCAAAAGAAACTCTCTCTCAGACAAAACTTTTGAAAGATTGGTTTTGATCCGCAGCAACCGTGAAATAAAAGAGAATGCGTAAGGTGCCTTATGTTTATGTTTACGTCTTATGTTTACGTTTATGTCTCATCTACTCATTAATTGTTACTCATTTTGCAATGATATAATGAGTATAATATGTCACTGGTTGAACATCGTAAGTTCTAAGTTCTTTTGTTTTTGTTTTGTTCTAAAAAGAGAAATATATAATCGGAAATTAGATTGTACTATTTCTTTATCCTTTATCAAGCATTTTATATTGTTGTTACTCATGAATTAGTGAATGCATATGTTAAAATTTGTATGTATTTAAAATGTATTTACAAATGTATTGAAATACAATTGATGTATTTTGTATTTAGTATCTAAATACATTCGTAAAATGTATTTAGTATTTAGTATTTAAATACATTTCTCCCATGTATTTAGTATTTAGTATTTAAATACATTCAATGTATTTATTGCCCAGCTCTGAATGGTGCGAGGTGTCGGTGCGTGATTGTACATGTAGTGGCAAGGGTGTTGTGGGTTAGTTGTCGCTGCTGCCATGAATTGTGTTCCCCTCATGTCTAAATGTTCCCTAACTTTCAGTATTTTTGTTTCTGTGTGCAGGTGTTCTATTGGTGTTGTTTGAGTGCATCCTGTAATGATACGAAGTGCGTTGTTTTGTATTGTCTGTAAGGTGTTTATGTGTGTGTTTGAGATAATGGGTGCCCAGCATGGGCTAGCATAGTCCATAACTGAGCGAATATATTGTTTGTATATGAGTGATGTTGTTTCCTGCTGGTGTCCAAAGTTTGTGCCTGTTAGTACCCTAAGCGTGTTAAGTCTTGACGTACATTTGTTTTTAATATCCGGAATGTGGTTTCAAAAGATAATGATGTGTTGTATGTGACCCCAAGTAATTTGGTCCTGTGAGTGTGTGGAATGTTGATGTTGTTTAGTGTAAGCTGTGGAACTAACTGGTGTTCTTTTGTGTTGCTTGTAAGCAAGGTGATGGTTGATTTTGTGGGCGCTACTTTGACTCTATTGTGTGTGAGCCAGTCTTGTATACTGTTTATGTATGTTTGTAGGTTATTTGTAGCGGTGTCGATGTTGTTGTGGGTGGATGTTAGAGTGATGTCATCTGCATATGATGATAATGTAAGCTTGTTATCTATGGGTGTTGGAATGTCATGCATGTATAAGTTGAAGAGTGTTGGTGAGAGAACAGAGCCTTGAGGGACCCCGTTCGGAAAAAGTTTGTTTTTGGATGACTTGCCATTAAATGTGACATGTGAGTATCTTCCTGAAAGATAGTTGCTCAGCCACCTTTTGGTGTTATTGTGCAGGTTTGTGTTGAGTATTTTGTTTATGAGAGGGAAGCGTGGGATAGTATCAAATGCTTTACTAATGTCTATTGTTGCTAATAGTGTACGTTGAGCTGGTCGTCTGGAGTTGATGCCATCCATCCATCCATCCATGCCATGCCATCCATTACAGAGTAGATCATAAAATATTAAATTTTAAAAAATATCTCGCAAAACTTTCAAATCTTATACTCAGCACATAACGTACAAAAACTAAAAATTGCCGAAGCCTTTTACATTAAAATGAAAAAAAACGAAAATTAATATAAAATTTAATGAACTTTCGAATATTCTTAAATTAATTTGAAATTGTATCAAATTTACAATAAAAAAAAATATATATAACCCATTTTACTTTAAAATTATGTATAAAGCTCTGAAGATGTTCAAAGTATATGAACGAAACGCGTCAGCAGAAGAAAAAATGACGACAGTATTCTTAGCATACTGCAAATTCTTATCTAGAATTATTATTAAGAAACTCAGTACTGAAAATAAAAAACTATTCAGAATATTGGAAATTAAATGTAAATCCTTTATTATTATTATTATTATTATTTATAAAGGATTTACATTTAATTTCCAATATTCTGAATAGTTTTTTATTTTCAGTACTGAGTTTCTTAATAATAATTCTAGATAAGAATTTGCAGTATGCTAAGAATACTGTCGTCATTTTTTCTTCTGCTGACGCGTTTCGTTCATATACTTTGAACATCTTCAGAGCTTTATACATAATTTTAAAGTAAAATGGGTTATACAGGGTGGGCGGAAAGTAGCTCCCTATTTTGGATTGGTAAAAAAATACGTATATTATCCATTTATTTCAGAAGAAATAATATGAAAAGGTAGGCATACATGGTAGGTTTTCTCTAAAATTCAATGTGGGCTCCAACTCTTTCCACCAGCTTCTGGAGCCGCCCAGGAATGGCGTCCACTGACTTTAGCAGGAACTCCGGCGGGATGGAGGACATGACTTCCCGAATTCGGTCCTCCAGTTCTTCCAATGTCCTCAGTTTGGTGCGGTAGACTTCTTCCTTTACCCACCCCCAAAGAAAGAAGTCGCACGGTTACCGCTGAAAAACGGCAGAATCGGTTCAGTGTAACGGTGTGGTGTGGTATGACCTCAGATCAGGTTGTGGGCCCGTTCCTTCTGCGCAACACCATGAATGCTGAGCGGTACCTTGCTATGTTGCGAAACGAGGTCTGGCCGGTTGTCAGCACATGGGAGAACATCGACGATCTGATATTTATGCAAGATGGCGCCCCTCCGCACTTCGCTCTTGTTGTCCGTGAGTGGCTGGATGCCCACTTCCCTGGGCGTTGGATGGGTCGTCGTGGTCCACATCAATGGCCAGCCAGGAGCCCCGACTTGACACCGTGCGACTTCTTTCTTTGGGGGTGGGTAAAGGAAGAAGTCTACCGCACCAAACCGAGGACATTGGAAGAACTGGAGGACCGAATTCGGGAAGTCATGTCCTCCATCCCGCCGGAGTTCCTGCTAAAGTCAGTGGACGCCATTCCTGGGCGGCTCCAGAAGCTGGTGGAAAGAGTTGGAGTCCACATTGAATTTCAGAGAAAACCTACCATGTATGCCTACCTTTTCATATTATTTCTTCTGAAATAAATGGATAATATACGTATTTTTTTACCAATCCAAACTAGGGAGCTACTTTCCGCCCACCCTGTATATATTTTTTTTTATTGTAAATTTGATACAATTTCAAATTAATTTAAGAATATTCGAAAGTTCATTAAATTTTATATTAATTTTCGGTTTTTTCATTTTAATGTAAAAGGCTTCGGCAATTTTTAGTTTTTGTACGTTATGTGATGAGTATAAGATTTGAAAGTTTTGTGAGATATTTTCTAACTTTAATATTTTATGATCTACTCTGTAATGTTCGTTAATTTTACTTGGACGATATTTATGTTGGTACGCTCTCTCTTTAATGTGGTTTGTGGTGTAACCAATGTAAGTCGACGTACAGTCAACTACAGGACATGTAAATTGGTACACCACATGATGTTGCTTATCAGGGTTTTTGCTACGTGTCGAAAAATGGCTTGATAACTTTTTGTTTTTATAGTATATGTTAACATTGATAGTTTTTTCTTTATCCATTGGTTTTATGTGCCTCTTTAATATATTGTTTAGACATTTTTCTTCATGTTTTAGTCTTGTTGGGTTTCTTGTTTCGAAGTAAAATTTTATATCTGTATTTTTATTTTTATTTTCATTCTCCTCCTTATTTTCGTTATATAAATTTGTTAGAGTTCGGTTTATGATATTATCGATTAAAAATAGCGGAAAATCACTGTTTATTAGATTTTGCTTTATTCTCTCAATTTCTTGAGAGGGTACTGGGTTACATGTTAAACCAACAGACAAAGGAACGTATTTAAATTATAATTCATACTCACCAGAAAAATATAAACTATCAATAATTAAAACACTCGTGCACAGAGCTTTCAATATATGTTCAAGTTGGCAACTATTTAATCAAGAAATTGAGAGAATAAAGCAAAATCTAATAAACAGTGATTTTCCGCTATTTTTAATCGATAATATCATAAACCGAACTCTAACAAATTTATATAACAAAAATAAGGAGGAGAATGAAAATAAAAATAAAAATACAGATATAAAATTTTACTTCGAAACAAGAAACCCAACAAGACTAAAACATGAAGAAAAATGTCTAAACAATATATTAACGAGGCACATAAAACCAATGGATAAAGAAAAAACTATCAATGTTAACATATACTATAAAAACAAAAAGCTATCAAGCCATTTTTCGACACGTAGCAAAAACCCTGATAAGCAACATCATGTGGTGTACCAATTTACATGTCCTGTAGTTGACTGTACGTCGACTTACATTGGTTACACCACAAACCACATTAAAGAGAGAGCGTACCAACATAAATACCGTCCAAGTAAAATTAACGAACATTACAGAGTAGATCATAAAATATTAAAGTTAGAAAATATCTCACAAAACTTTCAAATCTTATACTCATCACATAACGTACAAAAACTAAAAATTGCCGAAGCCTTTTACATTAAAATGAAAAAACCGAAAATTAATATAAAATTTAATGAACTTTCGAATATTCTTAAATTAATTTGAAATTGTATCAAATTTACAATAAAAAAATATATATCGAACGCGTCAGCAGAAGAAAAAATGAAGACAGTATTCTTAGCATACAGCTGTACTGCAAATTCTTATCTAGAATTATTATTAAGAAACTTAGTACTGAAAATAAAAAACTATTCAGAATATTGGAAATTAAATGTAAATCCTTTATAAAGACACAGGCTGAGATCGACTTTCTAAAATAATAATAATAATAATCTATCTATACTATAATAAGAGAGCTGTCCGTCCGTCTGTCTGTCTGTCTGTCCGTCCGTCACACTTTCAGAAATTGTGAGAAAAAATTGTGAGAAAAAAATTCAGAAATTGTAAAAAAAATTCAGAAATTGTATTACGGGCGGCAATGTGAAGCTCAAGATTTTCATGACTGTGTTCTTTTCTGTAGTTTAGCAATGGGGGAAGGGTGGGAGTGGGGGGAAGGGTTGGGGTGGGGGTAATGGGGGATGGGTGTGGTAATGGGGAGGGGTTGGGGTAATGGGGGAGGGGGTTAGCCCCCAAGTTGTATGAATGGGGGTGAGGAGGTTTTGGGAGATACCAGATTCAGAAATGTTGACACAATGTGAAGCTCAAAATTTTCACGGCTGGGTTCTTTTTTTGTAGTTTAGCCTGTCTAATCGTCAGCGAAGTGACGGGAACTGTACTAGTCTATACTATAATAAGAGAGCTGTCCGTCCGTCTGTCTGTCTGTCCGTCCGTCACACTTTCAGAAATTGTGAGAAAAAATTGCGAGAAAAAAATTCAGAAATTGTAAAAAAAATTCAGAAATTGTATTACGGGCGGCAATGTGAAGCTCAAGATTTTCATGACTGTGTTCTTTTCTGTAGTTTAGCAATGGGGGAAGGGTGAGGGTGGGGGTAATGGGGGATGGGTGGGGTAATGGGGAGGGGTGGGGGTAATGGGGGAGGGGGTTAGACCCCAAGTTGTATGAATGGGGGTGAGGAGGTTTTGGGAGATACCAGATTCAGAAATGTTGACACAATGTGAAGCTCAAAATTTTTACGGCTGGCTTCTTTTTTTGTAGTTTAGCCTGTCTAACCGTCAGCGAAGTGACGGGAACTGTACTAGTAATAATAATAATAATTGTAGCGTTAATCAAATACATTCAAATAATTATCAGACCATTTAGGTTTTAACCAACAAAATTCACATTATCTGAAAAAGGTGAGAAAAGAATTAATAAACTTGAAAATATAACGAAATAATCCTAGGTTTTAAAGTGTTATAAAATCTCTTAATAATTAGTAAATTAATGAAATAATGTTTTACAATACTAGAAAAATTAAGCATTTAGGAAAGTATAAGCATATAGTAAGAATAAATTTAAATAATATATAAATAAGATCTCACAATAGTTATTTACACATAACGACCAAAACGTTTCGTTTGTCTCCGTTTTATCACATTTGTCTCATACAAAAACTTTAATTAATACGCCAATAATAATAATAATACTAATACTAATAATAAGGATAATAATATTAATAATAACTTCAGCTATATTCCTATTCTTGCCCACTGAGCTATGACGTGGGAGCCTCTTCTAGGGGGTCCCCTAGTAGCAGCGGGGCCCTAAGCGGCCGCTTAGTCTGCTTATGCCAGGAAACGGCCCTGCCAGCACGCAAGAGCTCGGGGAAACGGAAGTGCTGCTGAACAGGGTGGAGTGGCGAAGGAGGTTGGCTCTCCTGACAGGCTAACTAGCCTACCTGGGAGCTGAAGTAAGTAAGTAAGTAATTAAACGTATAAATAATTTCCGACGCTAAAGTACACGTGTACCCTTAAACCCTTAACTGTCTATAATTATCCAAGTCCAAAATACTAGAGTTTTGAGTTCCCTTACTTAGTATACATTTCTGTACTCTATGTACAGTAGTGTCGTTAAAATAGTGCGTCATTTTAAAATGATACTCAAGAATTGTATGCTGTTATTGGCACAGTTTTAGATTAATTCGATTAAGTTGGTATACCTGTTTGTGGCTGAGCGAGACCAACCGGGACGAGAAGTTGAGATTGTTTTGTAGTGTCACCATCTTGAAGGTTTTTTAAGTTTTAATCATGGCTCAAATTTCTGTTCGAGTTGCGTCGAATCTTTTACGACAATTGCCCAGAAGTGCATCTCAGGTACTAAGTTATATATTGGTATACGAGTGACTAAATTTGTCTCATTGACCTTGTTTTTGTAAAACAAATAAGTGGCCGGTTAGTTTTATTTCCCTACACCATTAACTAAGCCAGCCGTCAGCCTTTTGTGTAAACTGATCAAAAAATAATTAGTATGCTTAAATATATTTGATGAAACATTTGGAATAACTTTTCTATAACCTCGACAAGCAAAATTTTGTATTTTAAAGTTTACCTTTCCCTTCAGTTAAACCTAGCTGGAAAAGTTATTACATTTCATTTGGAAAACATGAAGCAATTCACCGGGCCCTATCGAGGTTATTCAAGTTATGAGCTATAAAAAAAAAAATAAAAAAATAAAAAAATATCTATGAACTCTCGTGAAAGTGTCCAAACTTTGGTACTACTTACCTTTTTGCCTCCTGATGTATATTCCAACTAAAATAATCTTTTCGGGTCCGAACATATCTTTAATGCAAACCTACAATTGTGGGTAATACGTATTCCGTGAATGAAACCATTCACTCTAACTTTTGGATGTTGTGGTTTATAACCCATCATTTTTGACAATTAAAACTAATGAGAATATCAACTTAACCTAACCATCCATCAAGGTGTACAGTTGACATAACTAGTAGAAGTAGGAGGAGGTTAATTGAATGCCCAGTTAGGTCAACTGTACACCTTGATGCTTGGTTAGGTTATGATATTTTTGTTAGTTTTAATTGTAAAATATGATGGGTTATAACCCACAAGATCCTTGTATAAATGTTAGTTAATTTACAGTTTTTGATTTGCGACCTAGAAAGGTAAGGTTGGGTCATTGTTGGGACCTAGAAAGGTTAGTACCCAAACCTTTTTTTAAAACTAACTAGCTACTGTTTACCACATCATATGGCAAGTCATTCCAAAAATTTGCCACTCTAACTGAAAAAGTATTTTTGTAGATTGTCTGTCTGTTTTCTAATTTTCCTTCTCACAAGTTATCCTATCAGCCTCTAGTGAGAAAGTTACATACATCTAAATTGTCCAAACCTGAAAATATTTTGAATATCTATATCATAATATGGTGAATATTTGTTTTAATACCACTAAATTTTAGGACAAGAAAATACTTTTTAGGGTAATTTTGATGTTATGCACAAATTTGACTTCTGTTTTCTGTGCAAATGTATACTTTAGTTTTGAAATACAAGCTAGTGAAATTATCTAAAAAAAATATATATTTGCACAAAAAATAGAAGTCAAATTTGTGTGTATCAAATCAAAATTACCTTAAGAAGTACTTCATTATTAAATATCCTAACCTAATCTTACCTTATTGGTAATATTCTGATCTTCCCTGAAAATAGTCACTATTGCACTTTGGACTGGTCCAAGATGGCATAAGGATGTTATTTTCATTAATTTTGTATTTTTTTTTTTATTTGCACAAGAAAAGAAGGTATTTTCCTTAGTTTTTAATGAGTATTCAGAATGTATTAATATTTTTTAATGGTTTGGAGTGGTGTTGAAATGAATATTATCCCATATCTCCCCTCGTACAACATCTCTCAAAACTAATAGAAGTAACTTCCATTATACAGGGTGTTTATAAAGTCCCTATCTATTTCAGTGGAAATGTAGCAAGAAGGATAAAATTCAATAACAATATAATAGAAGGCATACATTTAATGAATACTTAAGCATATGATTCGACATGAGCACCATTAGTATCTACAGAGTTTGAATCTATCAGCAGCATTGCAGAACACATTTTGAAGCATGACAGGCATTATTTTTGTAACTGCTGTTATGATATGAGCATATGAATGTCCCAGCTTCATTCAGATGTCATTTTAAACACTGTCATCTTTCAACATGCTGGGGCACTTTGTCATTATGCAAATATTGTTCGGGAGTAGCTAAATGAACAATTTCTAAATTGGTGGATCGGATGTGGAGGCAATAGGCCCTGGGCTACTCAGTCTCCTGACCTAATGCCTTGGATTTCTTTGCATGGGGCTTTATCAGATCAAATGTCTATTAAATGAGGGTTACAGATCTATAAGATTTACATGCTCATATCGTAACAGCAGTTATAAAAATAACCCCTGTCATGTAAAATATGTTCTGCAATGCTGCTGACAGATTCGAACTCTGTAGAGATACTGATGGTGCTCATGTAGAATCATGTGCTTAAGTATTCATTAAATGTATGCCTTCTATTATATTATTGAATTTTACCCTTTTTGCTACATTTTCACTGAAATAGATAAGGACTTTATAAACACCTTGTACAATGTAGCATACTGAAAATTTGCAAAGACTGCTTAAAGATTTAAAGTTGTACCAAAGAAATCTTTTTCGTAATGGGTTCTCAGAATGATTTGCCACTTGTAATTAAGCCCTGAGACCAGGGGTTCTCAACCCACTTGCTTCCATTACCCACCTGAAGCATTGGCACTCGCCCCATTACCCCTAATGATGCATAAATTAGCCAGAAGTTAAAGTAGTAGTTTATAATCATACAATTGTCTTTAAACATCTCTTAAATAAGATATGTATGGCTTCTATTACCCCCTGGATATCCCAAATTACCTACTGGTTGAGGACCCCTGCCCTAGACATTACATCAGTGAGTGTGCAACCTTTCTAGACATAGGCTATATTGCAAAAAATCTAGACTTTGAGGGGGCTGTAAGTGCAAAGTCACTGATACTTTTTAAAGAGCCAGTAGTTTAAAACTTCATAGCCAGAAGGAATGTTTGTGAACTTGTTTTTGGTGTGGCCAAGTTTTTAACACTAAATATGTCCAGGTTCTGACAGTACACATTTTGTCAACTTTTCCAGGTTGGTTCAGACCTAACCCTGTAAATTACTAAGATTGTAATGTTAAGTATACTGTATGAAGAAACACTGATTCTTTTTGCTAATTAAATCATTGAAAGTTTTCTTCTTGAATTAGTAATTTTAGGGTTTCACCAGTTAAAATGACCATTTCTTGACCACACAATGCTGCTTCCTGTCAGATGAGAAGTTGACTTGGGTCTGGGTTGTAGTTGGTGGATGACCATCCTCCACATTTGGATATAGTGAACCATGGTTTGGATCCCACGAGGCTGTGGGTACCCTCCATCGTTATAAAGGAGGTTAAGGGTCATTCTCTGTCAGATCAACCAAAAAAAATTGAAATTAACACCCTCATCTCTCATATTTTGCTGAAATTTGGTTTATAGGGAGTTTGTGAGCCCTGAATCCATTTCTGAAATTATAAGGTCAATCCGACCAAGGGTTCAAGAGATATGACCTCGGGAAATTTGAGGTCACTTGCGAGGTCACTAACATTTGGCGACCCATAACTTGGGTAATAATGGTCACAATTATATAAAAGTATATATATTTAGAATCAGAAAATGACAAGGAATCCAAATATTCAAGTTTTAGAACTCTAGGTTGAAAAATAAAAAAGTTACACTGTAACCAAAATTTGAGGTCATGATTTGACCTCTGGGGTATCAAATGAGAATTTTTTTTTTTAAATGTAAAAAATGAAGGCATAGGCATTGGCTATTAGAATCAGCAAAAAAAAGTGTGTGTTAGTATTTTTCATGTAACTAACATATAAGTGAACACCATATTCATAAGTTGTGCGTCAATTCTACCTATTTTTTCACACAAGCTCATAATTTGACCTATAGAAATTAAAATTACATTTTTTTTATAGATATAAAAACAAAGGCAAAAAATGTAAAATTGTATTTCACTGCTAATCTACACTGGCAATAATAGTTATAATAGTGAAAGGGGAAGACCTACTTAGAGGATTCATGTGCTAGCCTAATACAATTTTTGCATGCTCGATGCTCTCATCAATTTCTTTTTGTGGAAAAATGTATTGAATTCTGCTGCCTCCTCTTAGGGTAGGACAACTCATTACAGTTAATATATGATGTCCTGGCACTGCACATGAATCCTTGTTTGATGGATAATAATATGCACTTGATCCTGATGACCCAGAGGGATGTAGAAAGTTCACAGTGAAATCATCAAACTCTTCACAATATTCCTCCACAATTCCATACCAAACTTGCATGTCATAAATGCAGCCAACATACTCTCCTGGTTTGACACATTTTAGGTTACCAAGCATTGCAGGTTCATTAGTAAAATGACTTTTCCTTATTCTTTTCTTTTCTCCAATGCCACTTGAAATGGGATACACCATCAGTTCTTCCTTGTTTAGGGTAACAAATCTATGATATTTCTGAGTTCCAGGAATAGCCCTACTATCCTTGAATCGATGTTCCAACCATTCTTCTGCATCTTTCAAATTGGCTGTAGTTACAAAGAAAAAATTTATCTTCTTGCTTGTTTTCTTCACAAAACTGAAACACGTGTTCTGGTGTAAGAATTTGTCTCTCTGTAGTTCTCTGCAAACTGGCACGAGCAGTAGCTCTTTTCACTGTTCCTCCAATCCCATCACATGCATTTTTGCCATGGGATGTAGCAAAGAAGTGCCATTCACAAGACAGACCAAAATCCTCTTCATGGTAACAGAGATTTGTGAAGTTGTATCTGTTCTTATATTGGCCAGCACATCCATCTGAGAAATAGTGCACCTTCTTCAATTGTGGGCATCTGAATTTAACATATGTCATAAGCTTCAATATGAATGAGTAAACCATTATAGTGTTGTGTTTTAGTGATGCAGATAAGAAACAGACACTAAAATGGCTAAGTTCCTGGTCTGCAGATGATCTATAATAGATGACAAAAGGGTGAACTGTACACTGTGAATTGTCCCAGTGAAACCCTTGGGCAGCATCCTGGACAATGAAATCATTGTCCAGGATGCTGCCCAAGGGTTTCACTGGGACAATT
Source organism: Bathynomus jamesi (assembly GCA_023014485.1). NCBI lineage: Eukaryota > Metazoa > Arthropoda > Malacostraca > Isopoda > Cirolanidae > Bathynomus > Bathynomus jamesi. The sequence goes on along the minus strand of JAJOZX010002007.1, from coordinate 616,135 downwards.
CACAGTGTACAGTTCACCCTTTTGTCATCTATTATAGATCATCTGCAGACCAGGAACTTAGCCATTTTAGTGTCTGTTTCTTATCTGCATCACTAAAACACAACACTATAATGGTTTACTCATTCATATTGAAGCTTATGACATATGTTAAATTCAGATGCCCACAATTGAAGAAGGTGCACTATTTCTCAGATGGATGTGCTGGCCAATATAAGAACAGATACAACTTCACAAATCTCTGTTACCATGAAGAGGATTTTGGTCTGTCTTGTGAATGGCACTTCTTTGCTACATCCCATGGCAAAAATGCGTGTGATGGGATTGGAGGAACAGTGAAAAGAGCTACTGCTCGTGCCAGTTTGCAGAGAACTACAGAGAGACAAATTCTTACACCAGAACACATGTTTCAGTTTTGTGAAGAAAACGAGCAAGAAGATAAATTTTTTCTTTGTAACTACAGCTGATTTGAAAGATGCAGAAGAATGGTTGGAACATCGATTCAAGGATAGTAGGGCTATTCCTGGAACTCAGAAATATCATAGATTTGTTACCCTAAACAAGGAAGAACTGATGGTGTATCCCATTTCAAGTGGCATTGGAGAAAAGAAAAGAATAAGGAAAAGTCATTTTACTAATGAACCTGCAATGCTTGGTAACCTAAAATGTGTCAAACCAGGAGAGTATGTTGGCTGCATTTATGACATGCAAGTTTGGTATGGAATTGTGGAGGAATATTGTGAAGAGTTTGATGATTTCACTGTGAACTTTCTACATCCCTCTGGGTCATCAGGATCAAGTGCATATTATTATCCATCAAACAAGGATTCATGTGCAGTGCCAGGACATCATATATTAACTGTAATGAGTTGTCCTACCCTAAGAGGAGGCAGCAGAATTCAATACATTTTTCCACAAAAAGAAATTGATGAGAGCATTGAGCATGCAAAAATTGTATTAGGCTAGAACATGAATCCTCTAAGTAGGTCTTCCCCTTTCACTATTATAACTATTATTGCCAGTGTAGATTAGCAGTGAAATACAATTTTACATTTTTTGCCTTTGTTTTTATATCTATAAAAAAATGTAATTTTAATTTCTATAGGTCAAATTATGAGCTTAAGTGTGAAAAAATAGGTAGAATTGACCCACAACTTATGAATATGGTGTTCACTTATATGTTAGTTACATGAAAAATACTAACATAAACAAACTTTTTTTGCTGATTCTAATAGCCAATGCCTATGCCTTCATTTTTTACATTTAAAAAAAATATTCTCATTTGATACCCCAGAGGTCAAATCGTGACCTCAAATTTTGGTTACAGTGTAACTTTTTATTTTTCAACCTAGAGTTCTAAAACTTGCATATTTGGATTCCTTGTCGTTTTCTGATTCTAAATATATATACTTTTATATAATTGTGACCATTATTACCCAAGTTATGGGTCGCCAAATGTTAGTGACCTCGCAAGTGACCTCAAATTTCCTGAGGTCATATCTCTTGAACCGTTGGTCGGATTGACCTTATAATTTCAGAAATGGATTCAGGGCCCACAAACTCCCTATAAACCAAATTTCAGCAAAATCTGAGAGATGAGGGTGTTAGGCACTGGTTGATCTGACAGAGAATGACCCTTAAACAACCCCAAACATGATCACTACTGGTTGAAACCTTTTTTGAGCTGTTGGAGATTAAAATTTTTCATTACTTTTTAGGTTCCTAAACTTTTGCCGTGCATCCATATTGCCTCGCGTAAGCTTTCTACAACTTGTGTTGTTCAAGGAGCTGTTCAAGGAGCTGAAGTATCAAGTATTTTGGAAGAAAGAATTTTGGGTTAGTATGAAGCTTTTGATAATAGTAAGTGACCTTGGTAACCCTGGTTTTTGCTGCCACTCAAATAGTTAATTTTGACTAAGGTAAAGTGTGTTGCCCCCACCTTGTATCTACAGCTTAACATGAAATCTGAACCATGGCCCACCCAAGGTGGTCAGAAATTAGTCTTTACCTGAACTTTATCTCATGACCTGATTAGCAGCCCAGCACCATAACCACTTAGCTAACTAGTGTGCTCATTTATATACTAATTTTTTTTTAATGGAAGGGTGAACAGCAGGGCCGTAACTAGGGTTTAGAAATTAGTGAGGTCTAGATTTTTTTCGAGCGCAGCGGGACAAGCAAAATTCAGACCAAAATGACATCTACAAACACAACCCAAGCTATACACTAAACACAAAACCCTTGTCTATAATTAAATACTGTACAAAGGGACCTGTTAGCAAAAATACTTTTATTAAAGCTGCAGCAATATTTCATGGTTCTTTTTTTTTTTTTTCTTTTTTTTTTTTTTAGGAAATAATTACCGAGGTCCGGACCTCAGTGACCTCATAGGTAGTTACGGCCATGGTGAACAGCTATGGTAGGTGATCTGAACACAACCTGCCATTGCTGGGAATTGATCCCTGCGTCAGTGATGCTAATCACTAATGGCATTACACTACCACTTATTTTGAATTATATATTTGTTATGCTACCGTACATCATCATTCACATTATAAAACTACCACCTTTATTCTTTGGGTGGGCAGAGTAATAGAAAAATGTTTAGGCATATATTTTAAATATTTCCTCAGGGAATTGCTCCTTCACTGTGAAATAGCATCATTTGAGTAATGGTAAAATATGTTCACCTCTCATCTTGGGGCCAACTTGAATATTATATATAAATTAAAAGTGAAATGGTTTGTTATGGGAGTATTTTTATTCAGGGTTCATAGCAACCTGGAAAGTTGGAAAATTTAGTATTATTGCAAAGTGTCAGGGAAAACAAAAAAAATTGGATGGTGGTCAGGGAAATAACATGACTTTAAAGAACCAGAGGCTATGGCAGAATGTGTAGATAATTTTCTTCAAAGATTCTGGTGTATGTTTTCTGATAGAAGTCTGTGGAATCATCAACAATCTGTAAGGAAATGGCATTAATAATAAAAGGAAAACAAGTGTGTGTGTGTGTGTATATTTTTTTTTTTCACTATCATAAATATTGCAATTCTTCTGAATTAGTTTTTATAGTTAATGTGTTCTTAACATGGTGTGTGCTTATCTTGTCAAACATCTGTTATGGAAGTGTTGCAGACCCCACCACTGCATCTAAAAATAAAGGGAAAAGACCATGAGCATTCAAAAAATTCTAGAATGTTCTAAGGCCCTTAATTTAATGTCATACAGAATTCATTCACTGCCATCATTTATATCATAAGCTTTCCAAAACTAATTTCATATTTAAAGATCTGGAGTTAAGACCTAGACATGTGAAAAACTGAACCTCAACTAAAAATTTTCCTGAGTGAAGAGGTGAATGAACATTTTCAAACAAGTGTGTAAACAAGTACTTATTAGCTGCTTTGATGTTCTTAAGAGTTTCCAAGGTACAAGAGTTAAGATAATTTAATAATTAGCGAGGTTTCCACCAGGGTTGTGGAGTCAGAGTCGTGGAGTCGCACGTTTCAGGTCGGAGTCGGTAAAAAACTTCCGACTCCAATTTCTGTCCTGTGTCACCCTTAATTTCTAAATCCTAAATACTAACATTTAGGTTATTTAGTTTTTTTGGTCAATAAACCTTATTCATTGATAGCTCCTAGATTAAGTTTTTTTAATATTTTTTTTTTACATTTTCAGAATATACAATTAATATTTATTTAAATATAAAATATAAAATTTCACACTTAGTGTGGTGGTGATGAAATGTCTTATTATTATGATAATTATAGAGTGAAACACTAGAGGAGTCGGAGTCGTATATTTAAAATGTGTGGAGTTGGATTTTTAGATTTTTGACAATGTGTGGAGTCGGAAAATTTTGGACCGACTCCACAACCCTGGTTTCCACTGCTATGAGCAGTGAGAATGTTGTAAGAAAATTATATTTTGAAGATTTAAGAGTTACATTCCTTGGTTATTGACCAATTGAACCTTATGAAATTGACTATAGAGAATTGTGCTTGTTATCCAGTGATTTATTATTTTTTTTTTTTAATATATATATGTACAGGAATACCTCAATTTGTTTCAAATTTCGGCATTTTGCAGATTCATCATCAATCTTTTACTACCTATAGTTTTGCAATCTATCATCCATATTTGCAGATTCATTGTTTTTTAAAAAATGTGAAAAAAATGATTGAAGTTGAAGAAATTCAACTGTTTACCAACGTAATATGTACGGTATATTTTGCCAAAAAATTAGTAGAATTTGATTAATTAATCTGTTTAATAACATAATACAATAAAATGTTTTCTCATTGAAACATGTTATAATCTACCTCAAATTTCATTTTCATATTTAGTGTTATTCCAGAATGAATTAATGACGAATTTTAAGATATTCCTGTACAGTCATTTCAGTCCTACGTTGAAACTTAGTTTATGATATTTATTGGTAAGAAACTTGCAAGTTTCAGGATAGTATTTTTTAATTGATTTATTTCTTTTTTAAAGAAAAAAATAGCTATGGAAATAAGTAATAAAGCTGAATGTTTTGTAATTTTTAATCTTATAGTTTACTAAATATGGTTATGTACAATAAAACCTCTCAATAATGACCCCCGACTATAATGAAACATCTCTATCAAAAACACATTTTGTTATAAAGGTGTTTTTGTTAACTCTCCCTGAGCTGAGTGTTTCTCTCTCCTACCATTTCTCCAATCAAAAAAGTAAGCAGCATGCTGATTGGCTGATGGCACAATTAGAATGTTTCTCACACACACTCTTGTATTAAAATATTTTTAAGTAATTCATTTAATATACTGTGTATATAAAGTGTGTATAAATAACTAGTGAGGATTTAAGTAGATCATTAAAATATACACTACTATTGGCAAAGAAAACCCTCTTTATAATGAACCACCCCTCTACAATGGCAGTCATTTGGTTTATGTATTTCATTATAGAGGTTGAGATTCTCTCTCTCTCTCTCTCTCTCTCTCTCTCGAGAGAGAGAGAGAGAGAGAGAGAGAGAGAGAGAGAAAGTATATCAATAGCCCTACTCTTATCGTACTGACTCAACATGACGTGGAAAACTTGAGCAAGTTGGTGAGACACAACCTATGCCGTCTAAACCCAACATGGGTTTAGACGGCATAGGTCATGTCTCACCAACTTGCTCGAGTTTTTCAATGTCATGTTGAGTGAGTACGATAAGAGTAGGGCTATTGATATACTTTATCTCGACTTTCAGAAAGCCTTTGATAAGGTACCTCACCGCCGGCTAACGGCGAAAGTGCGTGCGCTGGGTATCGGTGGGGAAATAGGTAGGTGGATTGAAAACTGGCTGAGGAATAGGCAGCAGAGGGTGGTAATTAAAGGGGCTAGATCGGGTTGGGCCTCGGTCACTAGTGGGGTTCCTCAGGGTTCCGTTTTGGGGCCACTGTTGTTTATCATTTACATAAATGATATCGACGGTGGCATCGTCAGTCAGATCGCCAAATTCGCTGATGACACCAATGTTGGGACGCCCGAAGCGATCGAGGAACTGCGTGCGAACCTAGGTAGGATAGGAGAGTGGTCCGAAAAATGGCAAATGCCGTTTAACTTGGGTAAATGCAAAGTGATGCACATTGGCTACGCCAATCCAAAGTTGGACTACTCGATGTTGGGTAGTAATATCGAGGTGACTGATTTAGAAAAGGACTTGGGTGTGCTAATTAGCAGCGACCTTAAGTTTACGAAACAGTGTGTAGAGGTGGAAAAGAGAGCCCAGAAACTATTGGGTTATATCAGGAGGCAATTTCAGTTTCGGAACAAGGAGGTTGTGCTCTCACTGTACAATTCCCTTGTTTCGGCTGCACCTGGAGTATGCTATGCAGTTCTGGTCACCCACCCTCAGGAAAGATATTGAGAGGCTGGAGCGAGTGCAGGTGAGGGCCACAAAGTTAATCCCTTCCGTTAGGCATATGGGCTATAATCGACGGTTACGCGCCCTGAACTTGTTTTCGTTTGAAACTCGGAGGCTGCGCGGTCAACTGATCGAGGTTTTTAAGCTCTTACGCGGGTTCAACGATGTCAATTTTAGAAGTATGTTTAGTTTAAATGATAACCCAACTCGCAACAATGGTTGGAAGTTGGATTTGAAACCATTTAGGACTAGTGTGTGTGGGAATTACTTTACGTATAAGATCTGTGACACATGGAACAGGTTACCTTCGGAAGTTGTGAACAGTTCCTCTGTGGATCAGTTCAAGAAAAGGTTAGACCAAATTTTGCACACTATTTGAGTGTGTAGAAAATTTTCCTTGGTACCTCCTCAGTATGGGCCGCAAGGCCTTTTGAGGTACTTCTTTTCCTTGTATATATATATATATATATCTCTCTCTCTCTCTCTCTCTCTCTCTCTCTCCTCTCTCTCCTCTCTCTCTCTCTCTCTCTCTCTCTCTCTCTCAGGGTAGTATCAGCGATATCACATCCCTTAGTGTATGTTTGTTTTGTAAACTTAGAGACAACCACGAAAAGGAAGTTAAAGAGCTAAAGGAATTAGTAAAAAAGCTTGAAGCTAGGGTCGTAGCACTGGAAATCCAACCCAGTGGACAAGATCAAATTAAAAACACACCAGCAGATTCAAACTGTAAGATTAAGTATCTAGAACAAAGGGAGGGCTCAAAGAAGGGGCTGATAGAGAAGGGTGGGCGAGGGGCCAATGAAGAAAGGGTGGGAAGGGGCCTGCTGATGGCCCAAAGAAACCGAAGGATGTAGCTACCAGTCGGGGTGGGTCGGGTGGTGTAACTGCGTGTATGGGTGGCGACGGGTTTCGAAAGGTCTCGGGCAAGAAGGCTGCGAAGCCGAAGCCTGAGACCCCAGTTGCCCCTGTCAAGACCTCTAACCGCTTTAGTCTCCTGTGCTCGAAGGAGGAAGACACCGTTTTGATTGGGGACTCGCAGATCAGGGGCCAGGAGAAGTACTTTGCTTCTGCAAACCGGGATGGGAGGAAGGTAAGGTGCTTACCTGGGCGGGGAACGGCGCACTTAAGGAAGGAGGTAGAGAAGGTGCGCGTGGCTAGTCGGAGGACTGCGATCGTTGTCCACGCTGGTGGCAATGACCTGTTCCTCAAAGGCGGTGGGGTAGGTCTTACAGAAGGGATCATCACCGAGATCATGTCTCTTGCGGATGATCTAAAACTGAAGACAGACAGGGGAATGTTAATGGGTATTTTACCGCGAATGATGCCAGTGACCACGCGCTCAGTAAGGTCATTGGCATCAACGAGAGGGTACAAGACTTGTGCGTTCCGCTGGGCGTGAAGTTTATTGACCCCTTCGATGCATTTTGGGTAGGTGGGACCTTTACCAGAGGGATGGTGTCCACCTCAATAACAAGGGTAAAGGGTGTGCTAGGCGCGCTGCTCGACCGGCACCTATACAGAATGGTGAGGTCGAGTCCAGGGAGAGATGAGGATGAGCGGTGGCGGACGTACCTTCAACTGAAGGGTGCGTCGAAGTACAGGTGGGTGACCCTCCTCCTACGTTGGAGGGGGCTCAGTCTCCTGCGGAAGTTGCCCCCTCGTTAGTGAGGGGCTCTTCAACTCCCGACAGCCCTGGCTGTTCGGGAAACGGGTCGTGCTAGGGGCGGTGGTCAGAATAGGGGGGGAAATAGGGAAGGCTCCCTCCGTGCAATGCTTTTTAATGCTAGGTCAATTAGGAACAAGTTTTGCGAGCTACGGGCGCTCTTAGCATCAGAATACCAGGATATCGTTGCTATCACCCAGTCCTGGATTCATACTGATCGTAGGGACTACGTTGGGGAGTTCAAAATTCCCGGGTATAGAATGTTTCGCAAAGACCGCACCCGTGGGGAGGGGGGTGGGGTACTAATATACCTCAGAGACACGTTGAGTCCGGTTGACTGCCAGTTCCGGTCGGAATGGGAGCTGCTTGGCATCGATCTGAACGTGGGAGGGACAAACTATAGGTTAATCTTGGTGTACAAACCTCCGCATCTCCTCCTCGAGGAGGATACAGCCCTGTACACCGAACTCAGTAGCCTGCTAGGGGATAGGGTGTGTGTAGTTTTAGGAGACTTCAACTGTCGCTGCATAAAGTGGGAAAACAGGACTGCTGAAGGGAGGAGGCTAGTTGACTTTGCTGATGAGAACTTCCTCACTCAGTGGGTCAACGAACCTACACGAGGCGAAAGCGTTCTAGACTTAGTGTTCACGACCGAAGACAACCTCGTCACTGGCCTCACTGTTGACGAATCGTTGGGCGGGAGTGATCACAGTCTTATTAGGTTCTGTGTGTGCGTCCCTCGGGTGAAGCGTAGTAACTCGAGAGGCAGTAAGCTCGATCTCTGGCTGGCGAACTTTGTTAGCCTCAGGGATAGCGTAGGAGATATGGGGTTAGAGGTTGGCGGCGATGTTGAGGGAGTGTGGAGTGCATTCTGGGATGAGTTTATGGTGCTGCAGTCTGCTGCCATACCCTCAAAACCGGTCACCCCTGCTTCAACGCAGCCTAAGTGGTTCAATCGTGACATTGCTTCGGCTATCCGAAATAGGAAAGTAGCGTATAGGAGGGCAAAGGCCAATCGTTCCCATGAGAACACTTTAGCGTATGTCCGCCTGTGTAGGGAGGTGAAGGCAAAGGTTAGGCTAGCGAAACGTAATGAAGAACTACGGGTGGCAAGCCTCTGCAAGGGGAACCCTAAGGAGTTCTTCAGTTTTGTTAATAGTAGAAAGCCCATTAGAAGCATGATAGGTCCGTTAAAGGACGGAAGCGGCGTTCTGCGGACATCGCCAATGTGCTTAATGAGTACTTTGCGGGAGTGTTCACCAGGGAGGACACCCGCATCATCCCCGAGCCAGGTGTGAGGCACGAAGGTGCTGGCCTGGATAATGTTCGATGTACCGCGACAGTCGTTGCCGATAGAATAGACAAACTGAGCGCGTTTAAGGCTCCTGGGCCAGACCAGTTTCTCCCCAGAGTGTTGCGGGAGGTGTGCGACCAGGTGGCTCCCCACCTGGCTACGTCTTCAACAAATCGTTGGAGACGGGCCAGGTGCCTGGTGACTGGAGGGAAGCCAACGTGACCCCTATCTTTAAGAAAGGGGATCACGAAAGTCCAGGGAACTATCGTCCCATTAGTCTCACTTCAGTTGTAGGTAAATTATTAGAGGGGATAATAGCGGATAGGATCATTGACCATTTGGATTCCCACAAGCTGCTTGGGGACTCCCAACATGGGTTTAGACGGCATAGGTCGTGTCTCACCAACTTGCTCGAGTTTTTCCATGTCATGTTGGGTGAGTACGATAAGAGTAGGGCGATTGATATACTTTATCTCGACTTTCAGAAAGCCTTTGATAAGGTACCTCACTGCTGGCTAATGGCGAAAGTGCGCGTGCTGGGTATCGGTGGGGAAATAGGTAGGTGGCTTGAAAACTGGCTGAAGAATAGGCGGCAAAGGGTTGTAATTAAAGGTGCTAGTTCGGGTTGGGCCTCGGTCACTAGTGGGGTTCCTCAGGGTTCCGTTTTGGGGCCGCTGTTGTTTATCATTTACATAAATGATATCGACGGTGGCATCGTCAGTCGGATCGCCAAATTCGCTGATGACACCAAGCTTGGGGCCAATGTTGGGGCGATCGAGGAACTGCGTGCGGACCTAGGTAGGATAGGAGAGTGGTCCAAAAAATGGCAAATGCTGTTTAACTTGGGTAAATGCAAAGTGATGCACATTGGCTACGCCAATCCCAAGTCGGACTACTCGATGTTGGGTAGTAATATCGAGGTGACTGCTTTAGAAAAGGATTTGGGTGTGCTAATTAGCAGCGACCTTAAGTTTACGAAACAGTGCATAGAGGTGGAAAAGAAAGCCCAGAAACTATTGGGTTATATCAGGAGGCAATTTCAGTTTTGGAACAAGGAGATTGTGCTCTCACTGTACAATTCCCTTGTTCGGCCGCACCTGGAGTATGCTGTGCAGTTCTGGTCGCCCACCCTCAGGAAAGATATTGAGAGGCTGGAGCGAGTGCAGGCGAGGGCCACAAAGTTAATCCCTTCCGTTAGGCATATGGGCTACAATCGACGGTTACGCGCCCTGAACTTGTTTTCGCTTGAAACTCGGAGGCTGCGCGGTCAACTGATCGAAGTTTTCAAGCTCTTACGCGGGTTCAACGGTGTCGATTTTAGAAGTATGTTTAGTTTAAATGATAACCCAACTCGCAACAATGGTTGGAAGTTGGATTTGAAACCATTTAGGACTAGTGTGTGTGGAATTACTTTACGTATAAGATCTGTGACACATGGAACAGGTACCTTCGGAAGTTGTGAACAGTTTCTCTGTGGATCAGTTCAAGAAAAGGGTAGACGAAATCTTGCAACTGAGTGTGTAAACATTTAGGACCTCAGTCTGCGGAAATTTCTTTTCCTATAAATAGTTAATATCTGGAACCAACTTCCCTCAGAGGTTGTTTCCAGTCAAAGTGTAAATCTGTTTAAAAATAGGCTAGACAAAGTACTGAACACACTCATAGTTTAAGATTAAAACCTCAGAAAACTCTGCAGGAGTTCGCTTGCTCAGTGTCTCTGTGAGCAAGCTAAATATAGAGCTATTTATATATTCTCCACTTTCCTGTAAAATTTCCTTGGCTACTTTTCTAGGGTCAATGTATTTTCTTCAACCTTTTTCCGTACCTGCCTCTGGCAGGGAGGGAGCGGAGGGTGGGGGGAGAGCCTTCTACTTTTCTATCCAGTTTTCTACTACTGCTAGGATAGTTGAAAGAAAAATAAACTTTTACAATTTTCCCTGGCACCCATTGCCATTGGTACCTCCTCGGTATGGGCCGCAAGGCCTTTTGAGGTACTTCTTTTCCTTGTCTCTCTCTCTCTCTCTCTCTCTCTCTCTCTCTCTCTCTCTCTCTCTCTCTCTCTCTCTCTCTCTCTCTCTCTCTCTCTCTCTCTCTCTCTCTCTCTCTCTCTCTCTCTCTCTCTCTCTCTCTCTCTCTCTCTCTCTCTCTCTCTCTCTCTCTCTCTTCTCTCTCTCTCTCTCTCTCTCTCTCTCTCTCTCTCTCTCTCTCTCTCTCTCTCTCTCTCTCTCTCTCTCTCTCTCTCTCTCTCTCTCTCTCTCTCTCTCTCTCTCTCTTCTCTCTCTCTCTCTCTCTCTCTCTCTCTCTCTCTCTCTCTCTCTCCTCTTCTCTCTCTCTCTCTCTCTCTCTCTCTCTCTCTCTCTCTCTCTCTCTCTCTCTCTCTCTCTCTCTCTCTCTCTCTCTCTCTCTCTCTCTCTCTCTCTCTCTCTCTCTCTCTCTCTCTCTCTCTCTCTCTCTCTCATATATAGTAAAAGTGTATAAAAACACTTGCCATGTTATTCAGGCCTAATGTAATTTTCTGCAATTAGAAGGCCATTTGGTGTGTTTTACCTGTAGAAATGTTAAAATTGCTTTTTTTCCTGTAGAAGTGATCTGTGTACATAAAACACTTTGCAGTTCAGTGTAAGCAAGTTTTTGAACTGCAATAACACCTCGGGGACAACAACTTGCTCAGTTAATGCATTATAGCTACTTGTGCACCATTGGTTCCAGTAGTTGGGATACATATGGACACAACTACTATGACTCGTGTATCCTGAATATTATAATCAGTGGTACATAGATCACCTTCAAATGGGTAGCTATGTAAGTTGTCATGGTGCTACTTCTGGTTGCTGAGAAGAGGGAGAGAGCCACCAGTGAGGACCACGTAGTACCCTCAAATAATTCCAGCACCCCACACTGCTTTATAACAAAGAATCAGGGTGAGCAGGGTAACCACTTCACTTAGCTGGGATTATTTCAGTCTTTTCTCCTAATAATTTAAAAATAGGTTCCCATCATGATTTCTGGAGCTATAGATAGACTGTGTGCCCTTTTTTAATAACTTGCTCCTCTGCCTATGGTGGAAGGATTTAAGAGAAGTACATCCTTTCCTGACCAATTTATTCAGAAAACACAAGTAATCATTATAATGTTAATTACATAACCAAGTATTTACAGGAGGGGGAGGGAGAGAATTTTGTGTGTGCAGCTAAGTTAATAAGTATGCATTAATATATAGTTATTTGGAGTTTTTTATTAATTCAAAATTGGATTTTACAGGCGCTGCACCAAAGGCTGACTTGGAAGAAACTGGAAGAGTGTTGAGTGTTGGTGATGGTATTGCTAGAGTTTATGGACTTAAAAATATTCAGGCTGAGGAGATGGTGGAATTTTCATCTGGTCTTAAAGGTAACTTGTTAAAATTTGCCCTCAGTGGAAGTTAAACAAATAGTGGTTTGAGTAAGTGCAATGCACTTTAGTCTTGCAGTACCTTAAAGATTATTAACATGTACATTTAAAGGAGTTAATTTGGTTACAAACTAATTTTAAATATTGTGCAAAGTTTAATTTTTAACATGTTTTAAAAGTAACATTTGGAACTGTTGCTTCCCATGTGAAAAAACAAGTGGGTTTGAACTCGGAAAGCCACAAGACTGTGATAGCTTGGGGTTCAGATCTAGAGTTCACATAACCCCTTCGTGTGGGGAAATAACTAGGGATGCACTGGAACTTGGTTCCAGTCAACTTTTTAAAAAATAATTGGCTGGAACCAGCACTTATGAATTTGAAATATGTTTAGGCCTATAATAAAAGACATTTCTTTATGAATTTATTAGAAATTAATCCATTTTTCAGACCTTAATATTTCATATATGTATATTGAGACTATAGTTTCCACATCAAACCAAAAATAATACATATTGACTTCATTGATTATGTAACTTAAACATGAACTTAAATATTAATAATACAAAAACTATTCAACGTTAAATCAAGGGAGGTTGTGATGAAGAAATAAGTTTTTCACCAGTCCGTGGGAGTAGCTGTGTTCTCTCTCCAAATATATTTTCAGCTTCAGAAAAAAGCCTTTCTAAATAAATCGATGAAGCAGGACAAGAAAGATATCAATGCACTAATTTAAAAATGTTTGGGTATACCAATGTTTTATTTTTCCAGAATTGTAATGGGTTCATTTCTTTATCAATGGAAGGGGTGTTCATATCTTTTTTTTATTAAAGCGCTCTCCCAGAGACATTTGGGGTTCCATTGCAGCCAGTTTCCTTTGTTTTGGGGGTGGTTGAGCATCTTCTTTCTACTGCTTTGGATTTTTTTTTTATTATTTCCCTCTTCATTCTATATTGAAGCATATGTTTTGCGTTCATATATGCTTATGTAATGGTGTGGTACTAAAGTACAGTATTTAGGAAGACAACCTTTTTAAATTTGCATTCTGCAACTTCATCAGCTTGATCTACAGAAAAGAAATTCCAAATAAAGGACAAAATGCTTCTGTATTAGTCAATGGCTAATGATGTGATAAAAAATTGAGCTCTATATGTATTATTTAAAAAGGACTTTATAGAAAATTTACTTTAGATTTCAAATGATATCTGAAAAAAAAAAAAACTGAATTTGATTTATCATTGCTGTACTAACTAACACCCAAGGCTGCCAGCTTCTTATAATATATCGTATTTACTAAAAATTATCCCACAGCTACATTCGTCAGCCAGACTCCATACTGAGCGGATGCATTTCCTGAGCTCTGATATTGCTTCTAGTTTTGGAAAGTTCTGAATTTTATATACTTGCGTTTATGTTCACATTGTTATAGTTACGTAATTAAATATTAGTGGTTTTTAGCGATTTAGAAGTTTTCATAGCGTGCTGGCTTAATTTAACTTAAACTTGTGACGGTTATAAACTAATTTAACGTGCGCGATGCCGTCGCAGAAGGAGTCGTGTGTTAGGTGGGGTATCGGAAAGACTTGCAACGCTCAATGAGGGCAGGGGTAGGGCTACAGTTGACGAAAGCCGAACCAATACTAACGTTGAAGACGTTAGCAATTTGAAGGGTGAGGTGCGTAACGTAGTTTCTAGTTTAGGTAGCTTATCGGGAAGGTTGGATAGAGTTGAAGGGGTTAAGGTTGGTCTGAGATTAGTAGATGGGGAGGGATTTAAAGAAGTTAAGGGTGGAGCTAGGCCACGTACGTTAGGTGATAGGAATCCCACCTATCGAGGTTTCGAATCCTTTCGCCCATTTGGATAGGGACGTGAACGAGGGGGAAACTATTTTAATTGGGGACTCTTTAGTGCGCCATATGGGTAAAAAGTTCGTTGAACGGAATCCAACCAAGAGGAGGAGGGTCTGTCTCCCAGGGGCCAGGGTTGACAGAATTAGAGACGAAGTGGATAGGATTGATGTTGCCTCCCATAACTCGATGTTGGTGACGATGGTAGGGGGCAACGACTCGTATAGGTCCGATACGAGAGTGCCTGACCTTTTGGAGAGATATAGGGAGTTAATTAGGTCCCTGAAGGCGAGGTCAGATAGGTCTTTAGTTCTATGTATTAGCCCTAGGCACGGTTTGGGTCGTAGGATTACGTCAAAAACAATATTTTTGAATACTAAATTAGAAGAGGGTGCTGAGGAAAATGTACTCTTCGTAAAGCTGTGTTCAGAATTCAGTGATCCTAGCCTTTTTATAAAAGATGGGGTGCATTTTAATGAAATAGGTAATGCTAGGCTAGGTAGGTTAATTGATGAAAACGTTCGAAAGCTGTATAGGTCGAAGCCTTCTTTAAACGTTGTGGTTCTGGGAGACTCGGGCCCGACGTGATAAATACAGTAGTTTAAAACGCCGACCCGTGGTCAAAAATAACTTGAACGTCTTTTATTGTAACGCGCGTAGTATTAGAAATAAATTAAACAAATTTAAGGCGATAATTTATTCCGACAACTACGATATATTTGCTATCACTGAAACATGGTTAAATACCGTGACTAGGGACTTGTTGGGGGAAATTGACATATCGGGTTTTAAACTCTCTACTAATGATAGGTTACATAGGATTGGTGGCGGCGTTTTGCTGTACATTCGTAATTCCCTTAGGGCTATCGAGGTTAAGATAGATTTTCTGGCAGCAATTACTGCGATATGCGTTGAAGTTAGGGCGCGTAGTCTGTTTCAATTTTGTTGTTTATAGATCTCCCGTTCAACCCCTCGATACCGATACTAGAGTTTACACACTTGGTAACTTTATTAATAATCGGGATAGTTTAGTTGTCGGGGACTTTAACTCCCATAACGTTAATTACGAGACTTTTACTGGTAACGATGAGGGTTTGAAATTGAGTTCATGGAAGATAATTTTTTAAGACAGATGTTTACCGAACCAACGCGCGGTGACAATATTTTAGATGTGGTGATGACGAACGGCGAAAATATAGTCGAAGGTTTAGAAGTAGGCGAGAGTTTAGGATGTAGTGATCATCAAATTATTAGGTTTAAGCTATTGATAGAAGACAGGATAGTAACGTAATAGAAGTCGCTGATTTTCGTAGGGCCAATTTTGATAGTTTTGCAGATAGGATGAGAGTAGTGGACTGGGATAACTAACTTATGGGTAATGACGCAAATTTGCATTGGGAGGCGTTTAAAGATAGTTTCTTGAATATCGAAAGGGAGTTTATTCCTCGTAGGTCCAAGCGCGCTAGAAATCATGGTAGGCCTAAGTGGTGGACTAAGGAAATAAGCGAGTTCATAAACGGGCGTAACAGAGCGTATAGAGTCGGTGATAAAATTTGCCGACTCCGACTCCAGAAATCTGACTTGTATAATTACGATTCCGACTCCGACGGAATGTTAAGGCCAAATTGATTAGGATTAGCTTTATTAGGCCAATGGAGATTCATAAACAAGGCATTTCGTCACCACCACATGACTCATCAGGTTACTTAGTGGCTGTAACGCCTTAATTCCTTTTTTCTCTTTTATTCAAAAATTACAATAAATCCCAAAATACAAACTGATTGAAGCTTAAACAAAATAAGATTATTATTGGTTTAGCAAATTAATAAGATGTTTTTGTATTATAAACATCCGTAACAAAATGTACTAACCTAAAATGAATTTTTAAATTTCCTTATTATTAATTATGTTAATTAATTAATTAATTATAATCATTATTAATTATAAGCAACTATATTTATATATTATTTATATATTATTTATATTTATATACGGTGTATATATTATTTATATATTATATAATATATTAAAACATTAGGTTAAATCTATTTTATTCATAAAATTGAACTAGGCCTAGGCCTAGGCTGCTATGGTTATAGTTGAAAGGTTTCCACCGACTCTGACTCCATCCAACTATGCACTTCCGACTCCGACTCCACTCAAAATTGACCGACTCCACGACTCCTGACTCCGACTCCACAGCCCTGCATTTAGCTGCGGATAGTAAACGTAACCCAAAAAAGTTTTTTCATTACGTGAATAATCGTAAGCCGATAAAAGATAATATAGGCCCTCTCGTGGACGCTAATGGCGCTTTGGCTTCTGACGCTCAGGCGATGGCTGGTATTTTAATAACTTTGCGACAGTTTTTACTGTAGAAGACGTCAATAATGTCCCCGATGTGGACGATATCATTCCATTTAGCAGCGAGACTATTTTGGATGAAATAACTGTTTACGAGAGTGAGATTGCGCATTATATCGATAAGCTAAAAGTTAGCAAGGCTTCAGGCCCTGACGCGTTTTATCCTAGACATCTGAAAGATTTGAAAGACGTTATCGTATGCCCCTTAACGAGGATTTTTAATTAGTCGCTGGAAACGGGGATTATTTCTGAGGACTTCAAATTAGCTAACGTCACGCCTATTTTTAAAGGCGACCGCATAGTAGCTAGTAATTTTTGGCCCATTAGCTTCGTCAATTGTCGGTAAACTTTTGGAATCCGTAGTTAGGGATCGTATCATCGATCACTTAGAAAGTCGCGATTTGATTAATAGTAGTCAGCATGGGTTTCGACGCCATAGATCTTGTTTAACTAATTTGTTAGAATTTTATAACGAAATAGTGCGCGAATACGATAGGCATAGAGCGGCTGACATTATTTATTTAGATTTTAAAAAAAGTATTCGTAATTTACATTAACGATATAGATGTAGGATTGACTAGTAACGTATCAAAATTCGCGGACGATACTAAAATAGGCGGTAAAGTTATTAACGAGGACGATAGAAATAGGCTCCAAGACGATGTAAGTAGGATTATGGAGTGGATGGATAAGTGGCAGATGCAATTTAACGTAGACAAATGTAAAGTTTTGCATATAGGTTCTCGTAACAATAATTACACGTACACGATGGATGATAGAGTTAGCGAGCGTTGACGAGGAAGAGATTTAGGCGTACGCGTATCTAAGTATTTAAAAGTTGGGAAGCAGTGCCTGCAGTCTTGCACAAAAGCTATCAGGTCATCCCATAAGTAATGTCGTTTTTTAGATCGGAATTTGAAGGACAAAAAAAAACTCGACTGAAACTTTTTAATCTAGTATATATTTTCCATCGGAATCAATGACACTCTGCCATCGTCCTACAAGCTTTTCAATGCCATGTTTATAAAATTTAGGCGGTTTTGAGGCAGAAAACGTACAAAGACTGGTGTGCAGGTCATCTAAAGAAATATACTGTTTCTCGTCAAGATAGTTTTGCAGACTTCTGAAGAGATGATAATCTGAAGGCGCAAGGTTTGGAGGATATGGAAGTTTTTCCCACCCAAGCTTCTCAATTTTTGCAGAAATGATCCAAGTGGTATGAGGACTTGCGTTGTCGTGGTGGAACACGATTCCTTTCCGATTAACCAAAGGTGGTCTCTCTTCTTTTAGTGGTGTTCAATCGATCCAGTTGTTGACAGTAGGCTTGAGCGGTGATTGTTTGGTTGTGTGGTAAGGTTTCAAAGTGTATTACACCACCTTTATCCCACCAAACACTAAGCAACACCTTCCGAGGGTGAAAATTTGGTTTTGACTGTGGTGTCGCTGGTTCTCCGGCACAAACCCACTGTCCACGGCGCTTAACATTCTGGTACAGTATCCACTTTCATCACCAGTCACTAAACGGTGCAAAAACGGATCTTGGAGTTCACGGGAATGAAGAGCTGTGCTAATGTTTACCTGCACCCTCAATTGTCGATCGACAATTCATGTGGCACCCATTTTCCTAACTTAGGCACTTTCCCGAGTTGCAAATGTCGATGGATGGTGGACAGGGATGAATTGAGTTTCTTGGCCAATTCTTCGACAGTTGTTGAACAGTCTTCTTCAAGTGCGGCTAACAGCAGATCATCATCAAACTCAGCAGGGCGTCCAGAGCGTGCTGCATCTGTCAAACAGTAGTCACTATTACTAAACTTTTGAAACCATTTTTGACATTTCCTCACATGCAGAATATCGTTGCCATAAACGTCCTGAATATTTTGCGTTGCTTCAGTAGCACTATTCCCTTTTTTGAACTTGTAAAGCATTATATGCCTGATATGCTCTTCTGATACCGTCATGTTTGAGGGGTTCACATAAAGCAAAACACGTTTTCACTGGTCAAGGTCTGTAAAGTATGTAGCGAAACACGATAGATCTCCTCTTAGATATAACCTTCGGAAAATTTGTTTAAACCGAGTAGGACTAGTTCAAACTTAATCTATCGTAAAAAACTACATTATTTATGGTATGACTTGATAATAGGATGTTAGGCTTCATAGCCCGTAATTTCGAATTTAAATCGAAGAATATTACAATATTGTCCCTTTACAAGTCCCTAGTCAGGCCACATTTAGAATATGCCGTTCAGTTTTGGTGCCCATATTTGCGTGAGGATATTGATAGGTTAGAAAGGGTTCAGCGTCGCGCCACGAAACTATTTCCGTCATTGCGCAACGAGCCTTATGAAGATTGAAGATAGCTTTAGAGAGTTAGACATGCATTCACTCGAAACTAGGAGATTAAGGGGGAGCTTGTTGAAGTTTTCAAACTCGATAACGTAAATTTTGATACTGTTCACTTTCGATAATAGCAATACTCGTAATAACGGATTTAAGTTTTGGCAGATGTTTCGTTACTAATATCGCCAAAAACTTCTTTACGTTTAAAGTAATTGATAAATGGAATAATCTTCCCGCGTCAGTCATAAACTCTACCAGCGTTAATGTGTTTAAGAACCGTTTAGATCAGTGGTTCTTAACCAGGGGGGCGCGCCCCCCCTAGAAACAGGAATTTCTCTAATTGTATGTTATTCTCTTAACGAGAGCATGGGCTAATATTGAGAAGTTATTGAGAATGTTATTTTGATTGAAGGGGGGCGTGGAGGGAATGACCATATTGAGAATGTTATTTTGATTGAAGGGGGGCGTGGAGGGAATGACCAATTCCTAGAGGGGGCATGGTAGTAAAAAGGTTAAGAACCACTGGTTTAGATAGACATTTTAAAAATATTAACGTTGTTTAATATAATAATGAAACAATTAGTAACAGGAGCGGAGCTCTAGGGGTGGTGATCAGGGATGAGTCTGTTGACAACTAATGCCAGCAAAAAAAAAAAAAAAAAAAAAAAAAAACATGAACTTAGATGTAGCTCGTAGCGTAAACTAACCCACGTTTTGTTATTCTTATACTTTTTTTTCCTCCTTATTTGCATGTCTGTAACACACTTCATTGCTTGTCTGTAGTTTGCATGGCATGATAGTGTTTGAGTTAAGAATGTGTTGCATAGTTTGTAATGCGTTCTTATTTTACTTTTCATCTTCCACCCCTTTCTCGCCGAGTGGGCTGCATCCTCTACCTCCCTATGGATTGGAGGACCGGTCTGCAACAGCTGGAAGTATTCTCTTCGACTATTTTTCCGACTTGTCGGCAGTGGCCGGTGAATGATGGTGTATTTTTCTCGTATTTGAATGAATTTTAACCCACGAGTGATAGGTTTTGCTACTTACTTAACCCCTTATTCTCTCTTTTTAACCCCTTACTTTCTTCCTTCTCTCGGGCTAACCTTAGTGGATCTTAGGGTCTTTGTTAGCCTTAGCTTCTGTAGGTCTGTAGATTAATAAATGTACACATACATAATATAGCTAGGCCTATATAGAGCTATAAAAGTAACTGGCCAGTTACTTTTTAAAGTTCCGGTCGGAACTTAAAATGTTGGTTCTTGCGCATCCCTAGAAATAAGGTTGAGAGATGTTACCTTAAGAATTAGAATTAGAAATATTTTTTATATTAAATTTCTAATTTTTAGGAATGGCATTGAACTTGGAGCCTGATAATGTTGGTGTGGTAGTGTTTGGTAATGATAAGATGATTCGTGAGGGAGATATTGTGAAGAGAACTGGAGCCATTGTGGACGTTCCTGTCGGTGAACAGATCCTTGGTCGTGTTGTCGACGCCTTGGGGAACCCTATCGATGGCAAAGGTTCAGTTGCTGGAAGTAAAAGGTAAATTCACAGCAAAGTATGAAATTGTTAAGCTTGGAATAAAGTTAATCAGAATTTTGCGTTTATGAAGTTTAAGAACTTTGGTTGTTATTTGACTTGTTCAAAATAAGGATTTTAAATATCTGAAGGTAATTTTAAGCAACATATTTTGTCTGAAAAGTTTGTACAAATTTTGAAATGAAGTACTTAATATATTGGAGTATCAATTGTTCATTGTGTGTGTATAGTGAATGCTTACTTTTAACAAGACCCATTTTAGAAAAGTGATATAAATATTTGCACTTTTACCTAATTTCATTATGAAATAAAAATTTTAAAAAAAATATCCTGTTGACAGGCAGAGAGTGGGTATCAAAGCCCCAGGCATCATTCCCCGCATCTCTGTGAAGGAACCCATGCAGACAGGTATCAAGGCTGTGGACTCGTTGGTACCCATTGGTAGAGGACAACGAGAACTGATCATTGGCGACAGACAGACGGGGAAAACTGCCATTGCTATTGATACCATTATCAATCAGAAGAGGTTCAATGATGCCCAGGATGAGAAGAAAAAGTTGTATTGTATATACGTGGCTGTGGGGCAGAAGAGATCTACAGTGGCACAAATTGTCAAGCGCCTCACTGATACTGGTAAAGTCATCACGCTTGCACTGTAAATAAGGTCGTATAAACTATTACTAAATTTCAAATATTTTTGAAGTTTTTTATTTCATCAGACTCGATGAAATACACCATCATCGTCTCGGCCACGGCTTCCGACGCTGCTCCCCTGCAGTATTTGGCTCCTTATTCAGGATGCGCTATGGGTGAGTACTTCCGAGACAACGGCAAACACGCACTCATTATCTACGACGACTTGTCCAAACAGGCCGTTGCCTACCGTCAGATGTCTCTGTTGCTGCGTCGTCCTCCCGGTCGTGAGGCTTATCCCGGAGATGTGTTCTATCTCCACTCCCGTCTGTTGGAGAGAGCCGCCAAGATGAATGACGCTAACGGAGGGGGATCTCTCACCGCTCTACCCGTCATTGAGACTCAGGCCGGTGACGTGTCTGCGTACATCCCGACCAACGTTATTTCCATCACCGACGGACAGATCTTCTTGGAAACTGAACTCTTCTACAAGGGTATCCGACCAGCCATTAACGTCGGTCTGTCAGTGTCTCGTGTAGGATCCGCTGCCCAGACAAAGTCTATGAAGCAGGTACGATTTCTTTATAAAGGACAATTGTTACTAGTACATCAAAAAGAGCTAAGCGTTAGTTGAATAAGTTTTAAATATCGTTAACTAACAGGTTGCCGGTTCCATGAAACTCGAATTGGCTCAGTATCGTGAAGTTGCCGCCTTCGCTCAGTTTGGTTCTGATCTGGACGCCGCTACTCAACAACTTTTGAATCGCGGTGTGAGATTGACTGAGCTTTTGAAACAGGGACAGTACGGTACGTATCTGGTACCTGATAATTGAATAATTCTTGAAGGTGTAACTTTTATTTTAACTTTATTAACTTTAATCCACCCTTAAGAAGAACATTAATAAATTGATTAATACAATTATTTTAGGGTATTTCGCTATAAATTGTCCCTTAAGCTTTTAGCTTTACTTTAGTGATTTGACTTTTAATTAAAATTGCAGTTCCCATGGCTATCGAGGAGCAAGTTGCTGTTATTTACTGCGGTGTACGAGGACATCTGGACAAAGTGGACCCTTCTAAGATCACCACATTTGAGAAGGAGTTCATGCAACACATGTTCTCTAGTCATAAAGACCTTCTTGATGCCATTGGCAAACAGGGACACATCACGGAAGAAAATGACGCGAGGCTGAAGAAACTAGTTGTAGAGTTCGTAGCCACTTTCCAGGGCTGAATTCTTCAATAGGAACTAAATCTTGTTTAAAATCGAATTTTTTTTTGTTAAGCTTTCGTTGCAGATTCAATGTATATAAATATCAATGGCAAAACGTTTAGCTGTATAGTGCTCTCATGCAGAACATTTCCATTTTTGTTAATTTCTCCTTGTAGATAAGGTGTATATAACTTTAGTAAATTTTTTAAAAATCTTAATTATTTATAAATTAGTACTTCTTTTTTTTTTTTTATCCTTTCGCAGTGCATGCACAGGGACAACTTGAATAAATAATTTTTTAAAAGGAACTTTTATTTACCAATTGTATATTATGTAACTTAAGAGTATTTTAGTACCATTGCGTGCATGTCTATATACATATGGGCAAAAGCATGGAGCCACTTATCTGAATTACTGATTCCACTCAATTTCGCTCCAAAGGTGGATGTTGCGTATATGTACACAATGATTTGTTTTGTATTCCCGAACTTGAAATCGGAGTTTTATCCCTCTGGCTACAGCTTGCATTGACACTAGAAACTAAATACATCATCGCTGTCTATCTCCTGATTCTACTGACTCTTGCTTCTAAAGAGGAATACATTCTATCCCACTCCACTTTTGCTGAAATCTCCATTTTAGGTGATTCAGTGTTTAGCACCTTTAGCTTTCCTCTTGTTTCAATAACACCCCTGGTGAACTAGCTTACTTTTCTATCTTTAATGACTTAGAGCAGATTGCACAGTACCCTATTTGTATTCGATCGCCTTTGAGATACGCCGACATTTTAGATTTATTTATTACCTATCAGTTACTGTCGAACTTTTCCATCCAATAGAATAGAATGATTACTGCTGCCGGGGCTCGGGCCCCTCCCAGTGTGCTGAGCGCATTCCGGAGGTGTTCTCGGGCATGGAGGCGTACATTCCATATTCCTACTAATGCAAAAAAAACCTTGGTTTAATTGTGCTCGTTTTAATGCTATCCGCAGCAGAGGTGGTTTTCAGAAGGTACTGTCGCCATCCAATTCCTCTCTCTCACAGCTGATATTTCTGCCCATAATCGTTCAAAATCTGTTCAAAAATTCATTAGTCAGCCAAAAAAATGTAAAAGCCTGATCCAGTTCTAATTCTCTGGCGTCTTTACAACTTTACTACTATTTTTTTTTTTTTTTTTCCCGACGGCAAATTTGCCATCTCTTCTATAAAAGAACGTTACTCAAACTTTTGCCTTTAACTCAACCCTGAATGATTCCACTGCTGTTCCTCCATCTCCCCCTCCCTATGTCTAAAATTAGAATCTTCTCCAATGATGACCTACCTACCTTCCCTATTCTGGCTTAACACACTGAAGACATGCTGTCGCGATGACGTCCCTCCTGTTCTCAAGAACTGCCGACACCCTGCCCAGGCAAACACACTTATCTGGTACTTTTCCTTCCTGCTAGAAGTTCGCTTTCATTCAGCATGTCCCAAAGAAGGGTGACCACACACAGCCCTCCAACTATCGCCCAATTCCTTTGATTTCTTGCTTTTCTAAAGTTTTTTAATCTAGCCTTAATAGGAAGATTTTTAAACTACTACTCACAATCTTTCAGATCGTCAGTATGGATTCTGCAAGTGACGCTCTACTAGCGATCTCCTTGCGTATGACTGCTACCGAAAAGAGGATGAGTCTTGGTCATTCTTTCTTCGGGATTTAGGTGAAACCTTTGCTATTGCGTTAGACATTATTTTTTAAATTTAGCTGCTTAACCGCCGATTCGTAACAGTAGTACATATCTCGGCGAGATAGAGGGCGGGCATTGTCGCTGGGGTGGGAGTATTAGACTGAGGGAATGAGAAGGTTCATTTATTGAATATGTGGGAGGGGCAGTATGAATTTAGATGCGGTAAAGTAGTTGAGAGAGGTATGAGAAGTGGGGGCCTTCGGCGAGTATGGACTGGAGACGTGGGGATGCGGGACAGGTAGGGGAAACTACTATGGCGGAGGTCAGACAGATTCGGGCATTCGACCAGGAGGTGGACGACGGTGATGGGGGTATGGCAGAGTGGGGCTGGCAATTTAGCCATAAGGTGACCGTGTGTGCCCTAGGCGGAGACGGGCTAGAATCACCTCTTTATGACGGGACTTATGGAACGAGGAAGCCCAATAGCCAAGTTTAGGTTTTATTCGCTGGAATTTCTTGTGTATAGCCTGGTCCCATTCCCATTGCCAGATGGAACGGAAGTGGGAGCGGAGAGTCGGGAAAAAAATCCGCGAAAGGGAGGGACCGGGTGGAGACTGGCAACGAGCAAGCGGATTTTGACTTACGGTCCGCCGCCGCCTCATTACTCCGGATACCGACATGTGCCGGGACCCAGTAGAAGGTGACCGTCTTGTGTTGGAATGCCGTTAAGGAGTGATGGTGCGGACAAGTGGGTGAGGGGGGGTTAAATTTTTAAAGGGAGAGCAGTGCGCTTTGGGAATCTGAGTAGATGACATAGGAGTTGGCGGAGTGGGTGCTTATAATGTCGAGGGCTTCCAGAATAGCGAAGAGTTCAGCCAAAAAGACACAGGCCTCACGGGAAAGGGGAACGGCTGTAGAGAGCGGTTGGGTCACTATCACCGCTGAGGCAGCCACACCAACCTCTGATCGGGAACCATCCATATAGTTCATCCATATTTTTCAGGTGTCGGGTTACGTGTTCCTGGAAGAGCGACTTATGTACTGAAGCGGTCGTGGTAGCTTTCGGTAGGGCATATAAGTCCCTGCAAAATCTGATAGGAGTGAGGAGCCAGGGAGGATGGATATGATACGAGATGCTGGGTGACTGAGGGAGGGGGCATGTTGGAAAGATCCAGGAAAGAGCGGACCGCTTCCGTGAAGTGCCAGTTCTGACCCTGGGGTGGAGGTTCTAAAATTGTCGCGCACAGAAGTGACGAGGGCAGCCTCTACGCGCGAAGGTAGGTCCTCATGAGGAGCAGACCCCGTCGGTGGGTGAGAGGGAGGTAGATACATTCTGCTTGGAGGCTGGAAGCTGGGGAGGATCGGAAGGCACCGGTGGAGAGGCGGAGGCCCCTGTTAAGTACCGGGTCCAAGATTCGGAGGGAGGCAGATCCGTATACAACACTCCCATAGTCCAGCTTTGACTGGACCACGGAAGTGTAAAGACGGAGGAGCGAACGTTGATCAGCGCCCCATGTGGTGTGGGAAAGGTGGTCTAGGAGAGCGAGGGGACGCTGGAGTGTGTGTTTCAGGTGCCTGAGGTGGGGAACTCAGTTGAGCCGTCGGTCGAAGGTCATGCCCAGAAACCGCGTGGTGGGCACCACTTCGAGTGGCTCGCCGTATAGCGTGACCGAGGGGGGCAGGTATGGTTGTAGATTGTCTTCTGCTGAAGACCATGCTTTTGGTTTTAGAGGTGGACAGGTGGAAACCAACTGATGTCGCCCACCTCTCCACCCGATGGATGGCGAGCTGAATTTGTCGTTGGACGACGGGCAGTTCCCGCCCCGCGAACCATATCGCAAGGTTGCCTGCGTAGATGGAGGAACGGACGGTGGGTGGAAGGGATTGAGCTACTGTGTTCGTTACTAATGAAAAGCATATGACACTGAGGATGCTTCCCTGTGGGACCCCGTCCTCTTGCTCAAAGGTGTCAGACAAGACCGAGCCCACCCGTATTTGAAAGGTCCGGTAGGAGAGGAAGCCCCTGATGAAGGTCGGCAGGGCTCCGACGAAACTCAAATTTTGGGGCTCACTGAGGATTATACGTTGATGGGTGGTGTCGTCGGCCTTCTGGATGTCGAAGAAAGTGGACAGGACAAACTGTCCCCTATTAAAGGCGTTTTGTATATCTCGGCTGAGGAGCAGGAGGGGGTCTGTAGTGGAGCGAAACTCTCGAAAGCCAGACTGGGTAGGCGGGGACGGAGTCATTGTTTTCAAGGAGAAAGGAGAGTCGCGCGGCGATCATTTTCTTAAAGATTTTACAGGCACAGCATGTTAATGTGATTGGTCTATAATTATTAGTGGGTTCAAGGGGGTCTTTGCCGGTTTTGGTGATTGGTATTACGTGGGCCTCTCTCCACTGAGAGGGGAAAGTGCCCTCAATCCATATACGGTTGTAGAGATCTAGTAGGAACAGTTGCATAGTAGGATGGATGTGTTGGATCAAACAATAGGGGATGCATGGTGAACAGCCGATTGTAGGAGTTGTCGAGGGATGGTGAGCAGCTCTTGTTAGGGGCCAGCGCGTGGGAGCTGTCTGTGGAGGAGACAGCAGAGAAGGTAGATGCAAGAAGGTTCGCCACCGACCTAGGGTCATAGAGAAGCTCGTCATTAGGTCGAAGGACCGGGGGTCGGGAGGGGGCATGTCGTCTCTCGACACTCGGGTAGCCCTCTTCTTGGCTCGAGTAGCCTCCGCGCACTATGGGTTCCACCAGGGTACTCGTCGGGCTCGGGGGTAGGCAGAAGATCGTGGAATGCTGGTGTTTGCTCCTGCGGCAATAGTCACCTCAAAGTACGCAATGCATTCATCGGAGGATGGAAAGTGGGCCGTCGTACAACGTGTGGAAGTGTTGCTCTGGAAAAGTGGCCATTTAGCTCTGGCCGTTATCCACTTCTCCGGTACCCGAACGGTCTGGTCGTGTCGATTTAGTGTGAGGCAAACAGGGAAGTGGTTACTGCCGTGGTCATCCCGAAGCACTTGCCAGGTGAAGTCCAGGAGGCCGTCCGTCGAGATGAATGATAGATCTATACAGGACGGGGTGCATCTGGTGGCGTGATAGTATGGGAGAGCTGTCGTTGAGGCACTCGAAGGGGGTGGCGACTATTGAAATCGCCCAAGAGTAGGAAGAGCCTGGAGAGTTGTTGAACAACCTCAACCAGGTCACCGCGGGAAACTTGGGAGGCCATAAGACCCTTGTAATAGTAGTTTGGGCCATGGCTAAGGTAGGGCATCAGACCCATGAAACAGTAGTTTGGCCCATGACCAAGGTAGGCCATAAGACCCTTGGAATAGTAGTTTGGCCCATGGCCAAGGTAGGCTATAAGGCCCTTGGTAGAGTAGTTTGGGCTATGGCCAAAATAGGTCATAAAACCCTTTGTTGGTTAGAAATATGATCAATAATCTCTCTTCAGATCTGAAGTATGTGCCACTGTCTAACCATACAATTTTTGGCACAAAATTATGTGCACAGAACCAGAGCGCAGAAATAAAAGCCTTTACTCTTTGATCCTTTATATGTTCAAACGGGTTGGATGTGTTTGTGGCACATGTAAAGAGTACAGTATATATATATATATATATATATATATATATATATATATATATACAGGGCGTCCCAAAAAAATGTATACACACTTTAAATACTTATAAAGGCAGTGTTTATTAAAATACATTTCATTTTCAAAATGTAATAGAATCTACAGACATTATTTAATTGTTTTGTCAACGCCTGTTGTCAAACTGACGTCCGTTCTGGTCCAGGCACTGCTGATAACGCGAAGCAATGGAATCGCAAACATCACGAAACATTTCGTTTGGTATTTGTGTACATTCTCGTTCAATGGCTGCTCTCAATTCAGCGACTGTTGCAGGTTTTATAGCGTAGACTTTGTCTTTTAAGTATCCCCATAAAAAAAGTCTAGTGGTGTGAGGTCTGGTGAACGCGGAGGGTATTCTACGAAACCCCTTCGTCCAATCCACATCCACATCGTGCCAAGTACCACTCGCAATACTCCACTCTTCGGTCCGGATCATCTTCATTAATAGCATGGGCTAATCTTGGAATGTAACTTTTCCATTGACAGCGCTTCAAAATGCGTTGGACAGACGATTCTGAAATTCCTACCTCACGACTCGCTTGCCGCACAGATTTTCTTGGACTTTGGTGATACGTTTCCAGTACTCTTTCTTGCTTTGTGGGGCTTGTCGATGTCCGTGGTCTTCCGGAACGCTTCTTGTGGACATTCTGAACAGTTCCATCGGCTTCAAACTTATCTCTAATTCGAGTGATGGTAAGTCGCGTTGGTGGATCTGTTTGAAACTCCCTCCTAAACTGTCTTTGCACTTCAACTGCGTTTTCACACTTCCAGTAGCATTTTAGAATGAATTTCCTTTGTTCAAAGCTTAGTCTGACTGCCATTATTAATTCTAATGGGTTTAACTTGGAAAGAAAGAAACATCAATTGAGCTATCAGCTGTTAAAGTGTGTGTACATTTTTTTGGGACGCCCTGTATATATATATATATATATATATATATGTTAAACACAGACCGTGCATGGAACAAGGAACTCTTCTGGGAAAATTAAATCCACTCTAGTCCGAATAAGTAATGGTAAATGACAAATACCATAGTTTTTTCTTTTTCATGATTTTAGCCCGACGTGGGCAACGGGTCTCTCGCAAAGAGATCCCATAAATATAGCTTCCCTCACCAGCTATCTGCAAAGCAGACAGGATCCAGCTTTGGGACATGGATCTAGGGTTTAAAGCAAGCCTAGATCCCTACATTCAGAACCTCTATATAAGTAAAAGACTCGTTGCATTCACGTCGTGTTGAATAAATCAAAGAAAAAGGGGGTAACTATTGTATTTTTAGCCAAAAAAAAACAAAACTTAAACCTCAACCGGGACATTGAGCGTCCACTTTTCAAGGCACGAAACACGTCCGTTTAGTATACACAAACTCAGAATGGTTCCCTGAGAACATTATATGTTAAACACAGACCGTGCATGGAACAAGGAACTCTTCTGGGAAAATTAAATCCACTATAGTCCGAATAAGTAATGCAACGAGTCTTTTACTTATATAGAGGTTCTGAATGTATGGATCTAGGCTTGCTTTAAACCCTAGATCCATGTCCCAAAGCTGGATCCTGTCTGCTTTGCAGATAGCTGGTGAGGGAAGCTATATTTATGGGATCTCTTTGCGAGAGACCCGTTGCCCACGTCGGGCTAAAATCATGAAAAAGAAAAAACTATGGTATTTGTCATTTACCATTACTTATTCGGACTATAGTGGATTTAATTTTCCCAGAAGAGTTCCTTGTTCCATGCACGGTCTGTGTTTAACATATAATGTTCTCAGGGAACCATTCTGAGTTTGTGTATATATATATATATATATTTTTTTTTTTTTAAATCTCGTACACATTATTGCCCTATTCATTAATATTTTAAATATAAAAAATTGTAAGATTTAGCGCAACAATCCAGTATAGTTATTTTAGTTTTATTTTGTAGAATTGTATAAGATTTTAAAGGTCATACACGTGATTGCCCAATTCATGAACTGGGCAATATAAATGCCCATTTCATGTAATGAGCAGTAAGTTGCCCATTTCATGAAATGGGTAATTATATTACCCAATTCATGAATTGGGCAATTACACAAACGGGGCGTAATATATATATATATAATATATATATATAATATATATATATATATATATATTTAGGAGAAATCCAATGACAAGGAGAAATGTAAATGCCATGAAAAGTCTTCTTTATTGCGCAACGTTTCGAGCAATACGCTCATCTTCAGGCTGTTTAATAACAATGTGAAATTAAAATCAATATTGAATGAAAAACAAACAGAAATTTCTATAACCTATTCGTAAAGACAAATTTTAAAAGACTGAGAAAAGAGGGTTAAGTTCTAAGTTATACAGATTTACATATAAAAATTAAGAAGTTATTTTTAAATACATGTAGTCTGAATGTTGACTCATCGTCCGTCCCTCTCAATTTGCTATGATCCCTCCTCCTTCCCCAATTCCTTATAATCCCTCCTTCCCCTATCTCCCTCGCCATCCTTCGTTCCCGTTTCCTCTGCTCAAATTAGTCGGCCTCGGATACTGCTGTGTAAGGTAGATAGCTCCATTGTTCCAGTGTACTATTGGTAATTTTTCCAGTGTATTAATTTCACATTTACTACATGTATTTAAAAATAACTTCTTAATTTTTATATGTAAATCTGTATAACTTAGAACTTAACCCTCTTTTCTCAGTCTTTTAAAATTTGTCTTTACGAATAGGTTATAGAAATTTCTGTTTGTTTTTCATTCAATATTGATTTTAATTTCACATTGTTATTAAACAGCCTGAAGATGAGCGTATTGCTCGAAACGTTGCGCAATAAAGAAGACTTTTCATGGCATTTACATTTCTCCTTGTCATTGGATTTCTCCTAAATATTAAATTGAAGCTCTGTAGAAGCAACCCGCATAATTATATATATATATATATACACGCAGGGCTATTCAAAATGATTCATCCGATTTCAACTGAGAATACTTCCGTACCTATCAACCGTGCATCAACTGGGCATACACCACATGAAAGAGGAAATCTCCGAATTTTACAAGATCACCGCGAGAGGGCTCCAAAGTCACGCCGTGGCCTAGCCACGTTCGCCGTTTTCTCAACGAAGTGCTCACTCGCCGTTGGATTGGTCGCAGTGGGCCCCATGACTTGGTGCTCCACAGCTGGCCCCCTAGGTCGCCGGATCTTACACCGTGCGACTTCTTCCTTTGGGGGTACGTTAAGGATACTGTGTACGTGCCACCGTTGCCCACATCTTTGGATGAGCTCCGAACTCGCATTGTTACTGCCGTAGAGTCAGTGACAACGGACATGCTGGAGCGAGTATGGGAGGAATTCGACTATCGTGTCGACGTTGCTCGTGTAACTAGAGGAAGTCACATAGAGCATTTATGAGGTGAGAGACAAAATTTAGACAGTTTTTCTTTTGGTTGATGTATCACAAATCACTCTGTATTTGTAACATTAAAAAATATTCTCATTTGAAATCAGGTGAATCATTTTGAATAGCCCTGTATATATATATATATATATATATATATATATATATATATATATATATATACAGTGGTGGGCACGCGCAACGATTTTTGTAGCGCCGCAACCGCAACTCTGCTGAAATAGTTGCGCCGCACGCGCAAGCGCAACCCTTTTCAAAAAGTTGCGCCGCAAGCGCAAGCGCAACCAAAAATGTTGCGCCGCAACTTTTTGCGGCACAACTGCCCACCTTTGCGTTTAACGTATATCTGCAGTGGTGGGCACGCGCAACGATTTTTGTAGCGCCGCAGCCGCAACCGCAACTCTGCTGAAATAGTTGCGCCGCACGCGCAAGCGCAACCCTTTTCAAAAAGTTGCGCCGCAAGCGCAAGCGCAACCAAAAATGTTGCGCCGCAACTTTTTGCGGCGCAACTGCCCACCTTTGTATATATATATATATATATATATAACAGGGCGTCCCAAAAAAATGTATACACACTTTAACAGCTGATAGCTCAATTGATGTTTCTTTCTTTCCAAGTTAAACCCATTAGAATTAATAATGGCAGTCAGACTAAGCTTTGAACAAAGGAAATTCATTCTAAAATGCTACTGGAAGTGTGAAAACGCAGTTGAAGTGCAAAGACAGTTTAGGAGGGAGTTTCAAACAGATCCACCAACGCGACTTACCATCACTCGAATTAGAGATAAGTTTGAAGCCGATGGAACTGTTCAGAATGTCCACAAGAAGCGTTCCGGAAGACCACGGACATCGACAAGCCCCACAAAGCAAGAAAGAGTACTGGAAACGTATCACCAAAGTCCAAGAAAATCTGTGCGGCAAGCGAGTCGTGAGGTAGGAATTTCAGAATCGTCTGTCGAAAAGTTACATTCCAAGATTAGTCCATGCTATTAATGAAGATGATCCGGACCGAAGAGTGGAGTATTGCGAGTGGTACTTGGCACGATGTGGATGTGGATTGGACGAAGGGGTTTCGTAGAATACCCTCCGCGTTCACCAGACCTCACACCACTAGACTTTTTTTTATGGGGATACTTAAAAGACAAAGTCTACGCTATAAAACCTGCAACAGTCGCTGAATTGAGAGCAGCCATTGAACGAGAATGCACACAAATACCAAACGAAATGTTTCGTGATGTTTGCGATTCCATTGCTTCGCGTTATCAGCAGTGCCTGGACCAGAACGGACGTCAGTTTGAAAACAGGCGTTGACAAAACAATTAAATAATGTCTGTAGATTCTATTACATTTTGAAAATGAAATGTATTTTAATAAACACTGCCTTTATAATTATTTAAAGTGTGTATACATTTTTTTGGGACGCCCTATATATATATATATATATATATATATATATATATTTTTTTACGCCCCGTTTGTGTAATTGCCCAATTCATGAATTGGGTAATATAATTACCCATTTCATGAAATGGGCAACTTACTGCTCATTACATGAAATGGGCATTTATATTGCCCAGTTCATGAATTGGGCAATCACGTGTATGACCTTTAAAATCTTATACAATTCTACAAAATAAAACTAAAATAACTATACTGGATTGTTGCGCTAAATCTTACAATTTTTTATATTTGAAATATTAATGAATAGGGCAATAATGTGTACGAGATTTAAATATTTTACATGTTCTTATATTTACAGGTTTAATTGTAGATGGCGCTGTGGAATAAACGATAAAAACTAAAGTAAACTATACTGGATTTTGCGCCGCCCAGTCTTGTCCAAACATCCAAACAGTTACATTTCGCAATTCTCCAGTTTGTGATCTGCTGAATATGAGAAAAAAGTTATTATGATTCTCGAGCAAGGGAAAACAGGAAGAAGATTAGATAGAGAAGAATACCACATTCTCAAGACGAATGTACTGGTAAGCCTTGCTGGAACAGATAAAGTTGCCAAAACTAATGGCAAGTACATGGCAACGCAAGAAGTCGTTCTGACGGTCTGACTATATTTAATCAACATCATATTGAAAGTGGCCATGGTGGAGAAAAGAAGACTTACTGTAAGGTAGCAGGACAGTATGCAAATGTATCTCACGCACTAATTGCGGAGTATATTAAACGTTGTGAGCGATGTACGGAGAAGCACCGCCGGAAGGAAGCTGCTTCAGGGGTTGTTGTGCGGCCCCTTACACCAACCAATTTAAATGAGCCCGGCCAGATGGACCTAATCGATATGCAAACTATGAAAGACGGGAGTAACCGTTTCATCATGCATTATATGGATTACCTAACAAAGTTTCATTTTATCCCCAAATTATCATGCAAAAGAGCTAGTGAAGTTGCTGATGAACTTTTAAAGATATTTCTCGATTTTAGAGCACCACACATACTTCAGTCAGACAACGGAAGAGAGTTCACTGCAGAAGTAATTCACGAGTTGTCATTGCTATGGCCTGAACTTGTGTTCGTTAATGGCCATCCAAGACATCCACAAAGTCAGGGTTGTGTTGAGCGCAGTAATGCTGATATAAAAGTAAAACTCATGGCTTGGATGCACGACAATAATTGTCCAAAATGGAGCTACGGCATCAGGTTTGTGCAGTGGGCGATGAATTCTAGCTATCATGAAACAATTAGAATGACTCCATATAAAGCATTAACTGGAAATAACCAAAATACTCCATTCCATACCACGCCCCACAGACATCACACAGTACAGAAAACACATACACACACATCTAACCCACAAAGCACTGACACGACTCGGTCCGAATGCGGTCCTAGGTGCGAAGCCGCCACCCATTAACAGGTCAGAGATCAGCCTGAGCAGATCGGATCGAGTTAACTTAACACGATTCCGATGTGGACATCACCAACTTACGGACATATAAACACAGACTAGACAACTCCACAGATGACACCTGCCACCTGTGCCAGGACACACCACAAACAATTGAACACATTATGACAGACTGTACCGCTCTAGCACAACAACGAACGCAACACAACATCACTAGTGCGCTGAACCTCTGGTCCATTCCGGAGAGGGCGATCGGTTACCTGCGCGCCGCCGGCTTGCTCGATCAGGGTCGGCTGATCGGCTAAACA
Source organism: Bathynomus jamesi (assembly GCA_023014485.1). Classification (NCBI taxonomy): domain Eukaryota; kingdom Metazoa; phylum Arthropoda; class Malacostraca; order Isopoda; family Cirolanidae; genus Bathynomus; species Bathynomus jamesi. The sequence goes on along the minus strand of JAJOZX010002007.1, from coordinate 582,081 downwards.
ACAACAACAACAACTGGCAATAACCCACGTTGCGGCCTAAAATCGAAATTTCCACAAGAATACTTTACACTTATTGGAACTGACATTAATGAAGATGAACTACGTGAAATGCTGGGGGAAGCCGTGCCAGCACAAGAAAATGCTGCTGAAACACCTGCACCACCACCGCTGGAGCAAGACCACTCGCCTGCATATGAACCAGCCGTGCAGCAAGTATCACAAGACAATTTTGCTGAAACACCTGTGCTACCACCTCTAGAGCCAGACCACTCGCCTGCGCATGAAACAGCAATGCTTCAAGTATCACTTAAGGACGTATCACAAGACGATGCTGCTGTAGACCCTGCTGTACTTGCACGGCAAAAAGCTCATGAGGGCATAGTGCCACAAGCAGAAAAAATGTTGACGCGAAGTAAAAAAAAAACGTTGCCAGTGGTCGACGTTGGTCATAATGTAACAGTTATAGTATTTCATTTTGATCGTAGTAAAGGTGATCCTCCTAATATAATAGGTATAATTCTTGCTAAGGACGACAGTGGCTACACAGCAGGAACAAAAGTCGGGGTAATAAATGGTAAACTTTCAAGGAATCAGTTTGAATCTGTTCACCATACTGGTCTTAAATCTAGTGCTATTCCCTCAAACAAACTAAGCATTCGCGAAATCGTTAAACTACAGTGTTTGTGGAGGACAAGGGTTCAGGAGGTACTGTTTTAATAAATGATTCAGTCGAAATTTTAATTTTCCTTCATACAGATGCCCATTTCATGAAATGGGCAAGCAAAATTCCGCCCATTTCACGAACTGGGCAATATAAATTTCCCATTTCATGTAATGGGCAGTAAGTTGCCCATTTCAGGAAATAGGCAGTTATATTGCCCAGTTCATGAATTGGGCAATTATACAAACGGGGCGTAACATATATATATATATATATATATATATATATATATCCCATAGTTCGGATCCCACGTAAAGCTGTAGGTCCCCTCCGTCATATGACCTTAGATGTTGCGAAGGAGGTTAAACAACCCCAATTAAAAAAATATATATATATATATATCTCATAGTTCGGATCCCACGTAAAGCTGTAGGTCCCCTCCGTCATATGACCTTAGATGTTGCGAAGGAGGTTAAACAACCCCAGTTAAAAAATATATATATATATATATAACCTGCAGTTATGATCGAGTAAATGTTACACGTCCGACAGGAAGGTTATAATGTTATAATGTAATGTTATAATGTTTCAGACCAACAAAGACCCTAGGATCCACTCATGGCTGGTCTACCTAACTGTGTTCGTGTATTGTGTATGTCCTCCGTGGTGGCGGAGGGGACCTACAATTTTACGTGGGTTCCGAACCACAAGAACATAAGAAATTTATGTAAAAACTACCGGTAAATTGGCAACGACCAATTTTAACGAAACTAAATAATTATCAATTTAAAACTAATTAATTATCGATTTAAAACTAAAGATAGAATCTCTGATCCAGAGGATCAAGTCATAATAGACTACTATCCACAAATATGTTGCACTCTATATCTATTTATAAAGGACATGCAAATATATCGGATCCAAAGAATCCAGTCAATTTCATTACGGTATCCATCAAGTCACGGTCCATATCGATAGCGGACCAAGTCAAAATTTACAATCATATACATTACAATATATACACTTACGAGAAAAAGAGTAGGTGTGGCTGTAAAGCCTGTACAGTAATGTAGAAATGTGTGTGCACCCATATTGGAAGGTTTGGGGTTTTGAAGGAATCCAATCTGTTTGCAAGAATGCATGTGTCTAAAAGTTTGTTTACTTTATGTGGTGTATTTTATGGTGTGTATCTGTTGAGCGATTCTTCCTTAAAAGAAGAAATTGGATGCTTGGAGTTGTATGTATATATTTATATGTGTAAATGTGTATTTTTTTGTAGGATTTTATTTTTGAGTTTTGTGTTAGGTTAACCAATTTGGCTGAGTAAAGACCCTTATATCAAGCCTTGTCTGTTTTATGCCTATATGTAAAATAGGACTTAAAATGTTACGCCTATATATGAAATAGGACTTAGAATGGGTTACGCCTATATGTGAAATAGGACTTAGAATGTGTGTTAGACCTATATGTGAAATAGGACTTAAAATGGGTTACGTCTATATGTGAAATAGGACTTAGAATGTTTGTGTTAAAACTATGTGAAATAGTATTTAGAATGGGTGTTAGGTTTGAGTTCGTTCAATTGCTCTAGGTGGGTGTAGGTTTGAGTTCGTGCAATTGCTCTAGGTGGGTGTAGGTTTGAGTTCGTGCAGTTGCTTTAGGTGAGTGTGGGTTTGAGTTCGTGCAATTGCTTTAGGTGGGTGTGATGTTAAAGTTCTGAGTTTAATTTTGTGATGTTTGTCATGAGTTTTATGAGTAAGTTGAATTGTTGAAATAAATTTGATAACCTACACCACAGGTTGAATTAAAAATTTACAATGTTTTTAGTTAGGATAGGCCTTGAGTGTAAAGAGTAAGGTCTACTTTGATAGGTAGGGTTTTAGTAGGTCTAAATTGTAATGTTTGAAGTAGGCCTAAGTGTACGAATATGTCAGGCCTATTAGTTAAGGTAATGAAAGGTGGGCCTACTAAGTATGCGTAGGGTGAAGCGGGCCTATTTTGTATAGGACCTAAAGTGAGTTAACTTAAATGAGGCTTTGTTTTGAGTTTAAAGAGGACCTATTAAATAGGCTTAGGGTGAAGCAGTCCTACTAAATAGGCCCAGGTTGACATTGGCCTATTTTGTATAGGACCTAAATGAGTTAATCCTGTTAAGTGAGGCTTTGTTATGGTTATTATCAGCCTTAGCCTTCGCCGATTGTTACGTTAGGTACGGTTAGGCCTATCGAGCTAAGCCTAGCCTCTGTGTTAGTGTAAATTTTAGAGGGTTTGGGTCCCCACACGGGCCACCATGTAAAAAACTATATAGGGTTATGGTTTATTGGCATCACCCTCATCCATTGGAAATTTCCAGCAGATATCGGTGGAGAGTTAACGACAAAAACCCTACTTTTTTTCGTTAAAAAAGTTGTTTGTGGAGGTCTTCAAAGGACCTCGTTAAGTAGTGTTTTTTGGGTAGTGTTAAATTTATTTGTCTTCGGTATTTTAGCGCTGCCTAATGGTAAAGAAGGAAAATTACCACACTGAGCTTATTATTTCGTTGGGCCTCGCTTCTGTTTGTAGAGCGGGACGATCTCTTTCGATATAGGGCCGTAGACGATGGAGTTACGCAATGAGGTTATTTGGTTTAATTAATATAGGCAACACTATATTTAAATACCTGAAGGAATAGGCCTATCCTTTTATTTCGCTGACTTTACAAAGTCCTCAGATATCTAATCTCTTAAAGTAATTTTCATGCATCAGCAATGGAAAATTTTTATACAAAATAATGCATTTTTCTTGTCATGTGGACCCAATGCTTCCATATTGGGTTCTATGTATGGCAATTATTTTCATTCCCAATAGGCTATGTCGCCAATTCCAAAGCAATTTTGTAGATATTTAATTCAATGAATTAATAATTTGTATTTAATTAAGAAATAAAGGTACCACATACGATACCATGTTGTAGGCGTGTATAGTTTTTCCATAAGCCACTTACCTATATAATATTTTTTTAGAACTTTTAATAAGTGTACACAGATCTTCTGGAAGAGGCTTATTCGGCCTGTGACTCCAGCTCTTAATCAATTTCTACTACTCGATTTAAGAATGCGTCGTCAGGGTTCTGCTGTAACTTCATTATGAAAAAGTGTTCCGTGGTAGCAAACAGGTTGAGAATCATTGAGTTGGAGATTGGATTAAAAGACATTCCCATTTAGGTGCATCAGAAATGCTGTTAAAAGAACTTGCCAGTGAAGATAAAGAATCATACCGTAATGCACTTAGAATGACAGATTAACTTTAACATTTTGCTTGACAAAGTGCAAGATACAGTAATAATTAGGCTTATGATACCAAATTGTAGACATATGTAAATTTTACATTTGGCATATGTATATATTAATTAGAAGATGAATACATCTGAATTCCGTTATTTTGAATTCCTACCTTTTTAAGTTTTTGATTGTATGTCGATCGTACCGCTTTCAACTTAATTTTCAGTTCAGTTAATGAACAAGTAATTTAAAATATCATATATTCATACTTGCCAACCCTACCGATTTGAAGGCTATTCTTAGTATTCTACTGCCTACATGCAAATAATATTAAACCGTTTATGCTGAGAATGCACTATAGTGCATCATTTAAGGTTAGATTTTCAAAAAATTCCTGCGGGGGTGGGGGCCCATATTCTCAGACCTCCTGGCATTGATTACAAATCATACTGCCTTTGCTTTTCAAAATGTTGGCAAGTATGTGTATTTGCTTCAGAGGATTGTCTCATTTGTTTATTCTTATAATCGGCAAGTTGCATTTTCCATAAAACCTCCTGGCTTACATACAAATTACAAATCTAGGAGTCCAACCATTTTATTTTCACTCCACTTCCGCGACATTATTTTAAAGAGGGTAATTATGTCGCAAATGACATGGCCTAAAGTTGAAATAAAAAATTAATTTTTCTAGTGTATTTTGGGGTGCTCTGCTCAAATGCTCAAATATAACCTTCATTTCTTGTGCGAATGAACAGAAATACGTGTTTGGGCCATGTAATGACAACTGTATTTACGTGTTTGGGCCATGTAATGAGAACTGTATTTCTGTTCATTTGCACAAGAAATGAAGGTTATATTCGAACAAAGCACACCAGAATACATTTGAAAAATGTATTTTTGACTACATTTTATAAAATAAAGCATAACCTAACCTAACATGTTCACTAGGGTTATGACTTTAATTTTTTGTCATAAATATTGTTTCCTGTATCATCAATCGATGAACTTTTGCTTGAAAACAATAAAAAAGGGCCTAATTCTTCAGAATTAAAAAAAAATGTCACCCCGAAAGCAAATATAGTATATTAGTATATTCGAGACAGCTGCATTGCACCATTCTAGATTGGTTACCTAGTATTTTCTTGAATATTCCGGAATATACCGAAAAGCACTAAATACTCTGGAAAATCACTGGAACAGAGACCCATCTGCAATAGCTATACCAAGGAGCAACCAATGTGCGGAACGTGCCATTAAGGTGATGCAAGAACTTTACGTAAACTGTAAAAATAAAACAACCTTAATCACAGGTTTATTTTAAGGGTTATGTATTTTATCACACTCAGTCATTTTACACACCAAAATACATTTTTCTAGTAGTATTTGATGTGATTTGTTCAAATATGACCTCCATTTCCGTCGGAAATGAGATCCAACAAAGTTATAGTACTTTGAAGTTTGGCTCATTTTCAAGGGAAATGGAAGTCAAAATCTAAGCAAAACACGTCAAATATTACTAGAAAAATGTATTTTGGTATTAATTAACCTAACCTAACCGTGGCTAAACGAGCCTAACCCTGGCTAAATGAGCCTAGAGTATTACCTTATTATGGATTAGGTGTTGGATACAGATGAGAGCTCGTTTAGCCAGGGTTAGGCTCGTTTAGCCACGGTTAGGTTAGGTTAATTAATACCAAAATACATTTTTCTAGTAATATTTGATGTGTTTTGCTTAGATTTTGACTTCCATTTTCCTTGAAAATGAGCCAAACTTCAAAGTACTATAACTTTGTTGGATCTCATTTCTGACGGAAATGGAGGTCATATTTGAACAAATCACATCAAATACTACTAGAAAAATGTATTTTGGTGTGTAAAATGACAGTGTGATAAAATACAATAACCATTTTAAGCAATAAGTAAAACAATTAAAACAATAATAGAGTAAATGTATAATATTTTATTTGTATAATTAATATGTATTGTATAGGTATAATGTTGTATAATATAATATATGTTTATGTATAATAATTGTGAAATAAACATGCAAATTTCTGTTTATTATTTTATTAATTTTTTATTTTTTATTTTGGGGTGAAGTTTTTTCAAAATATATCGAAAAAACTGTTATTTTCATTGTCAGGGGGCAAAAGTTCATTGATTTATGATACAGGAACATGAGGTTATAAAAATGTCATAACCCTAATGTTCACGTTACGAGATCTCGTAAATGACGCATTACCACAGGAAACGTGCAAAACACCTCAAAATTAACCAGAAAAGTTTGTTTTCGTCATTTTTGTTTAAACTAGCGAAAATATCATAACCTAACCAATCATCAAGGGCGTACAGTTGACCTAACTGGGCATTCAATTAACCTAACCAGGCATTCAATTAACCTAACAGGTTAATATTGGTTATTTCACCTAAATATCTTCTGATCTTTTTGTATTAAGCACTCACTGTCACATTTCAGGCAAGTTAAGGATGAGAGAATAACGCTGTAATTGATAAAAATATCCAATGCTTTGTCTTATTTATATTAATGACTTGGGAAGGGGTCTAAATAGTAAAACCTCAATATTTGCAGATGATACAAAATTGGGACAAAATGTAAGATCTTTAACAGGTGCCATGAAATGCAAAAGGACATTGATAAAGTAGTTGTTTGGACAGATAGATGGGAGATGAAATTTAATGTAGAAAAGTGTCAAGTTATGCATGTTGGTCATGACAATCCAGAATTTGAGTATAACGGATGGAAGTTGGATAAATAAAGAAACAAAGGGGTCATTCCATGTAAAGTCAGCCACCTAAAACACTCACCCCTTTCAATTTTGCTCATACTTGGCACAATAGCAGATATACATGCCAAACTTAAATTCCCAAATTATTAGAGCTGCCTGACCTTTGGTTACTGAGATACAAGGTCACAAAGTTGTGACATTTTGACCTTTTTTGCGTTAAATGACTATTTTCAAAACGGTGTAACTAAAAAACTATTAAAGCTAGAGCATTGATTTTGGTCTCATTTTAAAGCTCTTTAGTAGCCCCTTGTTTATTGTCTCTTGTTAAATATCTCTACTGTGAAAAATAAAAAAAATCCCTTCAAAAGTTGACCTTTGACCTTGAATAAAAAAAAAATACCTTTTCCTAAAAAATTCAATTTTTTTACATTAATACCTTGAGTCATGTACAACAAAATCCCAAGAAGCTGTAAGTGGTTGATAACTAGTTCAATGTCTAAAAAATAATTAATTCAAGCAACATTTTGAAAAAAGTCATTTTATACAAAAATTGTCAAGTCATGACTTTGTGACCTTGTATGTCAGTAACCATTTTTGTCTAAGGTCAGCTCAATCTCTTACAAATACAACCCATATCTACATACTATCTGCAGCCTTCTACAAACAAGCAAATGCTTATTTTTAAATATTTGTTCTTTACCCACCTCACCTGTATGTTGTGCATGTATGTGATGGTTTTCAGTAGTTGACAAGATTCTTGTGGGCCACCCAATTTATTGTGATTTCTAGAAGAGAAAACAATTTTTAATGTATACCTAGATAGCTACCTAATTAACAAATACAAGTAACATATTAAAATGTACATACAATATGTATAGGTATAGTACTCATTGATTTCCATTTATCAACTTAAAATGTATGCAGTGTATATATAGTTACATGACCATTTTAATTTTGAATTCTTACCTTTCTGTGCTGTAGATCTGCCAAAGCTTTGGATGCCTTCAGAGTGAGTTCCTGTTGCTCCAGCAATAACACACTGCTTTGGACGCAATTCTGCAAATTTACTGAATCCCACCTTAACCAAAGGATTTCTTTCTTTGAAAATATGATAGGCTTCTTTTAAATTGCAAAGTAAAAGATGCTTTTGCAAATGTATCCTTCCTCTTTCATTGTCAATGATACTACAATAGTCTTTCTTTCCTGGCATTATTCTACTGATGTCTTCTGAAAGATAAAATGCTTTAATAGCGTCAACAGTATCCTGTTTAATTCTTTTCCCACCCTTTGGATTTGGGTCTGAAAGGACACCTTTTTCTTCAACTATTTTTTTAACAATAGATGCTGTATGCCTTGTTGTGTTAAATTCTGAAGCAATTTTTTCTAATGCTCCAACTTTTGGGCAATACAGTGAGGATTTTTATTTTATCACTTCTTTTAGTATTTTCATTTTTGAATTTTTCCTCGAGTTGATTTATTATTTCTAAACAGTCTACATCTCCAGATGGCTCCTTAAATTGTGAGTCAGAAATCTCTTTTCCTGCAACTGTTTCCATTCTCTTCTTAACTGTCTCTGTCACCTTGCTTAGTTTTTTAGCTCCATATGACTTTTGCTCTACAAGCTTTCTCTTTTTTATGGGTGATTCACCAATTGAAACAAAGGAAGCATTCAAAGTACACATCTCATGGTTTTGCTCTGAAGTTGATGCATCACTATTGTCAACATTTTCAATTTTCTCAAGATCTTCAGGTGGTTCACTACTACAAGAAGAATCATCATTTATGTCTGAATTCAAAGTGCCTATTCCTTTCTCAGGCAAGGACTCAAGATGTTCTCTACACTGCTTACAAAGTCTGTGATGTAGTGTTAAGTGCAGATCGGGAAACTTATTTACAAGTTCCTGTGGTACAATTCCCAAACTCTTCTTTCGACACTGACCTTTGTGACGCAGCAAAGGATCAGCACACTTCTGTTTCAGTTTTAAATGTTCCATGTTTGTACTCTGAAATCACAAAAGCACAAAGAAAATCCTGAAAAGAAAACAATGAACAATTAATGAATTATTAAATAAATTTTTATACATGTATTTAGTAAAAATAAATTAACTTTAACTTGGTCATGAGTCAACTCTGTAAAGTTGACAGTACTTATATACTAGTTGGGCCTTTGGATCAGCGCTACTCCAGTAGATTTGGGGCTGTCGAGGGGTTTAACCCTGGTTGTCTTTTAAAAGACTTCTTTTGGCACAGGTCACAAAAAGGTTTTTGAACTAATAATGTTAAGTTGAACTAAGTCTTCACTGACACTATATCAGAACAGAACTTTTAAATAAATGAACTGACAAAAAAAATCTAAAGTTGAAGAATGATGCCAACTTCATTTATTTTTTATACATTGAACTAGTTATCAGCCACTTACAGCTTCTTGGGATTTTGTTGTACATGACTCAAGGTATTAATGTAAAAAAATTGAATTTTTTAGGAGAAGGTATTTTTTTTTTATTCAAGGTCAAAGGTCAACTTTTGAAGGGAGTTTTTTATTTTTCACAGTAGAGATATTTAACAAGAGACAATAAACAAGGGGCTACTAAAGAGCTTTAAAATGAGACCAAAATCAATGCTCTAGCTTTAATAGTGTTTTAGTTACACCATTTTGAAAATAGTCATTTAACGCAAAAGAGGTCAAAATGTCACAACTTTGTGACCTTGTATCTCAGTAACCAAAGGTCAGTCAGCTCTAATAATTTGGGAATTTAAGTTTGGCATGTATATCTGCTATTGTGCCAAGTATGAGCAAAATTGAAAGGGGTGAGTGCAAAAAGTGCCATTTTGTGGCTGAGTTGACATGGAATGACCCAAAGGAGAGATATTTGGTTGTCATTGTGAATCATGATCTTAAACCTACAACTCATTGTATTGAAATTAGAAATAAGGTTAATGCTAGATTGAACCTAATGCAGAAACATATAGAATATAAATCACTAGAAATTATAAGTAGGCTCTACACTTCATATGTGAGGCCTCTTCTTGAGTATGGCATTCAGTTCAGTAGTCCTTACTTAGAGCAAGACAAAGACAGACTAGAAAAAGTATAAAAGAGAGCCACAAGGAAGATACATGCCTTAGACACCTTAGTTACAAAGTGAGATTGGAGCACCTAAACATGTTTTCCCTGAAGTGAAGAAGGTTATGAGGTGATATGATAGAAGTAGGTTAATATTAGTCTTTTAACCCACTCACACGTGGTTAAAACGGTACAATATATTGAATTGCCATTCAAAACTGACTAAGAAAATATATATCTTATGTTGTGCAAATTTGTTCAAATGTACTTTTTTTAATAAAATGTATTTCCTGTTTTGGCTATAATGTACTTTTTTCATAAAATATTTTTCCTGATTGGGCTATTTTTTTGCTACTCTGCAACTTAATTAGTTGGTTGAGTTTTGTTCTGGCTATTTTTTTTTTTTCCTAATTGGATTCAGTTTAGTGGTGTTTGTGATAGAATTATGATATGCCATTCGTGTGATTTTGACTTTGAGAACTTGATTCATGTGCCTGAGATGAAGACAAAGGATTGGATGTTTTTATCAATTACAGCGTTATTCTCTCGTCCTTAACTTGCCTGAAATGGGTTAATGTTTACTATAACACCACCTGCACCCCAAGTAAAATTAAATATTTCCAGTAGTACATCATAATTTACTAAGAAAAATGGTGTATGTCTTTTTTTAGGGAAATTTGTATTTACGAAGATATTTGCTTCTGAAATTTTAATTAACAATATCGATTTGACGTGATGTCATGTCAAATGCGTGTTTATAATAACGACATTCATTTGTTTTGATTTTCATCTAGTCTAGTGACTGATGCCATTTTCCTTTAAATAAATTTAGGTATGGCATGTGAAGGCTATAATGTACTTTTTTCATAAAATATTTTTCCTGATTGGGCTATTTTTTCGCTACTCTGCGACTTAATTAGTTGGTTAGGTTTTGTTCTGGCTATTTTTTTTTTTCAAATTGGACTCAGTTTAGTGGTGTTTGTGATAGAATTATGATGTGCCATTTGTGTGATTTTGACTTTGAGAACTTGATTTGTCATGTGCCCTAGATGAAGACAAAGGATTGGATGATTTAGTAATTACGGCATTATTCTCTCGTTTTAATGCCCATTCAAACTTAATATTTTTAGTCAGATATACCTGTAAAGCAGTTCAAATACTTTACAATGATGGTATTTTTATGTTCGGGAACTTAATAATAATCATTTGTATAATTTAGGTTTTGGGGGTATGGGGGCAGAGCCCTTATAAAGATCACACATCACAAATTGATTGGTCCTAATGTTTTGCGGTAAGGTTAGGTTAGGTTAGGTTAGGTGGGTTGGGTTGGGTTGGGTTGGGTTGGGTTTGGTTTGGTTTTTGCAAAATATATTTTTTAGTAGTTTTTCGTGTGTTTTGTTCAGATTTGCTATTTATTTATTGTGGAAATGACCCATGCTTATGCCCAAAATTCCCTATATTTACTTAGTAAACTTCAATGTCTCATAACTTTTAATTGGGTCATTTCCACAACAAATGAATAGCAGATTTGAACAGAACACACCAAAAACTACTGAAAAAGGTATTTTGGAAAAAAATTGGAGGTGGTGGTGTTATAGTAAACATTTACCCCAAAATGTGACAGTGAGTGCCTAATACGAAAAGATCAGAAGATATTTAGGTGAAATAACCAATATTAACCTGTTAGGTCAATTGAATGCCCAGTTAGTCAATTGAATGCCCAGTTAGTCAATTGAATGCCCAGTTAGGTCAATTGAATGCCCAGTTAGGTCAATTGAATGCCCAGTTAGGTCAATTGAATGCCCAGTTAGGTCAATTGAATACCCAGTTAGGTCATTTGAAGGCCTGGTTAGGTCAACTGAAGGCCCAGTTAGGTCAACTGAAGGCCCAGTTAGGTCAACTGTACACTAGGGTGGATCACTTTTCACTTTTTAAAAAAAATTATAGCTGGTCAAAGTTTTTCCCATGATTTGGTTCAGTGGAAGTACACTGACACCATTTTTACCAAAATCGATCAATATTTAGGGGTCGTGCATCGACCTTGAAAATTTCAATTTTGGAAATTTGGCCAAATTGACAATATTTTACCGAATAAAGATAAATCATCAAATGACCATATTTTCTGAATCCTCTCAGTGAAAGAAATCCTCTCAGATACTTACCAAGTTGATCGGACAAGTGGTTTCGAAGTTACACTCACCTAGAAATAACATTAAAATTTAAAATACCGTATTTGTCCCCTGTTATGGACGTAATCATAGCATCAGTAGCTGGCGCATCCTAAAATCCCAATTACACACACATGCTATGTGTCTATGACCAATATTTTTACTAATCACAGTTTGCTTTTTACAGATCAACTGTGTCAATTGATTCTTGTTTGATAAGTCTAGACTTTAGTACAATGGATAAACTGTTAACAACCAGGAGTGGGAAGACTCTGAAAGTTACTTATTCTGGAAAAGAGAAAGCAGCAACAACAGCACCACCTTCTCTAAGGTCAGCCACGGACATCTTCTTAATTGGTCAGCCATCTTCCTCGATCGGTGGTGCCAAATTGCCAACCACCCATCAAGTTCTCCAGTACTTCTTCTATGCCAAGCAGGAAACTACTGACAGGAAGGCCGCCGTAAAAGACATGGTGGCCAATGTTCTGGCATTTTGGAACATGGCATGTATAAAGATGATCATGAGGCGTAACTGCGAAAGAAAACTGGAGTTACTGTGGGAAGAGTGGCGCTCACTGCAGAAGAGCAAGATGAGAGACAGTGATGCGGGAAAAGGCAGGGAGAAGTTTTCAGAAAATCTGAACAAGCTCTGGGACATCGGAGCTCCTAATGCTATTGAAGAGATATACAGAAAAGTCGACTGCTCTCAGACAACAACAAAGAAGAAGATATTAAATTTTATGAGGATCAATGGGGCCTGCACCAGGCAACAATGAGTGGGAATGATAAAGTGTTCGTTGTCAAGAGAAAATGGCAACTCTCAAGACAACAATCTCGTGATGAGCCAGGCACCTCAAAAACGAAATTAGGAACCAAAGCTGAGAGCAACGACGAATCTATAGAAAGCAGATCATCAAGCAACTCCGAATCACAGCTAGAACCACCATACTGACAGCCGAGAGAATCAACTGTATCAATCAGCCTTCCTCACCACATCCTCAATGCACCGGCTGTTATTGAAGTGGCTGATCGCTTCCGGATGTCCAATAATCAGGTGTGTATATATCAGTAATGATCTTTCCTTGACAAAGATATAATAGACGTAACGACGGAAAATTTAGTGATTATTTTGTCACATAACAACCATACGCATCCTTGTCAATTTCCTTTCAATTTCGCACATAGGTGGCAAGTGTCGTGGCGGCAGTCCTACGTTCGGCAGATCCGCCCGCAGACCTGGAAAAATTCAGTATCTCAAAGGACACGTCTCGCCGTGGAAGAGTGGCACATCGTTGTGAAGTGTCGACAGCTGTGCAGAAATCCTTCGTATCTCCAAGGCATGCTGTCATCCACTGGGACAGTAAAGTAATCAAGGTCAGTTTTGCCCTCACCATGGATGACAGTGAATTAACATGTTCCAGTGACGACAGTGGATTGACATATTCCAGTGGACGATAATGGATTGGCATGTATGACATACGTTTCAGGACTCTCTTGTATCATTGGAGCACCGCCAGGCGATTCTCATCTCCGGAGCTCCCCAATGCACAGAAGGAAAGTTGCTGGCCATTCCAACTGTTGCTAACGGCACTGGTCTGTCCCAGGCGACCTTTCGTGCTCTCAAAGACTGGGGATGCGAGAACAACGTGATTGGACTGTGCTTCGACACAACTTCCTCCAATACGGGGAGGGTGCAGGGTGTGGTGGTCCGGCTGGAGAACATGCTTGGTAAACCGCTCTTCCAGCTGGGCTGTTGCCATCACATTATGGAGCTCATTGTGGGGGCAGCACTTGGTCATCACCGCCTTTGGAAGAACCACAGCACCAACTGAACCTTTGTTCCAGTATCTGAGGAGAAGGTGAATTTCAAGTCTAAGGCGCATTTGTTTTCTCCAATGATTTTTTGCCTTCAGAGCAATTGAGATATCAGCTGTTAATAGCAGTCAAAAAGGGAAACTTCAGTCGTTTTCATGCAATATTTTCATAACTCCCCTTTCAGGTGGGACAAGCTCGACCTTTCGACTTATCTCGAGCTGGAGATCGAGCATTTGGCGGAGGTGATGTGGCTGATGGAGCTCCAAGATGAGGCAGTCAAGTTCCTCGGCACCGCTTCTGGTCTTGTCAGAGAATACCGAGAAGTGGCGGAGATTACATTCCTGGTACTCAGGGCCCAGCCACGTCGTGGCACACACTTCATGCGCCCAGGAGCCTACCATCATGCGAGGTGGATGGCCAAGGTTGGTATTTTGAATTAGAAGTTAAATATTGTATTGCCTTCTGCAAACAGCCATTTGAAGTCCCTACCAGAAAAAAATAAGATAAATAATTTACCATTAAACAAACTTATATGGAGTGGTATTGGTATTTATACATCACAGTGCATATTCATTTCAGATCATCTACTACACGAAGCTCCTGATGTTCAGTGGTCAGCTGGAGTTCAACGACAAGCTGGTACAGAAACTTCAGAGAGTGGTACTATTTACTGCACTCCTCTACGCACCTGCCTGGCTGGTGGCTCCTGTCGCAGTTGATGCCCCGCTGAATGACCTTGTGTTGTACCAGCATCTTCTGCAGTACAGGGCTGTGGATCACGAGATTGCAGAGGCTTCACTGGCAGTGATCAGGCGGCACTTATGGTATCTTAGGCCTCAGACCGTCATTTTTGCCCTCTGCAGTGACAAAGTGGAAGACACTATGAAGCACGAGATGGCAAAGAAGCTGTGCCACCTCGCTGTGCCCGAGGACTTCACCTATGACAACGTCTCAGTTGATGACACGATGTGCCTTCCGGACCTGATCAATGAGTCATCGTGGTTTGTGTTCACAGGCCTGCAGGTGTGCGTGTCTACGTGGCTCACTCTGCCAGTGAATAAGTGGGATCAAGATAAGAACTACTGTGATCTGAAGAATGTCATCTCGCATCTGAAAGTTACCAACGACGTGGCAGAGAGAGGGATAAAACTGATAGAAGATTACGCGAACACTGTCACAAAAGATGAGTCACAGCTGCAGGGTCTTCTTCAGCTCGTGGAAAAGAGCCGGAAAGAACTCGGGGTCATTCCATGTCAACTCAGCCACAAAATGGCACTTTTTGCACTCACCCCTTTCAATTTTGCTCATACTTGGCACAATAGCAGATATACATGCCAAACTTAAATTCCCAAATTATTAGAGCTGACTGACCTTTGGTTACTGAGATACAAGGTCACAAAGTTGTGACATTTTGACCTTTTTTGTGTTAAATGACTATTTTCAAAATGGTGTAACTAAAACACTATTAAAGCTAGAGCATTGATTTTGGTCTCATTTTAAAGCTCTTTAGTAGCCCCTTGTTTATTGTCTCTTGTTAAATATCTCTACTGTGAAAAATAAAAAAATCCCTTCAAAAGTTGACCTTTGACCTTGAATAAAAAAAAAATACCTTCTCCTAAAAAATTCAATTTTTTTACATTAATACCTTGAGTCATGTACAACAAAATCCCAAGAAGCTGTAAGTGGCTGATAACTAGTTCAATGTATAAAAAATAAATGAAGTTGGCATCATTCTTCAATTTTAGATTTTTTTTGTCAGTTCATTTATTTAAAAGTTCTGTTCTGATATAGTGTCAGTGAAGACTTAGTTCAACTTAACATTATTAGTTCAAAAACCTTTTTGTGACCTGTGCCAAAAGAAGTCTTTTAAAAGACAACCAGGGTTAAACCCCTCGACAGCCCCAAATCTACTGGAGTAGCGCTGATCCAAAGGCCCAACTAGTATATAAGTACTGTCAACTTTACAGAGTTGACTCCTGACTTCAAGTTAAAGTTAATTTATTTTTACTAAATACATGTATAAAAATTTATTTAATAATTCATTAATTGTTCATTGTTTTCTTTTCAGGATTTTCTTTGTGCTTTTGTGATTTCAGAGTACAAACATGGAACATTTAAAACTGAAACAGAAGTGTGCTGATCCTTTGCTGCGTCACAAAGGTCAGTGTCGAAAGAAGAGTTTGAGAATTGTACCACAGGAACTTGTAAATAAGTTTCCCGATCTGTACTTAACACTACATCACAGACTTTGTAAGCAGTGGAGAGAACATCTTGAGTCCTTGCCTGAGAAAGGAATAGGCACTTTGAATTCAGACATAAATGGTGATTCTTCTTGTTGTAGTGAACCACCTGAAGATCTTGAGAAAATTGAAAATGTTGACAATAGTGATGCATCAACTTCAGAGCAAAACCATGAGATGTGTACTTTGAATGCTTCCTTTGTTTCAATTGGTGAATCACCCATAAAAAAGAGAAAGCTTGTAGAGCAAAAGTCATATGGAGCTAAAAAACTAAGCAAGGTGACAGAGACAGTTAAGAAGAGAATGGAAACAGTTGCAGGAAAAGAGATTTCTGACTCACAATTTAAGGAGCCATCTGGAGATGTAGACTGTTTAGAAATAATAAATCAACTCGAGGAAAAATTCAAAAATGAAAATACTAAAAGAAGTGATAAAATAAAAATCCTCACTGTATTGCCCAAAAGTTGGAGCATTAGAAAAAATTGCTTCAGAATTTAACACAACAAGGCATACAGCATCTATTGCTAAAAAAATAGTTGAAGAAAAAGGTGTCCTTTCAGACCCAAATCCAAAGGGTGGGAAAAGAATTAAACAGGATACTGTTGACGCTATTAAAGCATTTATCTTTCAGAAGACATCAGTAGAACAATGCCAGGAAAGAAAGACTATTGTAGTATCATTGACAATGAAAGAGGAAGGATACATTTGCAAAAGCATCTTTTACTTTGCAATTTAAAAGAAGCCTATCATATTTTCAAAGAAAGAAATCCTTTGGTTAAGGTGGGATTCAGTAAATTTGCAGAATTGCGTCCAAAGCAGTGTGTTATTGCTGGAGCAACAGGAATTCACTCAGTATGTGTCTGTACAATTCATCAGAATGCCAAACTTATGTTTGTAGGAGCTGAATTAGAAAAACTAACTGCAAATGATGACACACCTATTAAGAATGTACGTCATTGTGTTGCCTTTATGGAATGCAATCCTGCCTCACAGAAATGCTGCCTCAGACCATGTGAACAATGTGGAGATCCATCAGATTTAAAAAACAGACTACTGGACATATTTACAAACAACTTCATTGATATCATAAATTTTAAAAAGTGGACCAATACAGATCGGTCAAATCTTGAATCAGTAGAACTGAATACAGATGAATATATTGACCAATTCTGTAACCAACTGAAAGAATACCAGATACATGACTTCAAGACAAAGATGCAAGCAACTTATTACTATGAAACAAAAATGTCTTTGAAAGATGGTGAGGTCCTTGCTGTGTGTGATTTTGCTGAAAATTATTCCTTTATTCTTCAAGATGAGGTTCAGAGCTTTTACTGGAACAATGAGATGGCTACTCTACATCCATTTGTTATTTACTATAAAAAGGAAGATGAGATTGCTCACCTTAGCTTTGTTATTATTTCAGAGTGTAACATCCATAACACAGTTGCTGTACATTTGTTTCAAAAGTATCTAATAAAATTCCTAAAAGATAATATCTCATCCATCGGTTCCATCCACAAAATAATTTACTTTTCAGATGGGTATGCAGGACAGTATAAGAACTGCAAAAACTTTTTGAATCTTTGCCATCACAGAGATGATTTTGGAATTGAGGCAGAATGGAATTTTTTTTGCAACAAGTCATGGAAAGGGACCCTGTGATGGTGTTGGAGGCACAGTTAAGAGATTAGCTGCAATAGCTAGTCTACAACGACCTTATGATGAACAGATCCTTACTGCAGAACAGTTATATACATTTGCAAGTGAAAATATTGTAAATATAAAATGTCATTTTTCAACCAATAAAGAGCATGAAGAGGAAAGCCAACTTCTCCAAGAAAGACACTCAACTGCAAGGACTATTGCTGGTACACAGAAATTACACCATTTACAGCCAGTTTCATTGACTTCTCTTAAGGTTAAACATTATTCAAATATTGAGAAAGTTACTGAAAAGGAAGAAGTTGTGACTGAGGAGAAAATACATGGTTTTGTTACTGCTGCATATGATGGCCATTGGTGGGTGGCATATGTGCTGGAAAAGATACCAGAGAATAGAGAAGTAAAAGTCACATTCCTTCATCCTCATGGCCCAAACCCATCATTTGTGTATCCTGGTCGACCAGATGAATTAATCTTACCATATTCAGATATTCTAACACAAGTTGAGGCATCTACTACTAATGGACGAACATACAGGATTTGCAAAGAAGTTACTTTGAAGGCATCCAAAGCTTTGGCAGATCTACAGCACAGAAAGGTAAGAATTCAAAATTAAAATGGTCATGTAACTATATATACACTGCATACATTTTAAGTTGTGATAAATGGAAATCAATGAGCACTATACCTATACATATTGTATGTACATTTTAATATGTTACTTGTATTTGTTAATTAGGTAGCTATCTAGGTATACATTAAAAATTGTTTTCTCTTCTAGAAATCACAATAAATTGGGTGGCCCACAAGAATCTTGTCAACTACTGAAAACCATCACATACATGCACAACATACGGTGAGGTGGGTAAAGAACAAATATTTAAAAATAAGCATTTGCTTGTTTGTAGAAGGCTGCAGATAGTATGTAGATATGGGTTGTATTTGTAAGAGATTGAGCTGACCTTAGACAAAAATGGTTACTGACATACAAGGTCACAAAGTCATGACTTGACAATTTTTGTATAAAATGACTTTTTTCAAAATGTTGCTTGAATTAATTATTTTTTATACATTGAACTAGTTATCAACCACTTACAGCTTCTTGGGATTTTGTTGTACATGACTCAAGGTATTAATGTAGAAAAATTGAATTTTTTAGGAAAAGGTATTTTTTTTTTATTCAAGGTCAAAGGTCAACTTTTGAAGGGATTTTTTTATTTTTCACAGTAGAGATATTTAACAAGAGACAATAAACAAGGGGCTACTAAAGAGCTTTAAAATGAGACCAAAATCAATGCTCTAGCATTAATAGTCTTTTAGTTACACCATTTTGAAAATAGTCATTTAACACAAAAAAGGTCAAAATGTCACAACTTTGTGACCTTGTATCTCAGTAACCAAAGGTCAGTCAGCTCTAATAATTTGGGAATTTAAGTTTGGCATGTATATCTGCTATTGTGCCAAGTATGAGCAAAATTGAAAGGGGTGAGTGTTTTAGGTGGCTGACTTGACATGGAATGACCCCTCGGTGACTTCAAGAAGTCGTCACTTGCCAAGATGATGTAGCGCAGAGGGAAAGGGAGTTAGCAGAGAGAGTACATGGCGCACGCCTTAAGATGACATGTGTTCTAACCACAATTCATACAGTTTTTGAACCTAGTTAGGGGCACTGGAGTAAGTTCCTTTAGTGATATTGGTAAACTGTTTTAATACAAAATACATTTGATCTTTCCTTATTCGTTTTATCTTATCCTAAAAAGCAGACAATGGCAGACAGCATATGGAGGTACGGGGACAAATACAGTATTTTAAATTTTAATGCTATCTCAAGGTGAGTATAACTTCTAAACCACTTGTCCTATCAACTTAGTAAGTATCTGAGAGGATTTCTTTCACTGAGAGGATTCAGAAAATATTGTCATTTGATGATTTATCTTTATTCAGTAAAAAATTGTCAATTTGGCCAAATTTCCAAAATTGAAATTTTCAAGGTTGATGCGCGACCCCTAAATATTGATCGATTTTGGTAAAAATGGTGTCAGTGTACTTCCACTGAACCAAATCATGGGAAAAACTTTGACCAGCTATAATTTTTTAAAAAAAGTGAAGTGTGATCCACCCTACTGTACACCCTTGATGATTGGTTAGGTTGTCATGATATTTTCGTTAGTTTAAATGAAAATGATGAGAAACTTTCCTGGTTAATTTTGAGGTGTTTTGTACGAAACTGCCATCTGTTTCCTGTGCAAATGAGTAGTTTTCGGGATGATATCATCTCGAAAACTATGCATTTGCACAGGAGACGGATGGCAGATTTGTGCAAAACACCTCAAAATTGACCAGAAAAGTTTGTTCTCATCATAAAAACAGACTGGGTGTAAAAATGAATAATTACCTAGAAGTATATAAAATAATAAACGAGTTAGATAATATAGACTTCTGCTCTCTTGCTCTCTTTTTATAAGGGATCACAATGATAGGACAAGAGGCCATAGCCTTAAGCTTTTTCAGCAAAGCTGTAAATCACAGTTAGTACAACATAGTTTTTCAAATAGAATAGTAAAATTCTGGAATAGCTTAGATGAAAAAGTTGTGAGTTCCTATACTTTGGAGATTTTTAAGAATAAACTAGATAAATTAATGACTGAAGGAGGTATTTGGTAATTTGACATTTTGCTAGAACTGGTAATGGTGTGGAGAAGAGGTTTGTGAACCCTTCCCACACACACACACACACATATATATGTAAAAATGAACCATAAATAATTCCCATATTCCTATACTATCATATTCTTCATGTAATTCTTGTATTCATTTATATAGTTCTTGTATCTATTTTAAAATGCATGTGTTTTTATGGTTCATGTATTTATATAATCCTGTATATTCTTATATAATGCCTATATTCATATATATGTATGTGTGATGAATAAAACCACGAAGGAAAAAAGAAACACAAAGGGGTGCTCAAGCGCTTTCGTCTAATGACATCCTCAGGAACACTGGAGTGAAAGGACAGATCAAGGCAATATATAGGTTACAAAAATAAACATACATACATACATATTCACATATATATACATATATATATATATATATATACATATATACATATATATAGTAAGCATAGAAAAAAATTGTGGGAGGAGCCAACATTTATATGGTCACAGAAGAATAAAGAAATAAAAATAAATATATATATAAATTGAGAAAAAATTAATTACAAAATAGTGCCTTAGTGATATATATGTCACAGCCTAAATAATCATAAAGAAATAAACAGGCAAATAAAAAAAAAAAACCATAAATATACATACATACATATATATATATATATATATATAACATATATATATATATATATATATATATAAAGACACTTTTAGCACTTTGGCCGACCTTCAAAATCACCCAACTCGAGTTTGGATAAAAATTTTTGATTTGCTTTCTACTTTGCCAAATAATTGGTGACCTGTTCTTTTTTAAATTCTCATGATAATTTTTTTAGATTTCGCTTAATAAGGATTCGTGCTTAAGCTTTACAGTGTTCATATTTTGTATACATTCTCTTTCATTATAAAAGATGAGATCATGTCTTGCCTAAGCATTTAAATTGTACATCTTAAACCTTAAAATTTTACTCATATGCATATTTTAGTGTAAATATGCATGGTCCAATTTCCACTTTTAGTTAACTTGGCAGATCATGATAACATCAGATCTGAAAAGTTGTGGTTTAAGATAAAAATATGGTTTCATCTTCAAATATTTTGTTTACTCGTTCAAGCCTTACCACAGCTAAAAAAATTACTTTATTTTTGAATATTGTGCAAAAATAATGCAGCCCTTTTAGCATTTAATAATAATGATGTTAGCAGTTTTGGGGTATATAAACCCCAGTAAAAATCTTCCATGGTCATTCAGAAGCTAATTCAGAGGCTGAGCACTACCTGTACATTTTAGCAGTAAATTACAGTAAAAGATAATCTTTATCTTATCCTTCGAGCCTTGCTCTCTTCAGAAGAACTTAGTCATTAAACTTTCCGGATATGCTATAAGAAGAGTGGAATCTTCAGAAAATTTTAGTAAGTCTACCAGAGTCCTCCGAGCCACTATAGAAGAACTTGAAGATTAATATAGAAGAAAACTACTACAAGTCACACATCCATTGCTGTCACCTAACTAGAACCCCCATCAACTTCGAATCAACCCAGGCCATAGACGGATGGGTTAACATATATATATATATATATATATATGGGATGAATTTCACAATAAAACACGTGAAATGAATAAATGCCGCAAACCCACAAGGAAAAAGAAAAACAATTCCAAGGCCTTTCGTGTATTCAAAGCTACACCTCGTCAGGGAATGAAGATAAAAGGCGAGATGCCCATAAATATATACAATGTACAGGAAAAACAAAACAATTAGCACATACTTAACAAGGGTTAATGAGAGGCAAAAGAAATTTTAACATGATATCGTCAATTTTATACGTCCCCGCACTGTTATTGAAATTGCTTTTAAAATGAATAAATGCACATTCTAGAATATTTCGTTCTATTATATCTCTGTTTTAACAAGCGCTTTAGAACTACCCCACTTGAGGCTATGGTTACATCTATACATATGGTTAAATAAAGCATTGGAAGTATTAGCTGTTCTACAAGCATATTTATGCTGTTTTACCCTAATATCTAACATTTTGCCAGTTTGGCCTATAATATACTGAGTTACATTGTGTACATCCGATCGAATACACACAACCAACAATATTATCAGGGCTATTCTTTATTAGGCGTGATTTAACAGTATTATTATACTTAAAGATTACATTAATGCCAATTGCTTTAAGTACAGTTGGAAGGTATTGAAAATTAACATGGTAAGGTAGGCTAAGGATATTTTTACGCTGAAATTCCTTTACAATTACATTATTATAATACCTATTCTTGGCTTTCTTAAGACAGTTATCTAAAAATGAAATAGGATAACATAATTAGTACCAATATTCATGATATTGCATAACTCGGAATCTAAAAATTCAGGACTGACAACTCTCAATGCTCGAAGAAACATAGCAGAGAAAATAGAGGATTTAATCGAAGGATGATGGTCAGAATAAAAATGCACGTAAGAGTTATTATTAGTAGGCTTACAGTAGACTTCATATTTGAACTGATTAGAGCATCTCCAAATTTTTAGATCAAGAAAAGATAGGCTTCCATCATTTTCTTTTTCAACTGTAAACTTAATAGATGGGACTAAATTGTTGAGCCTACCAAGAAATAAGTCCACATCCAAATTATTAGGCCAAAGGCATAAAATATCATCTATATACCTGTACCAAACCAGGTTAAAATTAACAATCGTAGGCAAAATTCTACTTTCAAAAAATTCCATATATAAATTAGCTAGTACAGGTGAAAGGGGATTTCCCATAGCCAATCCAAACGACATAACATAAAACTTATTTTCAAACTGAAATTTACAATCTTTGACACAGCTTAATTAACTCCATAAGAGTGTTGTGTTGAACAGGGAAAGAATATTCAGAAATCTTATCTTTTAAAAAATCAAGTAGGTCATCAACAGGGACTTTTGTGAATAGCGAGCATACATCGAAGCTTAACAATTTGAAATTAGGGTCATTAGGGAACTTCAGTTAATGTCAATAAGATCCATGCTATTTACAATATGTGACTCAGAAATAGAGCCAACTAACGGTGTTAATAAACTAACTAACCATTTTGATAGCTTATAGGTTATGGAGCCCACTGAGCTAACAATAGGCCTCATGGGATTATTAACTTTGTGTGTTTTTACTAAGCCGTACAGATATGGTAGTGACAAATTGATACTAAGAAACTGCTGTGAAAGCCCATTATAGTTATTTTTTAATATTTCTCTTAATTTTCTGTTAAACATTTTATTAACATCCTCCAATGGGTCTCTATTTAGAGGTTTGTACGTGTCACAATCACTTAATAACATATTCATCTTTTCAACATAACTGTTTTTGTCCATGATGATGATCGAATTGGATTTGTCCACTTTAGTAATATGTAATGAATCATTATTTTTCAGTGTTTTTAGGGCTTTTTCAAACCTCAAAGGATAATTTGATTCAAACTTCGTATTAAAAGCACTATACACACAACCTTTGGCTAAAGTCACCTCACTTTCGGAAATATTACTATGTTTTTCAAAATTAATAAAAGACTTAGCAATCGGTAAACTTCTGGGCTTTTTTGGGACTGAGAAACCTAACCCAAAACCTAACAAATCCCATGAGGCCTATTGTTAGCTCAGTGGGCTCCGTAACCTATAAGCTATCAAAATGGTTAGTTAGTTTATTAACACCGTTAGTTGGCTCTATTTCTGAGTCACATATTGTAAATAGCATGGATCTTATTGACAAACTGAAGTTCCCTAATGACCCTAATTTCAAATTGTTAAGCTTCGATGTATGCTCACTATTCACAAAAGTCCCTGTTAATGACCTACTTGATTTTTTAAAAGATAAGATTTCTGAATATTCTTTCCCTGTTCAACACAACACTCTTATGGAGTTAATTAAGCTGTGTGTCAAAGATTGTAAATTTCAGTTTGAAAATAAGTTTTATGTTATGTCGTTTGGATTGGCTATGGGAAATCCCCTTTCACCTGTACTAGCTAATTTATATATGGAATTTTTTGAAAGTAGAATTTTGCCTACGATTGTTAATTTTAACCTGGTTTGGTACAGGTATATAGATGATATTTTATGCCTTTGGCCTAATAATTTGGATGTGGACTTATTTCTTGGTAGGCTCAACAATTTAGTCCCATCTATTAAGTTTACAGTTGAAAAAGAAAATGATGGAAGCCTATCTTTTCTTGATCTAAAAATTTGGAGATGCTCTAATCAGTTCAAATATGAAGTCTACCGTAAGCCTACTAATAATAACTCTTACGTGCATTTTTATTCTGACCATCATCCTTCGATTAAATCCTCTATTTTCTCTGCTATGTTTCTTCGAGCATTGAGAGTTGTCAGTCCTGAATTTTTAGATTCCGAGTTATGCAATATCATGAATATTGGTACTAAATTATGTTATCCTATTTCATTTTTAGATAACTGTCTTAAGAAAGCCAAGAATAGGTATTATAATAATGTAATTGTAAAGGAATTTCAGCGTAAAAATATCCTTAGCCTACCTTACCATGTTAATTTTCAATACCTTCCAACTGTACTTAAAGCAATTGGCATTAATGTAATCTTTAAGTATAATAATACTGTTAAATCACGCCTAATAAAGAATAGCCCTGATAATTTTGTTGGTTGTTTGTATTCGATCGGATGTACACAATGTAACTCAGTATATATAGGCCAAACCGGTAAAACGTTAGATATTAGGGTAAAACAGCATAAATATGCTTGTAGAACAGCTAATACTTCCAATGCTTTATTTAACCATATGTATAGATGTAACCATAGCATCAAGTGGGGTAGTTCTAAAGCGCTTGTTAAAAACAGAGATATAATAGAACGAAATATTCTAGAATGTGCATTTATTCATTTTAAAAGCAATTTCAATAACAGTGCGGGGATGTATAAAATTGACGATATCATGTTAAAATTTCTTTTGCCTCTCATTAACCCTTGTTAAGTATGTGCTAATTGTTTTGTTTTTCCTGTACATTGTATATATTTATGGGCATCTCGCCTTTTATCTTCATTCCCTGATGAGGTGTAGCTTTGAATACACGAAAGGCCTTGGAATCGTTTTTCTTTTAACTTGTGGGTTTGCAGCATATATATATATATATATATATATATATATATTATATATATATATATATATAGTCAACCCTCGCTATAACGGACCCCGTTAGAGCAGATATCGGATAAACCGGACACACCACTGGCGACGTTAACCAGGAAAAGAAGAAGCGTGTGACCCTGTCGGTGACCCAGAAGCTGGAATTAACCTAGAAGTTAGAGGCGGGTGCTTCGGTGGCCAAGGTGTGCGCGGAGTATGGCGTGAAAAAGCAAACTGTTTCCGACATTCGTAAGGCCAAGGACAAGCTAACTTTTATATTTTTATTATATTTCATTATTTTCTGTATCATTTATCATGTATCGTGTTCAGCAGACAGTGCACAGTACTGTATATAGTATCTCGATTACCGTATCGTATACGTATAGCGTAGGTTACCAGTACTGTCAGTTATAACGGACACCTTTTCCCCCCTATTAGTCCGTTATAATGAGGGTTGACTGTACGTATATAGTTTATTTTTTATTTGGGTAAATCTCATCACCCACACAGTGTGATGGGATGTAGGGAGGCAGCATCTTGGGTTAGGGCAGGGGTCCCCAACCTTTTTGTGCTGAAGAGCACATTCAAGACTACCGGTAGTGCGGTGGGCACCATTTACTTTTTCAAGGCAAATTCAAGGCAGTACGATAAACAAGGATGGTGGGCTAAGAATCTTAGAAAAATTATCAAAACGATAACTTAATTTATTTATAAAGAAATAATTATTTTCAAATAAATGAGCATCTGTTTCTGTAATTAACTACTAAAATTTAATAAAATGTTAAATATGTTACATATTTTAAATATTTAGTAACTAAATATTTAAAATATGTAACATACTTAACATTTTATTAAAAATTTAAATAAAAACTTATCAATCGTAGTCAGTCAGTGGCGGGCACACGCAAAAGGGTCGGTGGGCACCATGGTGCTCGCGGGCACAGGGTTGGGGACCCCTGGGTTAGGGGATACTCTCTGTTTTTATACCCCCCCATTTAGAGAGATTTCTCTGCTGAGTGGTGCCCCCCATAGCACTGTGATGTATGAAAGACTCATTATGTTCACTTGCCTCATAGACACCTTTAAATGGGAGACCCTGAATGGGTGTACATTCAAATACTCTATACAGTCTTTACAGTCCCACCTACTCCTTTTATCTTAATTGTAGAGCTTGTTTTATATTATTCAGGTTGTAGCTATGTAGATATATGCTATATAGCTATATGCACTGTAGGCCGGGCTGAAACTCAAGATAGAATTAATCAGAGTCATTAACAGTTGGCTTTTGATATAAAAATAAGATTCCTGAAAAAAATAATTGGTGGCCACCAACGTGTGTCCGGCCACCCCCATTTTTGTAAAAACATCTAATGCCGCACTAGCAAAATCAGGAAAATGGCAATATCTCTTCTGAACATGCTAGAGAGATGGTTTGCATACCAAATGATGCAGAATTTGATTTAGAACAAATTATTAAGAGTGGTATTTTTCATAAAACCTTTAGTTTTTGAGTTATTTTAGAAAAACTAATTTTTGGGGCCCATAGACCCCGTTTCGACGGACCTTAGTGACAAAAGAAATTCTAAAGTAAGCATGATTTGGCTTTTTGATTACTAACATTGCCCTAAAAGGATGTTGACATGGACATAGTGATCACATGATATGACTTTTCCCTGTTATCTTGCATCCATTATGCTTGATTAAAGAATAGAGGGTGGGGCTGCTTCATGAACTTTTTTTAAACGTAATAAATTGAAAACTTTTTTTTTTTCAGGTGCCTTTGTTATAAGTTTCCAACTGCAATTTGTCATTGAATTCAACATTTGCAATATAAAGTATGACTTCTACAAGAAAAACAGTTGCTAAAGTACTTGGTGATGTACGTTTTATGCCACCAGAACAGTTTCCTTTAGGGAAATTGCCTACGTTGAAGCAAGTTATGTTATAATGTTTCAGACCAACAAAGACCCTAGGATCCACTCATGGCTGGTCTACCTAACTGTATGTCCTCCGTGGTGGTGGAGGGGACCTACAATTTTACGTGGGTTCCGAACCACAAGAACATAAGAAACTTATTTAAAAACTGCGGGTAAATTGCCAACGACCAATTTTTACGAAACTAAATAATTATCAATTTAAAAATAATTAATTATCGGTTTAAAACTAAAGATAGAATCTCTCGGTCCAGAGGAGCAAGTCATAATAGACTACTATCCACAAATATGTTACATTCTATATCTATTTATAACGGACATGCAAATATATCAGATCCAAAGAATCCGGTCAATTTCATTACGGTATCCATCAAGTCACGGTCCATATCGATTGCGGACCAAGTCAAAATTTACAACCATATACATTATCAATTTAAAAATAATTAATTATCGATTTAAAACTAAAGATAGAATCTCTCAATCCAGAGGATCAAGTCATAATAGACTACTATCTACAAATATGTTACACTCTATATCTATTATATAACGGACATGCAAATATATCAGATCCACAGAATCCAGTCAATTTCATTATGGTATCCATTAAGTCACGGTTCATATCGATTGCGGACCAAGTCAAATTTACAACCATATACATTACAATATATACACTTACGAGGAAAAGTGTAGGTGTGGCTGTAAAGACTGTACAGTAATGTAGAAATGTGTGTGCACCCATTATGGGTCTCCCATTTAAAGGTGTTTGTGGGGCAAGTGAAGATCATGAGTTTTTCAATACCTCACAGTACTATGGGGGGCACCGCTCGGCAGAGGAATCTCTTTAAATGGGGTGTGTAAGGACAGAGTATCCCCTAACCCA
The DNA here is from genome assembly GCA_023014485.1 of Bathynomus jamesi. Taxonomy (NCBI): domain Eukaryota; kingdom Metazoa; phylum Arthropoda; class Malacostraca; order Isopoda; family Cirolanidae; genus Bathynomus; species Bathynomus jamesi. The sequence continues at coordinate 553,838 of JAJOZX010002007.1, read as the reverse complement.
AGACGCTACCTCCCTATATCCCACAACACTTGTGTTGAGCTGTGGGATCTATCCCCACAAAGCCTTAATTTTACTACCTTAAACTATACCCTTTCTATCAACATGCGCGTCCAATCGATTCTTAAACATGTTTATAGACGTGCTACTAATTACTTCTACCGGCAAACTATTCCAGCTATTTACTATTCTATGCGTAAAAAAGTTTTTCGCAACTGCTGTCTCGAACCTTCTACTTGTCAACTTACACCCGTTATTTCTAGTCCTATTATATTGAGATATTTCGAAAAAGCTATCTCTATCTACGTTATCAAACCCATTCATAATTTTGAAAACCTGGATTAGATCACCCCTTAACCTCCTAGTCTCGAGTGTAGTCAATTTTAACTCTTTAAGCCTATCCTCGTACGACTTTGACCTAAGAGACGGAATCATCTTAGTTGCTCGTCTTTGAACTCTTTCGATTTTGTCTATATCTTTGCGCATATGCGGATTCCAAAATTGGACCGCATACTCCAAATGAGGTCTAACTAATGATTTATAAAGAGGAACTATAATATCGCGCGATTTGTACTCAAAATTTCGAGCTATAAAACCTAACACTTTGTTCGCCTTATTGACCGCCGCTGTACTTTGTTTCGCTACTTTTAAATCACCAGTGACTATAACTCCTAAATCTTTTTCCTGCTCTACGCTTGTTAAATCTTTCCCTGACATACTATACGCAAAATTACCGTTACGCGAACCTATATGCATAATTTTGCACTTATCCACGTTAAATCTCATTTGCCATGTGACTGACCAATCAACGATTTTATTCAGATCTTCCTGAATTTTACCTCTATCTTCGTCATTAATCGCCCTACCACCCAGCTTCGTGTCATCCGCAAACTTTGAAACTGTACTGACTAGGCCGACATCTAAATCGTTAATATATATAAGAAAAAGCAAGGGGCCCAATACAGAACCCTGAGGAACGCCACTCGCTACATTAGCCCAACACGACTCCGCTCCATCAATGACCACCCTCTGTTTCCTACCTCGCAACCATTCTTCTAGCCAATTTATTACTACACCCCTGATTCCATGAGCCTTAGTTTTTTCAATCAGTCTTTTGTGCGGCACGGTGTCAAACGCTTTTTGAAAAGTTATTGAAAGATGTTTGTGTTTTGGAGACTATAAAACAGATGCTGTACTGAGAGATCATTAAAGGGACAGAACTTGAGGCCAAATTAAACTTAGTTAAAGCAGATGGGACAAATACTAATACAGGACATATGCATGGGTCAATCAGATATTTGGAAATGTTTTTAGGGCAACCTCTTCCATGACTCCAGATTCCTGGGATCTTGGGAGCATTGCTCCAGTAAATTTGACCATGAGAAAAAGTAAATTTGGGTTTGGGTTTTGTTCATCCGCTAGACGTTATGCAATTTTTTTTGCGTATACGTTCTTGTACAAACCAATTTTTTAAATTACAAATTTAGTTATTTTAAGTTTAGTTGGTAATTCCATATTTAACAATTATTTTTATTTTTTGTTAAGCTTCAATGTTTTGATAATTAAAATTTTATTAAAACGTATATTTTTTAATATAAAATTATCAGGATTGGATTATGTTCCATTGATCTCGGCCAGGTTTGATAAATTGGCAGATAATTACTTGTGCGGTTTTAAGTAATCCACCATGACTCTAGAATTGAAAAGTTTAGTTAAGTTTAAACTTACTTTTACTTACTTTAACTTACCTACTTTTACTTACTCTTCCTTACTTTTACTAAGTTTAAAGCACTTACTTTTACTTACTTTCATTGTACTATATTTACTTACTTTTACTCACTTTTACCATACTATATTTACTAACTTTTACTTATTTTGTATTTTTTCAGGTAGTCAATAATCAATAATGGATCCTAATATTGATGAAGTTGGAGAGAAAAGTGAGGGTGTTAAAAGGGGTTACTTTTGTGGTCAATGCAAGAACAAATATTCAAAGAAGCAAAACTGGGAGGAACATTTTAATTCCAAAAAAAATATTTGTTACAATACAAGAGGTCCCAGAGTTTGGGCCCACAGCTTAGATATTGCAGTAAAGAAATACCAGGATGAAGTGCAGCAAAGAGATACGGCAAAGCAGTCATTTAGTTTGTTCACAAAATGTGCTAGTGCTAGACCTCAGAAAAATGAACCAACTTCATCAACTGCTAATCTAGAAAATGAAACTTTTTCACTAGATGTTTCACAGACTGAAGAAAGTGCTTCTCCTCCACTTAAGAAACAAAAGGTAAGTGAGGAATCTGCGCATCAGACTAACAAAACTGCTTTAGAGGAATTTGAAAATTCCCAAATCCAGAAGACATTGAATGCAATTTTGCGCCTAACAAAAGAAACTCACCAAGCTGTTGTGGTTAATAAAGAGAAGAGTCAAAATATGCCTTCAAGTTCAAGTGTTGCATCCAAATCTAATAAAGCAAAAAGCAACAAATTTGACATTTCCAAGCCCATTTAAGCAAGTGTAAATCAATACAAGAAATCCTGAACAATGATTTGATCAAATCTACATTCAAATTGGTGGAAAAGAAGGATCTAGGGCATGCTGATGATTCATTTTCAGTACCAAGTGATATAATGGAAAACATTGCAAATAGTGACACTAATATGCCTGATGTAGATATAGCTGTTGAGGATGAAGATGATGATAATCAAGAAGATATTGATGATGCTTCTGATGATAAAATGTTTACATTATATTGCATAGCTTGCACAGACCCCAAAGCATGTGCTTCAGACAAACATTCTAACATAAAAAGTTACTTCAATGTTAAAGATTTAACCTATGTATGCAAACAAGGAGAAAATCAAGAGAGATGGTTTAGAAATCTGAAAACCCACCTGAAGAGACATTTAATTAAACTTCAGCATCATCAAAGAGCTGCTGTTTATGAAGTGATGAAAACATCTTCTCGGAACACTACTAAACGCATAGAAGACTTATGTGGCAACATCTTATACTACATAATGAAAACAAACATGCATGGGCTCTATATCCAGTACTTCTAGCTGTATTACATAGGTCAGGTTGTGAGGTTGGAAATTTGAATCATAGCACACATGCGTGCGAGACAATTTGTGAGCTATTAGATAATCAACTTAAAGAACAAACTGTAAAGTGGTTCTTAAACAAACTTCAGTAACAATAACAGCTGACATTGGAACAATTTTGGGATTAAGCATGCTGGTTGTATTAGTTATGAGTGAAGAAGATAAGACTGTAAAACTTGCTGGGATAAATTTAGTACGCAGCAAATCAGGAGTTTATTTGGCCAATGAAATTTTTGATGTGTTGAAGTCTCCTAATCACTTGAAACTATCTGAAGAAGCAATTAAATCCAAGGTATCTGGAATGGTTGGAGATGGGGCTTTTTGTAAGGACAACGAGCCATTTAAAAACGAAATGAAAAAGTTGTTTGGAGAAAATTTCAAATTTCGATGGGACTTAATGCATCTTGTGAACAGAGCCCACGTTGATGCATTGAAGAAAATTTGTAAACTAAGTGAGCTTTTAGACTTTATTCAGAATCACTCTTCAAATCTGAGATCAGGCCTTGACTATACCAATATGGTTCTTGACAATATCATTGGTTTTAAGAGACCAAAACTCAAATCTGATACTCGCATGGTTAATTACGAATTTGATCAATTTGACAATTTGTGGAAAATTGTGTGTTTTTTGATCATCCACAAGAGAAAGAAATTAGTGCCAAGTTCTATGTATTGATTTCCTATGTAACAAAGATTATGTTGCAAGTAGCTCAAAAAACCACAGTTAGTGCAGAATTTGTAGAAAATATATTTTATAAAGAAGGAGGGAAAACTGTTATGTTAAGAGTGATGGAAACAATTTCCAAATTAGCTAATGGAGGAAATGCAAATGATGTAGTTTCTGAATTTAAGCACGATACCACAGGGCAGCAAAAGGAACTAACAGCTGAGGATTACATCCTAAATGAAGTTTACAAATACATCAAGAAACGTTCTGATTACTACCAGGTTGCTGAAGTTGCTAGACCATCCAGAACCAGATCTGAAAGTAGTTTTACAAAAGACTCAGTGATAAATTGGCTGACAGAATATATAGAACAGCTGTGGAAAGGAATCACAGAGAGATTAAAGCATTTTGATAAAGATGGATCAACTGCCTGGAGTGAAGCACCAGCTGAAGGGACATTCTCCATTCTGGTTACATTGTTGAACACAAAGGATCCATTAAGCCATCTCATTTGACTAAGCTGTGCAGAATTGTGAAGGAGGGTCCAGCTCCAGGCACTAGATCTGCTGTAATGATCACACAGAAAGCCATTGATCAGTGGCCAAGCATACATGGCGGTAAATTCACAACAAATGCCTACATGCAAGGTCTAACATTGTCCACTGTTGCTGCTGCAATGAATAAATAAACTTAAGGTGAGTTATAAACTGTACATTATTGTATTATTATGTTTAGCTAAAACAATTTGTAATTGGTATGTCATCAATTCAAGAGTTTACTATCATTAACCTATCTAGTGGTGTAAGGGGAAAAAAAGTAAATTCAGAGCTGTGCTCCAGTAAATATTTTCAAATCTGGAGTCATGAGCGGGGCCCTAAGCAGCCGCTTAGTCTGCTTATGCCAGGAAACGGCCCTGGGTCTGAGGTCTCTCTCTGTAGGTTTGTTCTTCTTTGGCACCATTACTGTTTTGGACATCTTCCAGTTCCTTGATAATTTCCCTGTTCTCAGAATCTTGTTGTAGCAGTGTGTTAGTGCTTGGGTGCATGCTTCACTCTTTCCTAAGGCTTCAAAGAATTCTGGCTTTAAACCATTTGGTCTGGCTGCTTTCCCATTTTTTACACTTTTTATTCCCTCTTTTATCTCCTCTGTTGTTATAAAAGGTTCATCCATATATCCTATCTCACTTTTCACCTGTAATGCCATATCTATACTGTAGTATGTTCTCTCAGAGTAGGTGGTATTTGGTATCCCAATGTTCCCATTATCACTCCTTGGTCAGCTTCATCATATCTTTCTTGTATTTTAAACTCCATACTCATATGGTCTTTTAACATGGAAGGCAGGGTATGTTTCTCACTCACCATGATCTTTTGGGAACCATTCTGTCCATACCTATTTATATATTATGCCTTCATTCCCTTGTCCAAACTGTATTCAACTTATTGGATGTTTCTGGTATAGGGTGGGGCACGGGAATCAAGTATTTTTTGAATAGCTAGTAATCGGCCATTAGGAATGGGAGGGGCGTGCGGTAGGTAGCATTCCATTCCTGGGTTCATAGCATTTAACTTTAACTAACACTCACCTTTATCTTTCAGGTGCCATCATGGAGCAGTGGACGTTAGAACACCGCATGTTCGCGTATGATCATTTTGTTAGGAGTGGCGAGTCAGTGACAGCAGTTCAGCGTGCGTTTCGCCGCAGATTCAACATTCATCGAAATGACTCTGTTCCCGCTCGTGACACAATCTTACGTTGGGTTAACAATCTTCGAACAGGAGGCTCAATAATGAAAACAAAACCGAAGGGGCCGCAACGCACTGTGCGTACTCCAGAGAACGTTGAAAGGGTCAGACAAGCGATGTTGCAAAGCCCAGGCCGCTCTGCTCGGAGACATTCAGCTGCACTCGGAATCAGCAATCGTACTGTTAGACGGATTTTGCATGAAGAATTACATTTTCACCCATACAAGTTAGCGATGGTGCAGGAATTGAATGTAAACGATTGCCCCCAACGACTGAATTTTGCACAGGAAATGCTTGCACTTTATGAGCAGAATGAAAACATGATGGTGGTAATGAGTGATGAAGCCCATTTCCACCTTAATGGGGCCGTCAACAATCAAAACTGTCGGTATTGGGCTGCTGAAAATCCGCGACAACTCCATGAAAAACCGCTGCATAGCCCTAAGGTTACAGTTTGGTGCGCGGTGGGAAAGTTTGGCGTCATCGGTCCCTATTTCTTCGAACAAAATGGGGTTACCGTTACCATAACATCTGGGTGTTACATTGAGATGGTGAACACCTTTTTCATCCCTGAGTTACGAAGAAGGCGTATTGCTCGTCGACATTTGTGGTTTCAGCAAGATGGGGCCACGCCACACACCGCCAGAGCGTCAATGGCTGTTCTTCGCCCCCTGTTTCCAACCATCTCATTTCGAGATTTGGTGACATTGCATGGCCCCCTCGGTCCCCTGACTTGTCCACATGTGACTTCTTTCTATGGGGGTACCTCAAGTCACGTGTCTACGAGGACAAGCCCCGTACATTAGATGCATTGAAGGAAGCGATCCGTCAACAAATCATCCAAATCAACAGAGACCTGCTGGGAAGAGTGGAGGCCAATTTTCGTAAACGCCTTCAACAATGCGTCGACGGCCAAGGACATCATATGCCAGATATAATTTTCGGTACATGATTATTATGACATGAAATGCTATGTTCTTACGAATGTTGTTCTACCAATATATTTTCTTTACAAAAATAAATATCATTTTCCTGATTATTCCAAAAACACTTGGTTCCCGTGCCCCACCCTGTATATTCCTAACCAATAACCTTCAAATTTTTTATCTGCCTCTTCAAGTGCCAGTTTAATCCCTTGTTCATCATATAATTTTATTTCTTTCATCCTCTTTACCAATCCATTCCTTTCAGCTTGTTGATATGTTCCCATAATTTTACACCATCTCCCTCTTTAATCTCCTTGCTGACTTTCTTCTTGCGCTTATACATTTCATCCTTTATCATCATCTGGATTTTCCTTTTCTGTTGCATGTATTTCTGTAGGAAGTGTGCTCTTTCTTCTCCACATGTATTTCTCTTTTTTTCTATTATATTCCTTTCTCTTTTTTATCTCTTCTCTAATCTTGTCATTCATCCAGTAGTTTGGTCTGGAAACAGTGAAACACTTTTTAAAATTCCAAAACTATCCTAGTTCAGGCTTCATTGATGAACTGAAACTGAATTAAAATATGTTAAGTAACATAAAATCAGACTTCTAACTAACATATATTCCAAAACCCAAATTGCTTCTTAATTATGAAAAAAATTGAGCTTTTAAAATACACAAAATTTGCTATTTTGTCCGCAGCTGAAGATTGATGATGATAATTTGTTTGGAATTTGCCATTTATGTAAATGTCTCATAGTTGAAGTCAAAGCAATAGAACCCTTTGAAATGACCATTAATAATAATTGTTTTAGTCTTTCACTAATCTTCATTCTGATTGGTTGATGTAGCTATATGACCAAGTTGGGTAGTTTATTTGTACCATTAGTAAATGTAAAATTTGTTAACTAACAAAAATTTCTACAAATAAAGATAACTTAAACATAAAGAGGAGTCTTAGATTGCTTTCAAATTTTAAAAGTAACTAGTTATGCTGAATAGTATATAGCTACAGGTACGTATTATGTTCATTGTTATTTTCAGTAGCCTAATCAAAATCATTTTTAATTAGTTGAATACCCATAAATTGTTTACTCAGATTCTTAAGAGAGGACATTTTATTTGTGTCTATATTATAAGATAATCCAAAGTTATTTGAAAAACTTTAATGTATAATTAGGCATAAGCTAGGGTTGCCAATTCTCCTTTTTTTTAATTGTAATCTCTGGGGTTTTTGCTGTCAGTCTCTACTTTTATTTTTACAGTAAAACCAGATATGAAATCTTTGGCTCTCAAGAAAATAAATAATAATAAAAAAAAATATATATATAATTGAAAATTTTTATTAATTAAAAATTGCTAACTAGTTTTTATAATTTTTGATTGATTTTGCATTCAAAAGACTGTTAGATTAGTTAATTTTGAGCTAGAATCTTAAGTCAGAACTGCGACTATGATGTTCAAGAATTTGCCATATTGTTCCTTAAGGCTGTAAAGATAAATATTGTTTAAAGGTAGTCAAATAAGTTTTATAACTCAAGGGGAGATATTGCAGTAACAAATTTGCTAGTTTTATTTCTTGCCCATTCTAAAGTTCCATTTTAAAGTAAAAAAAATAATTTTTAAGTGTTTTGTTAGTAAAAGTATAATGACCTGAATTTAGAGACACTGAGGCACTCGGATTTGGATTGTTACTTTACTGGAATTTTTTCTAAAAGTGTGCTGTATAAACTTCATTGAAGACTGGACTGGCCATTATTATTAGTATAATTCAGATAATTTCACATTAGTGACAGCTACTTGTTAGGACTTAATTCAGCAAGTCAAGTTTTTTATGTAACAAATTGTTTGGCCAATAAAACAGTTATGCAAATCTTGCCAATCAATTATTTTAAATATTAATATTTTCAAAGATTTTCAATATTCTCATAAAGCCCATGTGATAGTGTACTCGCTAGAAATTCAGTATTGTTGTATAACATACACTACTTTTAGTAGCTGGTATAAAAAGTTAGTAAAATTTAAAAATTACCAGGAAGTACAAACTTTGTCAAAATTATGAAAGTATACGCTTCATAATGAACATTTTCATTGTGCCTTCTTCGAGTGATCAACCTAATGAAATGCGTGTAAAATAATTTAAATTAATTAATTTTCAAATTATTTAATGAGATTGAGTTAAATTTGATCTATGCTGGTACTTTTTTAATTTGTGTTAATAGTCTTTGTAGATAAACATTTACTGGACTGTTAACTTTTAAGGGTTGCATGATAATAATGAGTAAATGGTTATTTGAAGTTTTTAAGGTTAAATCTCACTCAGCTGGGCAAATATGTCTGCTCTTTCTTTTTATTTCAGTTGAGAAACAGTTGCAGCATTCCATAAATGTTGAATTTTGTATTGTCATCTTAATGTTAAAGGAATAAAGGTATATTGTGCCTTTTCTCCCTTAATTTGACTTCTCATAATTGAGAATATTCACCTTACTAAATGTTTTCAGATGAACAAAGGCATAGTTCTTCAAAGATCGAAGTATCTTTTAAATTTATTATTAAGGAGAGGAGTTGAATTTGAACCTCCATACTTAGATGTGAGTACAAAAGTAGAATATTTTTTTAAATGTAGAAATAAGAAAAGATTCTTTTGAAAAAATCATTTTAGCTATAAAATTCTACAAGAAAAGGAACTGTAGCTCTGCCATTAATCAAGCTAAAATTGGATGCTGTACTATATCAGTTTAAATAGAGTATGTATGGTAGGTATTTGTCCTGAGGTATTATATAGGCTTCAGAAGCTGTCAATATTTTTATACCAAGTTATGTACAAACTAAATTATATCGGAATTAGGTTTGAAAATTATAATTAATTTTAAAATGGCAATAGGCCTTATTGCAGTTTTGATTGTTATTAGTTGATAAATCAGATTGGTCTAACCACCATATCCCACATCACCTATATTTTCAGTCTTAGGTCAGTTTTAAATATAGGGACTAGTATGAAACAGATTGAGTAGTAATGAATAATTGGGTACTGTTCCAGAGTAAAATACTAAAATGTCATATATTGAAATAGTAGTTACTTATATCATATAATTCATCTTGTAATAAGGCATTTATTAAACACTTGTGTGTGGCTACATTGGATCAAAAGAGTAGGTTATTTGTAGGCATCTTTGAAGGCTAGTTTATATATAGAGGGGGTCCTCATTATCTGAGTCCCCACATTTATGCAGCCAAATAATTGTTGAACCATACAGATAAATTCCCTGTCCTTAAGAGGTTTCTGCGGATAATGTACGTGGAACATGGAAGTGCAACCGAAAACTTTAAATTTCCCTTGGACTCATTGTCTCACTCACTTTCCCCTACCTCTAACACTCCACCCCTAACCCCGATGCCACACACACTGTCTCTCGCTAACCATTGCCAGTGCTGAACCCATCCACAGTTTTCTGGTGTTTTCATTCTGATTTTGTTGATTTTTTGCGATATTGTTGTGGCCATGACTTCAAAGCATATTGCTAGTGGTAAAGCAGCTACCAGGCCTAAAAGAAAGCATACCAGCTATGGGTTGGATGTGAAATTAGATGTCATTAAGCACAAGAAAAATGGTGAAAGAGTGATAGACATTGTGCATGTTCTTAACATCTCCAAAACTACCATTCATACCATACTTAACAATGCAGCAGATTTAGAAGCAAAAGCTACGACAATGATAAGGCACTCTGAGATTAAAATGACACACACAAGGAATGATGTAATGGAGATTATGGAAAGTGTATTTTACAAATGTTTAACTATAATTTTGAGTGTTATTTATTGTGTTAAGGTCCCAGTTAAACCTTATTCTCACTATTTCTTATGGGTTTTATTTAGGTCCCTGCTTTAAGTGGATTCACTTAAAGTGGTGATTTCTTGGTCCCCATTATCCTCGGATAATGAGGACCCCCTGTGTGTATATATATGTATGTATATATATATATATATATATTATATATATATATATATATTATATATATATATATATAATTGCAATTAAAAATAGAGAATACAGTTAACTCAATTGGTTGGGTCCCTTAAGTATCTGGGGTGTGTATTGTGGGTGAAATTAATAGTAGAATGAATCAGGGAAGAAAGGTGTGAGTATGCTGAAAGCAGTTGAGAAGGTGGAAACTGGATAGAGATGTTTACATGAGTGTGTTAGTACTGACTCCTTTGTATGGGTGTGAAACATTAGCATGACATGAAAGGGAGAAGTCAAGAGTGAAAACAATTGAGATGGATAATTTGAGAAGTATGTGTGACACATGTCAGATTGATAGAGAGAAATCATGTGGTTCTGGAAAGAGATGATGTTCTGAAGTTGGTGGAAGTGAAAATTGAGGAAAGTATGTTAACATAGTTTGGACATGTTAAAAGAATGGAAAATAACAGAGTTGTTAAAAAGAGTGTATAAGAATGTTTGTTTGTAAAGGTAGGAGGAGGAGAGGAAGGCCAAGGTGATGATGATGGACATGGTGAATGATTGCATGAGTAAGTGTGGACTTGATCTGGGTGATGCATGTGAAGTGGCTGCAAGTAAGTTTGAATGGAGGAGGTTTGTTGGTGATATGTAAGTTCAGGACACTTATTTTTAACAAAGTGCATAGTGTATGAAGTGCTGTAGGTGTGGAATTTAGCCATATAGTGAGGTGCTAGTTGACTAGGATGTCTGTGTGAATAGATGTGTATGCTTTACTTTCTGCCTTTTGTTCTCTTCTCTATTTTACATCCAGGTTGTTTGTCTTCTCACCCCACTTTGTTGGGAAATGAGATTTTTTATAATGTATTTATATATGGAAATCCTATTTTCTCAAAAAAGGACATTAGGGAACACTACAATCAACTAGCTACTATGACTATTTAAGTGAGTGTTAATGAAACTGTATTTGCTATTTGTTTGTGAAAGGTCACAGCAATTGTTTCTTTGAAATGAAATATTCTTAATTTTTCTTCTTTCCCCTCCCAGGAGAGAGACTCAGATATCCCATCTTACCCTCCTTTAAATGTACAAGTAAAGGGCTATGATTTTACTGTTCTTGAAAAATATGGCAAATGGGTAAACAAGATGGCCAATTGCATGGATATTGAAATAGAAGATACGTAAGTAAAATTCAGTTGAATAAAAAGCTATGCAGTACCTTCAGTTTGTTTTAACTGAGACTGTATGCTGTTTATAATATTTCTCTTATGCTTATTGGCTTTAGATTTTCAGAAAAAAACAAAAGTTATGAATACATTAAATACTCCTATTTCAATTTTAATATGAAACACATTTTGGAGTGTTTGTATTTATAACTACAGTTTAGCCTTACTGGCCTCTCAGATTAATTAAAAAGTAATGCATCACTTGATAGGGATTGACACGCATAACTGACTAAGAATCAAAATATCTTGTGTAGCCAGTGATGGGCATCATTACATCATTACATTCAAAACTGGCTCTTGGCATTACTTGTTACTCAGTACATGTAGCATATTACATTTTACTAGTGATGTGAGTCATTTTTTATTGTGTCGTTTTTTTTGTTTTTTTTGTCATTTTTTTTGTTTAAAACGAAGATAGTCTGTTTTTTTTGTTTTTTATTGTTTTAAACTTATTCCATATTTTTCTTCCTTTAATCTAATAAGTATATTAGTATTACCTATAATTTACTATACTACCATGCTTATACGGTTATACCTAGTATATGTATATAGTCATCTTTTAGAAAAACTGAATCACACAAAAAGTATATAATAGAAAGGAAAAACAAACCCTCATTTTTTATATGTATATACCTATATTTTTTAACTAGAACATAAAACATTCTTCCTCATTTCAAACAATATACATAATTGTGATTGGCAAGAGTACCAGTATATATATTCCAGATCGAAAAAAAAAATATTCACCTTTTTTTGAACCTTTTTGTTAACCTAATGTTGGTTAACCTTCATTTCCATGGAAGAATCATCACTAGATTGGGTAGAGCATATATGCTAGTTTCAATATCACAGGTACTGGTATAATATCCATAATACTGGTATAAAACAATAGATATAATTGTGATTGGCAAGAATACCAGTGTGTATATATATATATTAATATATATATATATATATATATATTATATATATATATATATATATATATATATATATATATATATATATATATATATTCCAAATAGAAAAAATAAAAAATATATAAATATTCATCTCTTTCTTTAACCTTTGTGTTAACCTAATGCTGTTTAACTTTCATTATCTGATTCTATTTCCATTGAAGAATCATTATCACTAGATTGATTAAAGCAAATAGTTTCAATATCACAGGTACTGGTATTTATTGCAGATTTGGATGTTGACGAAGCCAATGTAGCACCATGTTTTACTTCACTTTCTTGGAATTTTGCATTTTGGGATATAAATACTAGCTTTGCTGCTCTGTCTGTGCTTAATTGGTTTCTTTTGGCTGTATGGATATTACTGTATGTGCTAAATGATCTCGGAGGTAATGAAAGGGCGAAATAGAGGTGTATGAGTTTGTGTAGGTATATATGTGAGTATGCATGCGTATGTATCTGGAATTCTGGATGTATGCATGTGTATGGGGTATACAATAGATATAAATGTGTATATAAGTATTTATGTATATATTGGTATATATGTATATGGGTGTATGTGTATGTATGTATATATATATGGATGGTCTCGTGGGGGAGGGGGGAATATGTCATCGCGGGTCTAAAGGATAGTTAAGTGGGAGATTCAAAATCCGAGGCATGGATGGGAGAGTCCTGGGAAGGTTGGACAATGGGCAGTCAGCTCCCAGCCAGTGTTCTCGCAAGTTTAATGGATCTCAAGATACAAGACTTTCAGTGCAAGAAAGAGGCCAGTTTTTTCTGTAAATAGGCTGAAAAGGACATTCTATACTGGTACCATATGGCCTATTTTATTATTTATTTATTTATTTTTATAATATATATCATTGCAAAAGTATACCTTATAATTAAATTGGCAATATCTATATTTAAAAAAAAAAAAAAAAAAGTTTTTTTTACATCACTACATTTTACTAATGCCACCTGTAACTGGCACTAGTTACTGCTCCAAGGTAACTAAACTAAGGATGGATGCCAGATAGTGCAAGCACTGTTAAACAACTGTTTGCAAGGCTGCACATGCAGCTAAATGCAGTGCAGCCTGCGCTCCATCTATCTGTATAATTGAGTGACTGCCATATTTATCAAACTGATGCATAATCATAATAAATTACTATTTTCCAAACCTTTCTACTAGGATAGTCAGCATACACAGTACTGAACTGAACAGACGCATTTCCTGAGCTCTCTGATATTGCATCTACTTTTGTATATTGCTGAGAATTTTGCTTTTGGATAGCTTTGAATTTTATATACTTGCGTTTAAATTCACGTTGTTATAGTTAAGTAATTGAATATTAGTGGTTTTTAGCGATTTAGAAGTTTTCATAGCGTGCCGGCTTAATTTAACTTATACCTGTGATGGTTTAAACTAATTTTTAACTCCGTGATGCTGTCGCAGAAAGCGTCGTGTGTTAGGTGTAGGGTTAACCGGTGGTATTCGGAATTTAGGGATTATAACGGCGGTCCTATGGCGATTACCGATAGATCAGTTTGTTTCTTTTGCGAGTTCATGGAGGAATTAGTTGACACAAAACGCAGTGTACGTGAGGTAGCGGAAAGACTTGCAACGCTTGATGAGGGCAGGGGTAGGGCTACAGTTGATGGAAGCCGGACCAATACAAACATTGAAGACGTTAGTAATTTGAAGGGTGAGGTGCGTAACCTAGTTTCTAGTTTAGGTAGCTTGTCGGGAAGGTTAGATAGAGTTGAGGAAGAGGTTAAGGTTAGTCCGAGAGTAGTAGATAGCGAGGGATTTAGAGAGGTTAAGGGTGGAGCTAGGCCGCATACGTTAGGTGATAGGAATTCCCCCCTATCGAGGTTTCGAACCCTTTTGCCCATTTGGAAAGGGACGTGAATGAGGGGGAAACTATTTTAATTGGGGACTCTTTAGTGCGCCACATGGACAAAGAGTTCGTTGAACGGCATCCAACCAAGAGGAGGAGGGTCTGTCTCCCAGGGGCCAGGGTTGACAGAGTTAGAGACGAAGTGGATAGGATTGACGTTGCCTCCCGTCACTCAATGTTGGTGACGATGGTAGGAGGCAACGACTCGTATAGGCCCGATACGAGAGTGCCTGACCTTTTGGAGAGATATAGGGGGTTAATTAGGTCCTGAAGGCGAGGTCAGATAGGTCTTTAGTTCTAGGTATTACCCCTAGGCACGGGTTGGGTCTTAGAATTACGTCAAAAACAATATTTTTGAATAACAAATTAGAAGAGATTTGTGCTGAGGAAAATGTACCCTTCGTAAAGCTGTGGTCCGAATTCAGTGATCCTAGCCTTTTTATAAAAGATGGGGGCATTTTAATGAAATAGGTAATGCTAGGCTAGGTAGGTTAATAGACGAAAACGTGCGAAAGCTGTATAGGTCGAAGCCTTCTTTAAACGTTGTGGGTCCGGGGAACGCGGGCCCGTGGTAAAAAAAACTTAAACGTCTTTTATTGTAACGCGCGTAGTATTAGAAATAAATTAAATGAATTTAAGGCGATAATTTATTCCGGCAACTATGATATAGTTGCTATCACTGAAACTTGGTTAAATACCGTGACTCGGGACTTGTTGGGGAACTTGATATACCGGGTTTTAAACTCTTTACTAATGATAGGTTACATAGGTTTGGTGGAGGCGTTTTGCTGTACATTCGTAATTCCCTTAGGGCTATCGAGGTTAAGTTAGATTTTCCGGCAGCAATTAATGCGATATGTGTTGAAGTTAGGGCGCGTAGTATTAGTTTTAATTTTGTGTTGTTTATAGACCTCCCGTTCAACCCCTCGATACAGATACTAGATTTTACTCACTTCTTGGTAATTTTATTGACAATCGGAATAGTATAATTGTCGGAGACTTTAACTGCCCTAATGTAATTACGAGAATTTTACTGGTAATGAGGAGGGTTTGAGATTGGTTGAGTTTTTGGACGATAACTTTTTACGACATAGTTACCGAACCAACCGCGTGATAATATTTTAGATTTGGTGATGACGAACGGCGAGAATATAGTCGAAGGTTTAGAAGTAGCAAGAGTTTAGGATGTAGTGATCATCAAATTTCTTAGGTTTAAGTATTGATAGAAAACACTCAGGATAGTAACATAATAGAAGTCCCTGATTTTCGTAGGGCTAATTTGATAGTTTTGCGGATAGGATGAGAGTATGGACTGGATAACTATTTATGGGTAATGACACAAACTTGCGTTGGGTGGCGTTTAGAAAGTTTTAGGATATTGAAAGGGAGTTATTCCTCATAGGCCAAGCGCGTTAGAAATTGTGGTAGGCCGAAGTGGTGGACTAGGGAAATAGGAGAGTTCATAAACGAACGTAATAGAGCGTATAGACTTAATAAGCGCAATGGCACGGCAGCTAACTTTAATAGATATATCGAGCTTAGACGTCAGGTTAAAAGATCAGTTAGGAATGCTAAGCGTAATTTAGAGATACTTATAGCTGCGGATAGTAAATATAATCCAAAAAAGTTTTTTGATATGTAAATAATCGTAAGCCAGTAAAAGATACATAGGCCCTCTAGTGGATTTAATGGTGCTTTGGCTTCTGACCCTCAGGCGATGGCGGGTATTTTCAATAACTTTTTTTGCGACAGTTTTTACCGTAGAGACGTAAATAATGTCCCGACGTGGACGATATCGTTCCATTTAGTAGTGAGCTATTTTGGATGAAATAACTGTTTATGAGCTGAGATTGCGCATTTATATCGATAGGCTAAAAGTTAGCAAGGCTCCAGGCCCTGACGCTTTTTATCCCAGACATTTTGAAAGATTTGAAGACGTTATCGTAGCCCCTTAACGGATTTTTAATCATTCACTCGAAACGGGGATTTTCCTGAAGACTCAAATTAGCTAACGGCACGCCTATTTTTAAAAAGGCGACTGCACAGTAGCTAGCAATATAGGCCCATTAGCTTAACGTCAATTGTCAGTAAACTTTTGGAATCCATAGTTAGGATTGTATCATCGATCACTTAGACAAGTAGGGATTTGATTATAGTAGTCAGCATGGGTTTCGATGCATAGGTCTTGTTTAACTAATTTGTTAGAATTTTATAACGAAATAGTGCGCGAATACGATAGGCATAGAGCAGCTGACGTTTATTTATTTAGATTTTAAAAAGGCGTTCGATACAGTCCGCATAGGAGACTAATTGTGAAGGTCAAAGCGCACAGTATATACGGGTCAGTAGCTAACTGGTTAGAAGAATGGCTTCGTGCTAGAGAGACAGAGGGTCGTAGTTAATGGTATGAATCGGGGTGGTTAGTTAGGTAGCGGTGTGTCCCACAGGGTTCAGTGTTAGGCCCATTGCTATTCGTAATTTACATTATGACATAGATGTAGGATGACTAGTAACGTGTCAAATTCGCGGCCGATACTAAAATAGGTAGTAGGTTGTTAGCGAGGATGATAGTAATAGGCTCCAAGACGATGTAAATAGGATTACGGAGTGGGCAGATAAGTGGCAGATGCAATTTAACGTAGATAAATGTAAAGTTTTGCATATAGGTTCTCGCAACAATAATTACACGTACATGATGGATTATAGGGAGTTAGCGAGCATTGACGAGGAAGTAGATTTAGGCGTACATGTATCTAAGGATTTAAAGGTTAGGAACCAGTGCCTGGAGTCTTGCGCAAAAGCTTATAGGATGTTAGGCTTCATAGCGCGTAATTTCAAATTTAAATTGAAGGATATTATATTGCCCCTTTACAAGTCCCTAGTCAGGCCTCATTTAGAATATGCCGTTCAGTTTTGGTGCCCGTACTTGTGTGAGGATATTGATAGGTTAGAAAGGGTTCAGCGTCGTGCCACGAAACTGATTCCGTCATTGCTCAATAAGCCTTATGAAGATATGATTAAAGAGTTAGACCTGTATTCACTTGAAACTAGGAGATTAAGGGGGGAGCTTATTGAAGTTTTCAAAATTGTTAATAACATCGATAACGTAAATTTTGACAAATTGTTCACTTTCGATAATAGTAATACTCGCAATAACGGATTTAAGTTGCGTGGCAGATGTTTCATTACTAATATCGCTAAAAACTTCTTTACGTTTAAAGTAATTGATAAATGGAATAATCTTCCCGCATCAGTCGTTCATTCTACCAGCGTTAATATGTTTAAGAACCATCTTGACAGACATTTTAAAAGTATTAACGTTGTTTAAAATAAAAAACAAAGTTAGCAACAGGAGCTCTGGTGGTGGTGCTCGAGGATGAGTCTGTTGACGATGAATGCCAGCTTGTGATGCCAGCAATAAAAAAAACAAAAAAAATATTAGACTAACACGAATGTAGATATAGCTCGTAGCGTAAACTAACTCGCTTTTTGTTTAACTTTACCTACTTTTTTTTTTTTTCCCTTATCCTCTCCTTACTTTGCATGTTTGTAGTTTGCATGGTATGACAGTGAGTTAAGACTGTGTTTGCTTGGTTTGTAAGCGTTCTTATGTTACTTCTTTTCATCTTTCACCCCTCTCCTATTTTCTCTGACTATTTTTCTGACTTGTCGGCAGTGGCCAGCGGATGATGATGGTGAGTCTTTTTTTCTCTTTTTCTGAATGAATGTTAACCCACGAGTGATAGGTGTTCCTCCTTACTTAACCCCTTATTCTATTCTCTTCTCTTCTCTTAACCCCCTACTCTTTCCTTTCTCTCAGGCTAACCTTAGAGTGGATCTTAGGGTCTTTGTTAGCCTTACCTTCTGTAGATCTGTAGATCACGTCTCTTTTCATAAATATCTCGTGCAGTTTCATTCTCATTCCTAATAAGTACTAATGTTTTTCATTGTCATTATTCATTCTCTGGTGTAAGTAATGATGTAACAAGTAACAAAAAAATTGTTACATTTAAAAATTTACCTCCTTGCATTACCATTATTTCATTACATTTCAAAATTTCTCTGTGTGTTACCATACCCTTACTCATTACATGTAATGCATTACTGCTCATCTTTGTGTGTAGCTATGTATAAAATTACACTGGTATGCATATGAAATTTTTTTGTCTGCTGTGAGGGTTTTTTCAACTCATATTATATAATTCGACCATGCTGAATTCGAAAATGACATTGGTTTTCCTCAATCAGGTCAGGTTTTTTCTCTATTGGCCATTTATTATAAGTCCAATTTTATCCCCAAATTTATTGATTTTTTTAGCTTAAACACTGTAGATACGAGTAATATTATAAGAACACTCATGAAAAATGAAAACTGTGTGAATAAATACTTTTATTCATACAATGAATATGGAAAAAAGTTTATTGAGGAAGGAATGAAGTTTTTTTGGCTTTCCCTCTGTTTTTTTCTTCGGGCACATCTCGCTTCAAACACCAGCAATAGTCCGCCAGCATATTGATATCCCAGTTTCCCTGGTACCTCTCTTCCATTATTTTGATATCTTGGTGAAATCGTTCACCCTGTTCCTCACTATAATCCCCGCAATTTTCAGGAAAATAGTCCAAGTGGGACCACAAAAAGTGCATTTTTATGGACATGCGCGACCCATGAGCTTTGAAAGCTTCCATCAAGTTTTCGACAACAGACTCGTATTCTGGACTTCTATGCTTGCCAAGAAAATCAGTGACAACTGATTTGAATGCCTGCCAGGCATTCTTCTCAGTTGGAGTCATTGCGTTTTCGAACTGAGTATCCTTGATCAAAGTTCGAATTTGAGGACCATCAAAAACCCCAGCATTTAGTTTAGCATCAGATATATGAGGAAATTTACTCTCGAGATATCGGAATGCTGAACCCTCCTTATTCATTGATTTGATGAAATTTTTCATCAAGCCCAGCTTAATGTGAAGTGGTGGGAGCAAAATGTTTGTTGGTGGTACAAGGGGCACTGAAACGACATTATGCGACCCAGGTTCAAAATTCTCTCTGGATGCCCATTCACGCTGTGCATAGTGCTTCTCATCCGCTCGGCTATCCCATTTGCAGAGGAAACATGGGTATTTCGTGTATCCCCCTTGCATTCCCAATACAAATGCCACAATCTGAAAAAAAATGAAAATATTTAAAGAATTTAGAGAATTTGTTCTATCAGATAAAAAATCTATGCATTGGACTGTATCACTTCTGTGGGAAAGTTAAGTGTTCTTATACGCTCTCAATAACCTTTGGAAAAACAACATAGTCAATAGCAATAGTTTACTTATGATATTAGTATTACCTTCAAATCTCCACAGATCCTCCAGTTATGTTGGTTGTATACGAGAGCATCCAGTAAAATTTTCATGTTATCGTAGCTCTCAGTAAGTTGTACGGAATGTGCTACAGGGACTGATGCAACCCTATTCCCAATGTTGAGAAGTACTGCTTTCAAACTTCATTTAGACGAGTCTATAAATAGCCTCCATTCTGATGCGTTATATGGCAGGCCCAAGGATTCGATTAGCCCCTCAACATTGCAGCAGTACACTAAGGAAGAGGTATTTTCGTGCACTGCAAAAAACTTGTGGAATTCTTCCTCTCATTTCCTATACCAGGAGAATGTTGTTCCCGGAGCCAGCAAGTTGTTCTCTCGGAGTCGTGAGCCCAAGATCTCGGCAGCTAATTTGGAAAGTCCTAAATCCCTGGTAAGATCATTAAGTTTGGCCTGGTTGAGAGGCCTTGGCTCATTTGAAGCGGTATTTTGAGGTATATACGACTGGGACTGGTCATTGGCATTGGTCATTGATTCATCATCAGAATCATCGAAGTCCAGGGTTTGAGGTGGGTCAGGTATTGGAATTCCAGGACCATGGGGTACAGGTCTCATAGCAGAAGGAATGTCAGGGTATACAACAATGTGTTTATTCTTCTTGTTAACTCCTGAAAATAGAAACACAAACATGGATATAAAACTTGCATATGAAATAGAAGAAGCATTCAGACAGTGGTGGCTCGTGAGGGAAGGCTGCGGTCTGTAAGATATGAAATAGGTCGATGGAGTCTGTATATTTTCTTTCTTTTTCATTCATATTGTCCCTTCGGGGACAATATGAATGAAAAAGAAAGAAAATATACAATCATTGTATATGTAAATGTAACTTGTATAACAATATGTATGTGTAAATGTATTTTCTATAACAATATGTATATGTAAATGTATGATTACCATTATGGTGAATATTATGTCGTTTCATACGAGGATTTCAAAATATTTAAGAGAAATAAATTTATAAGCCCACCTTGGAGGTTTGTCATGCAGAAATAGCAATCTGTCACGTGATCCTTTCCTTCTCTCCAAATCATGGGAATTCCAAAAGGCAAAGATTTCGCTCTGCCTTTGCTCCATCTTCTCAAATTTTCAATGCATGTCTTGCAGCACATATGAGGGGCAAAATTTTTATCCTGGTCCCCTAGCTTAATTCCAAAGTATGCTCTATACATTGTCTTCACAAATTTAGTGATTTGGGACTGGTTATTTGGGTGTCCTGTAAATTCATCGCGAGTAATTACATCGCCTGGTAAATACATCGCCTGGTAAATACATCGTCATACATTATTTAAAGGTGATAGTAATAAATATATAAACATTCACATATTTTTTTTAATTTATGATGAATGTATAGTTTGTTTCGTTGAATTTGGTTTCTGTACTTGTGATATTCAAATGTTTTAGATTAATGCTGGAGGGGAATGGGTTGCTTTAATTAGGCTTAGTTAGGTTAATTTAAATTAAAAATGTTCTGGATAATAAGTGTCAAAACGGCAAGAATATAAAATACATCGTCGGTAAATTTATTGTCAGGTTTTTTATTCGCAGAATAAACATGTCGCATTAAAAAAGGATTTTAGCTAAATTGAACAAAATTGTAAAGACAAAATTTTTAAATAACTGCAAGAAATGGAAGTAAAAATTTACACACAATTTAACAAAATATAATAAGAAATCGACAATAAGTGCAATTAATTTCCTCAATCTCTTTTCTTATCACTTTAAAAAAATTATAAACTTTCAATTAGTATCTTTTTTCTAATTTTTTTAATTCTAATGTTTCGTGATTTACGATTATTTACTCTGCTAATAAAAAGCATGATGATGTATTTACCAGGCGATGTATTTACCAGGCGATGTAATTACCAGGTGATGTAATTACCAGGCGATGTAATTACTCGCGATGAATTTACCTAGAATTGGTTATTTGGCATGGTAACCATCCCACATATGTAGCAGAATCTATTGGGATCATTTTTACACGCTCTATTCATTATGAAATATTTTATCTATATGCCTGAAAAGTAAAAAAAGATATACAAGTGAAACAAGTGATGATAGATGTTACTGTTCCAATTCCGCTTTGACAAAATCACGAAAAATTCTATTTTACTTATGAGGCCATAGCCGGATAACCTGAGCTGATTGAGAAAAACGGATTGCAGATTCGAAATCAGCAGGAAAACCTCTATAAGAATCACTTACAAAACC
Organism: Bathynomus jamesi; assembly: GCA_023014485.1. Taxonomy (NCBI): domain Eukaryota; kingdom Metazoa; phylum Arthropoda; class Malacostraca; order Isopoda; family Cirolanidae; genus Bathynomus; species Bathynomus jamesi. Next base: position 531,793 of record JAJOZX010002007.1, on the reverse strand, counting down.
CTTGACAGCAAAATTGATGCATATCAGTGTTATTAATTAATTTAGAAAATTGCAAGAATTAGCTAATAGCAAAATATGAGAAATCAAACAATTAATAACAGTCTACATGAATCATAAATAACATTTATACAAAGGTTTATCAGTATTCATTTATTAAAATAGACTTATATTTTTAAAGCAGTTACATTAATAATATTTTTAATATCAATCCCTAAATCATTCCATAATTTCAATCTAACAAAAATAGATGACTTTTTGAGATGAAAATAATTAAGTTGGGGAATAACTCCCCAAATTCTACTCCAAGTCACATACAAGTGAATGTTCTGATGAGTCAGAAAGTATATTATTAACTCAATATAAATTTACAATTTTGTTCCTACATTTGTAAATAAACCTAAACACTAAATTCATTTTCCTTTGGTCTGAAACCTGATTTGACTTAGTTACATTCTTTCACTGACTTTGTCATTCATGAAGCAAAAGAACAAGGCAACTTGAGTTTGTGACAAAATGTAAGCAAAATTTAGTTAGCCATCTTGGCTAGGCATATGGCTAATATAGTCTCAATATTGCAGTGATGCTAAGCCAATTTTTAACTTAAGGCTTATAAATGTGCCGATTTAATCTAGCTTAGCCTTCTCATATCAGTAAAATGTCCTTCCTAATAGGTATAATGTATTAAATTCTTGAAATATCTTTAATTCTGCAGACAAGAAATTGTTTACAAAAAAGTAATTTGGCTTTGAGCAAAACTCAACTCAAGTCCAGTCTAGTCAGACCTTTAGTTTTTGATTAAGAGAAAATGACTTAAATGTGCCATTTTGATAACATTTTGATATTTAATAGTTCCAACTTCAAAGATTACATGCATATGAGCATACCAATCAGCATCAGTTATTCTGCTCTAATTTTTTAATAATAAAGTTATTTAAAGCATTCTCAGTACAATTTCTTCAAGTGTGCAGTACATTAGGTTCATATATTTAGGAAATATTTTTTTAAGTTTAAACATACTGCAGTGCTCATAAAAATCCTTTGGGGTATTGTATATAATTTTTATGGTTTGTCAAAGATTATTCCAAGAAATATCTTTTATGACATGACCCAAAATTCAGTTTATCTGAATATACATATCATTTGTTAGGAAAAATCACAAAATTCATCTTATTACATACATTGTCTAATAACCCATTCCCCATTCTCAGTCGGGTGGGCTCAGGACTCAAATCAATTACACATACATGGATACAAAAGGATTACCAATGAAAATGAGGTACCACCTGAACCTCAGTATCCAGTGTTAACTTTGATGGCAAGTTGTGGGTACATCTTCAGTTGTATATCAAGTGAGACCAATGTCTCCATTTATACACCTCACAAACTGCTTCCATTCTTCTCTGTTTCACATTAACTCTTGTCCCTCATTCATATCAGCTTCTTTAGTCACACATGTACTAATTTTATCATCCCAATTTTGATGTGGTCTTCCTCTACTTCACACCTACGCACTCACTATTATACACCTTCACAATTCTATCACTATTCATTCTCTCCACGTGAGAAAGAGCATACTATCTTCTATTCTCATCACCAATTACTCTCTCACTCCACGCCTTTCTCAAACCCTCATTTCTCATATAATCAGTCCATTTTACTCTAATCATAATTCTTAAATTATTCACCCCCGCTACTTTCATTTTTGACAGTGAACTGTCATTCCAAACAAGCATCTCTCTCAGCCTGTTTTTGTCAAACATCCCAAATATTTAAATTCTTCCACAGCATTCTAAATTGTTTCTATTCACCACAATATTACATGCTTACTCCTCCTTTATCTCAACTACAAGAATTTCAATATGGAGACTGAAGCAAAATATGCAAAATTTCATCTTTGCATTGCTAGGCCACATCCTGAGCATTTGCATTACACCATCAGGGAAACAGTTTCCTTTAAAGTGCACCTTTTGAGTCTCTTTCGGAAATGTAATAGTTAATTAACCCTTCAGTAATTATTATAGAGAACTACAATAACTGTAATTTGATTTTAATATGTGGTCTAGCAACGCAGGGGTGAAACTACCTGTGTGCTGCACATTTTTACTTCAGTTTCTATATTATTAAAATAAAACTGGTTATTTTATGTTATATAATATTAATTACAGTAACGTTACTCTTATTTATATTTACTTTAAATAAGCTTCATTCACGTACATGTCAAAACTCGTTACTGCTCTCCATAATTTATCCTCTGATTCACGAAGTACCACCATTCTGTTATTAGCATACATCAGAATCATCTTAGAATTACATCCAGCACAAGGACATCAATAAGTATACTACATGGTATAGGGAGAGATAAGAATGGAGAAGAGTTTGATAGTGTTAGTGATTAAAGATATACTGAGGAATATGTGATCTAAAACTGTGGGGGTTTGTCAAACCATGTGACTGTAATGTATGAAGTTAAGGCGGTTGCTGTTTGGGATGAAATAAAGAGAGTGGATAGACACAGAAAAAGTCGAAAGGTTGAATTTCAGTAAAGCGGCAAGAGAGTATAGAAGAAGAATAGAGCAAGTCCTTGGGGAGAGGTGATGAACAAATGGGGTATGGAATATGTGGAATGTTTAGTGAAGACATCATCTGATGTGTGTTTGTGTATGAAAAAGGAGTGAAGAAAGAGGCAGTGGTGAAAGGATGATGTAAAGAATGCAATGAAAGAAGAGTAAAGTCAGGGAAGGAATGTTACAAACTCACCCTGGTAGTGATGAAGGGAAAGATGTATTGAGTTGCACAAAGATTGTTGAGGGGTTAAATGAAAAGTAAAAACAAAAAAGTCGATGACGTCTTAGGAAGATGAACAGTATATAAAGTTATTCTGGAAAGAAGTGAGAAAGCGCAAAAGTCAGTCTGGTGAAATGAGCGGTAATATGAAAGAAAAGACTGACTCCATTTGGATAGGCATGCGTATATGAAACTCTCCATCTCTCATTGCAGATGGCCAACGCCGTGCAAGAAGATGGAAATCATAACCTATAAAAAAAACTCAAAGGTGATTGAAAACAAGTATAATCTCAAAATCTATGAAAGAAATATTCAGGTAGACAAAATCCTTTTAACCTATTCAGTTTGTGGTGAGTTAAAATAGCATCCTGTTGATAAAGATATTTTATAGACTATTGCGCTTAAACGCATTAAAGTCTCCCTTTTCTCATATTAATTATTGAGGTTTTTTTTTCACTCAGATTATAGAATTATCGGCAATTCTGGCACCAACTTTTATTGAAATAATTAAAGCTGCTTTGCCTGAGGGTGTGGAAATGTCGATACACGAACATATGGAAGAGTATGAAAAAGTAAGCATCATCCCAGTTGTCTGGTTGTAAGATTCGACACAATGGTCTCTCTCCTTTCCTAGCTGGGAATGTAAGCACACCGGACAAAAAATTAGTCACCCCTCTCAGAATGTACCTAATAACGTGTGACGGCGCCTCTGGCCTTGATAACCGCACGAATCCGGCGAGGCAGAGACTCTACGAGGTTGTGCATGTACTGAACATCGATTTGCTGCCACTCGTTCATCAGCCGGTCCCGAAGTTCCGCCAGAGTCCGTGGGTGTCTATTCCTGCGCTTCACTTTCTGTTTCCAGCCTGAACAACACCTTCGACGCATTCAGGATTAAAGGCTTCATTGGACCTGCGATGTACTCGTCGCCTCCCATCATTGGAGAACAAACAAAAACGGGACTCATCGGACCAAATTACACGTTTCCAATCTGCCGCAGTCCAGTTTTTGTGCCTCTGAGCCCATTTATAACGTGCCAATTTGTGACTTGCTGTTAACAGCGGCCTCTTCCGTGGTACCCTGCTCCAGATGTCCATCGCATGCAGTTCTCGTCGCAATGTCCGTTCGGAAATTGGTCGCTGGAGAACCTCATTGGTTTCTTGGAGCAATTGTTCTCTGGTTTGAAAACGATTTGCAGTTACTAGACGAGAAACATGGCGGCGGCCCCTATTGTCGAGAATTGTTTTCCGGCCACAGTTACGCCGTCGATTGTCAGTTGATTGCGAACTACACCACTCTGTAAACTCGCTGGACAGTGCGCGTTGACACACCAACAAATTGGGCTACTTCAGACATTTTGTGTCCGTGGGCTCTGCCAAACACGATGGCTCCTTTTTGCCACTGAGTAACGTCTGCCTCACGACCCATTTTGCAGACTATATCCAACACACACTTTGTTCTTCACCACCTCACGAAACAGATCTGATCCTGTGTGCTACGTCACCGCTACTTGTCACTTACCAATGCTACATCAGCGCCCTCTGTGTGGCCTTGAACTTCCTACTATCGGTGCTATTAGGGGTGACTAATTTTTTGTCCGGTGTGCTTATATATGATAACTACCTTTTTATACCTAATCAGACGTAGTTCATACCAGTGTTTGCTGTCTTGTTTATGAATGTTACTGTTAATCAGTATAAGGTGTTCGGTAGTCGAGCTCATCAATTTACTTCGCTTACTAGTCGGTATCTGCTGTTTGGGACGTATTAATAGGCGCTCCAAATCAGTTACTTTACAACATCGTATTTAATGGCGAGCTGTAATTCTTTATCTGATGCCAGAGTGAAAATTACTATGGGTGTACTGTACAGTAATCCTAAAGAAAACGCCTTAGAACCCGCACAGCACAGAGAAAAAGGTCTATCTCGATATTTTCGGTGTTTTGAAATCGTTATTTAGAATGGAGATTATTTCTTATGAAATTGCTGCTGTTAAATAAATGCAGATATATCATAGTTGTTCATTAAATTCCGTTTTATCATTTTCAGATAAGGAAAATACCTGATTTACAGCTGAAAGAACTTAAGAAACAGTTAGACGAAATGGGAGGACCACTTGAAAAGGAACATTAACTTTATATTGATTTTTTATGTAACTTTAAATGTTCCTTTTGTAAATAAAACTAATAGAAAACTGCTTTCTTTTAATAAAACCATTCGCATTCAATACGAAATCGTACTCATTCTAATTTATATGTACAGGGCTTAGAAATTAAAACTTGTCTTCCATTCCTAATAAGATCGAAGGAGTATGAAACTGCTACCACTGGTGCCCGTTTAGTCACCAAGTTGACACCACACTGAATCATTTTATGTCTGGACTGTTAAACAGATTGCCTCTTCTCTCAAGAGTAATATTATGCCGTTTATCGCTATATGCATATAATCACTGAAGATAGTAACCACCTTTAAGTTCCTGGCAACCTTTATACCTACACTTCCTTAATGTAACTTGAAAGTGAATCCTAAAAAGGTTATAAAACTAGTTGATTAATATCTGTTATTCTGTTAAGTATTTTACTTCTTGTGTACATTTATGATTTCGTGGAGACACCGGAAAGATTCAACGAAAATCAGCACGGATTCAGATCGGGTAGAATCATGCCTATCACAACTAATAGAACACTACAACAATATCATAGATGCACTGGAAAGCAATGACAACTACGATGTCATATACACTGATTTTGCTAAAGCTTTCGACAAATGTGATCACGGTATAATAGCACATAAAATGAAATATATGGGAATAACGGGCAAAGTGGAAAAATGGATCTACAACTTTGTCAGAGAACGTCTACAGGTCGTCAAAATTCAAGATGTATCATCATCAGAATCGGAAGTACGCAGCTCAGTACCACAAGGGACAGTACTGGCCCCACTCCTGTTTATCATCATGCTGACAAACAGCGGAGTAAACAGCAACAGTATAGTAACATCATTTGCAGACGATACAAAATCAGCGATGTAAATGAAGTGGAGGCCTTGCAGAGGGACACTAACGAAATATACAAATGGTCAGAAGGCATGACATTTAACACCGAGAAATTTCAGCTCTTGAGATATGGTAGAAAAGAGGAACTTAAACAGACTCCATATTATGCTCCAGATAGACAGGAAATTCAGAGAAGCACGAAAGCGATCGATCTGGGGGTAATAATGACAGATGATGCGAAATTCGAAACACAGAATCAGATAGCGATAAATAAAGCAAAAAGAGTCGCGGGACAGGTACTAAGAACGTTCAAAAGAAGGGACAAGACAGTAATGATTCCCCTGCCAAAAACACTGATTGTACCAAAGCTTGAATGCTGCTCAGTTTTGACGTCCCCATATAAAAAGGAAGAAACTAATAAACTAGAAAAAACTCGAGACATTTCACAGCAAAGATTGATGGCTGCAAAGAGCTCAACTACTGGGAAAGACTACGTAAACTAAATCTGTACTCCCTGGAAAGAGGAGAGGTACACCGTACACCATAATCTACATATGGAAAATGATCGAAAAACTGGTACCAAACCTCAAACTAAACCCAGTTACCATTCAAACAACACTAGAAAATAGGAAAGGCAGGATGTGTAGTGTTTCCAAATTAAAGGCCCGGCAAGGGATCTCCTCAACACTGAAGGAAAATAGCTTGGTTGTCAGGGGGCAAGACTTTTTAACCAGCTTCCAAAGGACCTCAGAAACGTTACTGGGTCAAAGTTGAAGTCTTCAAGAGAAGACTAGATGCCTGGCTCAGGACGGTACCAGATGAACCGGGTGTACCTGGCTATGTACGGTGGAGAGCGCAAAAAAGCAACTCGCTCCTCCACCAAGCCAGACCTAGAGGCGGGGCCACCAGCTTGACCTTCGTGTGAAGAGAGACCAACGCATGGAACAGCAACGAGGTTACAGTGGTTTTTGTTAATACACTAAATACAGAACTTGTATGGGAGCCACATAACATTGATGGGTAGTTAGTTGAATAATGATTCAAATCCAAGATACCTTTAAATCGCATAAGACCTATAAACCTGTCCAAGGTTGAAAATAAGATTTGTATATGGACAATAGTAATAATGCATGAGGTTTTTTTAACTCCCTCCATGACGGCAAAAGTCATGTGATAGAGGGATCTACAGTTTTATGATGTAGGATTAGAACCACGGGCCGCTACCACATCTGGCTGAACACAGAGGGCAGTCACCATCATCACCACGTAATCTTTCTGGTCAAACGGGAACCGGTGTTGCGACGTGGTCACGACGAAGCCCTCGGCTGAACAAGCAAACTATAAATAAAGGTAAGCCTTCTTTCGTTCAGAGTAGAACTTTGCGAGTACAATAAAAATAATTGAGCCATTTTGAGTGATAACTTGGAATTTTCGATGTGGATAATTACCTACTCGAAAATTATTCCCCATACACTTCTACATTGTAACATTACTGACTGTTTTACACGAAACTCATTTGTAACGATTTTCATTCTAAGAGCCACCCAGTTCCGACAACTAATTACTAATTTGTGTTTTCTGGCATACATGTACTCTACACAGCATGGTTATTACCACGGTACACTCTTAACCAGTACCTTTCCTTTCAACCTGTTCCGTGCGATGATTCCTCATTTCTCAAAGGTCAAGCTTGTCGCCCCTCCTTTCGAGATGGCCTGGTGAAGTAGTGAGTTGGTTTCTTGTACTCTCTAGTAGTGATGTAGGTCACATCCGCACATTTTCTCGCATCCGCGTCCGCATCCGCACTTTGGACTGCGGATGTCGTGCGGATGTGGACCGTTGAGATAAAACGTCATTAATAAGCGGAAATTATCAAATTCTACTACAAGGTGGGCCGTAAGTTTCCATACATAGGAAAAATAAACATTTTTTTATGGACAACCATTTTTATTTATATAATATGCTCTACATGGTTGCCATTGTTTTGAAAACACATTTCAATACGTGTTCCCCACTGTTGATGAACACGCATTAGCACAGTTGACGTTATGCTTGTAATGGCGTTGGTGATACGTTCCTTTAGATGATTTATGTCTCGTATCTTTTCCTGATACACCATGGCCTTCAAGTGCCCCCAAAGATAGAAATCAAGGGGGGTGAGATCTGGGGATCTGGGAGGCCACTCCACAGGACCACGCCGACCAATCCAAGCATCCGGAAACTGCTGATCCAAATACCGACGCACGCGAAGACCATAATGAGGTGGAGCTCCATCTTGCTGGAAGTAAACTGGGAAGTTACCTTCCTCGTTTAGCAGGGATGGGAAAATTTCTTCTTGCAACATGTTAAGATACCTTTCGGCATTAAGATTTCCACTGACAAAAATTGGTCCAATAATTCTGTCACCCCATATCCCGGCCCACACCATCACTTTACCGGCACCTTGCATCTTCGTCGGACTCAGCCAGTTAGGGTTAGCATTACTCCAATAACGTATGTTTTGCCGATTAACCTCTCCATTGACGTAAAAATTTGCTTCATCAGTAACATAAAAACAAACGTTTAATTTTTCCTATGTATGGAAACTTACGGCCCACCCTGTATATTAATAGAACTAGTTCATTGTGCGCAAAAGTGATGCAAGCGACAAGACGAGAGGCTGTTCTTGTATGAAGTTACTCTCTTGCAACCTACTTAGATCCACGTTACAAAGCTAAGTTATTTTCACCTAGTACATTAGAACGAGTTAAATCATCACTTGGCAAAGCAGTTGAAGAGCTTCAATCTCTTGAATCTGTCGCTTCGCCACCCACCAAAAGAATAAAAGTTTCAGTGACAGAACCAACACCTTCAACAAGCAAATCTATCACAGAATCTGTCTCTCAGTTTCTTGAGTCAAGCAGCAATGACGAGACCTACGCGATGTCAAAAGATGTAGTAAAAATGATCGAGAGCTATCACCAAGAAAAACGCCTGGCTGCATGTGACAATCCTATTAGTTGGTGGAAAAATACGCAGAATATCTATCCATACTTGAGTAAACTTGCAAGGAAACATTTAGCCTGTCCCCCAACAAACGTACCAAGCGAGAGATTATTTAGCAGTGCTGGATTAATATATGATGAAAAGAGAAACAGACGCAGCAGAAAAGGCAGAAAAATTAATGTTCCTTAAGCATAACCTTCCTATAATTAAGTTTGAACATTAAACGATGAACATCTTAGTTTACTTTATTTTAATTACTCATTTATAAATATGCCTAATAAAACTTTAAACTTAATATAAATAGTTATCAAGCTAATTAAAGATCTCTTTCTATAAGGGTGGAGGTTGGGGAAAGAGGTCGGGGGGTGCATTTGAGTTGGGTTCACGTCCCGCATCCTGGTAACACAATTATGGTTTCTAATTGTGGCTGAAACTCAACAAAATATAACGAATTTATTTGCAGACGAATTCACTAATTGATTTCTATATTAGTTAGATGCTTGATATTATTTTATATGTTCAGAGAAAAGTACAGCAATTATTGTACAATTAATCAATTATATTACATTATAGCTACAGCTCTCTCTATATAATAACTTATTATATACGTTAAACACAACAAATCTCGAATATATCCTAAAAAATAACGAAAATGTAGACATCCGCATCCGCGGATGTTGAAATCAAACATCCTCATCCGCATCCGCGGATGTGAAAAAAATGACATCCGCTACATCACTACTCTCTACCTCACATAGTCAGGTACGCCCAGCTCATCGGGGATTGTTCTGAGCCAGGCGTCTAATCTTCTTTTGAAGATGTTCACCGCAACACTACTCGTGTTCCTTAGTTGTTTGGGCAACTGATTAAACAGTCTTGGTCCTCTCACAACAAAACTATTTTCTTTCAGGGTTAAGGATGTTTCTTGTCTAGCCTTTAATTTAGAAACACGACACAGTCTTCCTTTTCTACTTTCCACTGTTGTTTGGGGAGTTACAGGGTTCAGAGTAAGATTAGGTGCTAGTTTCTTCATAATATACCGCTTCACGAGGAGAGGATGCCTCTCGGGTGTGCTGCCAGTCTGCCGTTAAATAGTAAAGGTTTTTTATTTTTTTTGTGGAAAATTTGGATGTCATTATGCTCATGAACTCACAGTAATCCCGCGTTTATACTTAGCATGTTTTTGTGGGTAATAGTGTCGTGATAATTAATGTGAAAGGATGGTTGTGCATGTTGCTGGTGGTATCTGGAACGTGATTTAAAGGGACGATAAGTGAGCACTCCTATTAGCATCCCCTTCCCATCCTCCCGCCCCACCCCTACCATACCATCTACACTGCAAATCTTCCGTTTAATAGTAAAAGTTTTTGACGGTGAACGCGGGAAATGTACATTTCATTACGTTATAATCGTACAGTGACTCCGTGTATATACTTTATGTCAGAGTTATTAATAGTTACATAATTAATGTGAAAAGATGCCTGGACATCGAACCGGTGGTATCTGGAGCATTATTTAAAGGGACGAGAAGTGGGACCCCTATCGGCGTTCCCTCCACCTCCACCACCCCGACCACCCCCACCAACTAGCTCCCCCATAAGCCTGCTCCTCCATCGATACGGGTACAATGGGATCGTCTGCTGAAAATCGTGATCTTGTAGAAAATCCTTCATGTTTTATATTTTACAAAGTAGATCATATTAGGTCAGAACTTCGCGTATCTGTTTGTCATACTTTGATTCGGAAGAAATAGAACATGCGAGGGTACAGTTAAACATTCTGTTCATTGCTACCCTCCCAACTCGTAGAAGTAATTCTAGAAACGAGAATATCCTAAAAGACATTATAAATAAAGTGTCGACCATCCGGATAACGAGAACAATATTACCTTCTACGTTACTAACTTCCATAGAATATCGGTAATCTCTATAGGTAATGTAGACGTTTCGGTGCTTCTCAAACAGTATAATGAGGTACAAAAGTCGTCAATTGAACTGAAACACCAACACGTGGTGTCAAATCAGAAAATGCGATTTCGCTAGAACAATTTCGGTCAGAGTTAGATGCGTTGAGTTGGAAGAGACGCTCCTCCCAAAGCTCAGTTACTCGGAAGTCGTTCAACAAGTCACAACCCCAAGAAGTGCGTCGGGCAGCGAGGGAAACGAAATTCACCCCCTCGCGAATGTGGGGTGGAAACGCAGCATGCAGGAGGAGCGGTCAATCTCCCTCCTGTTCAGGAAAGGACTCCTGCCCCCATTTCACAATGAGGAACAAGGACTGTCCAATGCCAAGAGACGAGGTATCACTGCCCTCTTCTTTATCTTCGACTGCAGGGGAGAGTCGATTACTCAAACGACTCGCTCGGCGTGCATTCCCCCCCTCTGCCACCGAAGAAGGAGGGGCACGCGCGTCCGTCAGTATATAAACACCGCTAACAGACCCTCACCAAGCCACAGAGTAGGGGAGGGGCCTCCTAACCCCCCCAAGGTCGTTCCACCCATCCCCTAAATGAGAACCAACTCTTTGTAATCATTTATTTATTTATATAAAGTCAAACAATGACAACGGTCTTCTGAAAAAGGAATAAGCATAATAAGTAATCACTTGAATAAAACATAAACATAAACATAATCATTGTCCTCTATCTCCTCCCAAGTCTTTGATACTAGATGTGATATGAGGTAATTGCAGTACAGTAGTGCGAAGACTTATATTGTTTTATAAAGTGAATACAGTATAGTACTTTAATAGGAGAACATAGATACTAGTTTATTTAAGAGTAATATGAGAACATAAGGCTTTGCTATTACATCATGATGAATACGATACTGTAGAAACTAAAATATAAATACTTATGGAATTATACAGTACATTATATCCAATCAAACATATTACAATACAATTAGAGAGTTCAGCGAGAGATTGAATCGTATATTAAAATAAGGGTTGTACAACGGTATTCCTGACAAAAGTAATAGTACAGTAATGAGGATTGGGAACACAATATAAAGTTTTTAGTAAGTAAAGTGTAAAGTGTCTATCTCTATCTCTATCTCTCCCCCAAGTCTTTGAGCCAGTAGTTTTATAAAGAAGATTATTAAGGATAATATGGCAAAAAAAAAAAATTTGTATGTTTACGGATAAAGACTAAACCTTATTTTGTCAGTGCCCTTAATTTAAAGTATACTTGATTGGTTACTCTTCTTGATTCATATGGTAGTCTTCATGCCAGGTAGGGGGGCGTCTGGTACGGTTGGAACGCCTTAGTGGAGTTGCAGTTTGGGGTGCCGTACCCATTGGCCTAGGGGGTGCAGGTGGTAGTATGTCGATGGGCGGCGTTGACATGTCTTCTTGGGTGGGGGGTGTGGTCTCTTCAGGGGTCGGGCGCCTGCGTTCAACGTGTGGGCTGGACCGTGTCGGACTACGGGGTGAAGCGGGTGTCTTTGGTCCTGGCGCTGACCTGGCAGGTGTAGGTGGTGCAGCAGGTGGGCTGTTGGTGGGCACCGCTAAGAAGTTCTTCAAATGTTGGTCTATGGTCATCTTTGGAGCAGGTGTGCTGAAGGGTTCATATTTTTTAAGGAATTTCCTGTTCCTTACAGTTACCCTCCCAGATCCATCGACCTTAACCACGTACTGGTCAAACTGCCTGACTTCGATGACCACACCTGTCTTGTCCCATTTACGGGCGTGTGGACCGACCTGTTCTGGATGCGTATAAGGTCTCCGACTGCTAGTTGGGAGCCTCTTGGTGTGCTCTGACCAGCGTTCTGCTCCCCTCATGTGGCGGTTCCTCAGAGCTTCTTCTCGGTGGCCAAGTTTTCACGCCACGTGTCGTGTGGTTTATATCGGCCGGGAAGGATTGGAATGAAGTCCCGGATAGGGCGGCCGAAGACACACATTGCTGGGGAGTGTTTTGTATCTCTATCCGGCGTGTTTCTGTATTGAAGCATGGCCCGTTGAAAGTTTTCGGTGTTGAGGTCGCCGTTTGGTCCAGTGTTGTCGGTTTTAGGCGTTTCGTTGTCTTGACACCAACTTCTGCCCGACAGTTGCTGTGAGGGAAAGCCACTGATGAGAGTCGGTGGTGTACGCCCCAGTTTTTGAGGAACTGCCGTGTGGCTGCTGCGGTAAATTCAGGGCCCCCATCGGAAGCCAGTTCATCGGGTGATGCCGAAGGTGACGAAGGTCCGTCGGAGGCATAGCGATGAGTTCCAGCAGCACCATCTGATGACCTCTCTACTATTGGCCAGTTAGAGTATCTGTCCACCACGACCAGGTAGTTTACTCCTTTGTAGTGAAAGTAGTCCGCGCAGACGCACTGGAAGGGGTATTCTGGTGATGGTGGAGTGGGTAGAGCGCTGGGCTGGGTTGTGAGTTTTCCTTGATCCACATGTCCGATAGTTCATTGTAAATGTGATGGTCGAGGGCGATTGCTCGTTTCTTATGTGGCTCGGAAGTGTTGCTTGTGGCGCAGAGAAGATCAAATACCGCACCTTCGCACTCATCAGCTGTATTAGGAGTGGCTGAAAGGCTCTTGTCCTTGTCTTTGCTCCTGCATACGGATTCCCAATGGCTGTCGCGCTTGCAAATTTTGCATTTGTGGTTGTACGCAGGGCAATCCTTGCGTATGTGGAATGGGGCTCTTCTGCCGTGTCCTTTTTTACCACAATATGAACAAGGGCATTTTTGTCTTGTGGGGGTATTTGCTTACTTCTCCTGTATGTGCTGCCTGCGGCCTCCACGGCATGGGAGTCCAGCAGTCGTGATGCTGAGCGCTTGCTGCTTCCTTCGCCTCGACAAACTGAAAGACGTCTTCCAGGGTCATCTCCTGGTTACTGTTGCCGAGGAGTTCCAGTTTGTATTTCCGGTCAGCAATTCCGCGGGTAAGGACGTCGCGAAGGATGGGGTCAGTGTAATTTACGTTGTTGTTGCAGCTTGGGCATTCAACAAGAAATTTGCAGACTCCGGCCTGACCACGAAGACGGGCTCCAAAACTGCGCACAGTTTCGTCGCGGTCTTGTCGCATATTGTGTAGGGTAACCCTGGCTACCATGGTGTTCTCCTCTCGGACAGCTAGTTTCTTGATTGCAGCAAGGACTTCATCTTCGGTTTTGTTTGTTAGGCTTCCACCTGCGGATCTTGTCAAATCTTTGCGGAGTGAATCGTCGCAGCATTCAAGTAGTTGTACCACTTTGTCCCTACCAGTGATTTTTGTAGCTTCCGCATAATCTGTCCAACGCGACGTAAAATATGCCCAGTCTTCACTGGTACCTGAAGCCGAAATGGTTGGCCATCTTACTTTCTCAACCTTTGCAGAGACTGTCGGGCTTGGGACATGGGTCGTGCTGTTATAAGTGCGGCTACAATGGCTGGGTCCAGGTCTGCTGTGACATAGGTACAACCTGTGATAGGACATTCTACGGCAGGCATTGTGGATAGCGTTTGTTGAAGTTGCTTAATTAGGTTGGGGTGGTTGACAGTTGCTTGAATTTACCACGTATGTAGACTTATTTTATTATTTATTTAATTAATCAGTCATTTGTACCTAAGACCGTTGTCATAAATGAGAACAACTCTTTGTAATCATTTATTTATTTATATAAAGTCAAACAATGACAACGGTCTTCTGAAAAAGGAATAAGCATAATAAGTAATCACTTGAATAAAACATAAACATAATCATTGTCCTCTATACCCCAGTCAGGCGAACCCTGCCTCAGGGAGATTGAGGGAAGAGGATGCGTGGGTCACAGTTAACAGACGCTCTTCACGGAGGGTTCCTCAACCTGTCTTTGCAGCAAGGCCACCGGTGAGGAATTTCACCCTCTGTGTCGCGAATTCAGCTCTCGAACGAGGAAAGCGATTTTCGACACATGGCGGAAGAAGTCTGTGGTGAACACAGTATATTGTTAGTTAATAAACTAAACACAAAATCTCCGTATTATAACTCATTTAAAGTAATAATTAAAGGTGTAAATTCGCAATTCAACCCGTTCAATATGAGTCAGTGGCCAGACGGTATTATTGTTAAGGAGTTTATTCAGTTTTCCAGGAGATTTGATAACAGGCAAAATAATAATAATAATAATAATAATAATAGGCGCCCTAACGGTAATGCCTGAAATTTGTACTGTGCATAATAATAATAATAATAATAATAATACATTTTCTATCAGTCATGGCGGATAACTTGTTGAAAATAGTCTCATATAACGCAAGGTTAGTAAGAAATTCAATTGTAGATGTTCATAAAGTCTGTGGCAGTGCAGATCTGATACTCCTGCAAGAGCACTGGCTGTTATTTTTTTTTTATTTTATTGGGTTCAGAATCCTAGCTGAGCCGTGAACGGCCAAGCTCTGAAGGGCCAGTTCAACCTACAGCCCAAGTTAAGCTAGACTAAAAACTTACGGACTTGGAGGTCCTATTAGGTCCTACCTCAGGGTTGCTGACTCGATGAGGGCCTACCTTAGGCCTCAGTTGCATAAAATTAAGATAAAAAACAAAAGGGGCACTATTTATGGTCTTTCTAAACCTTGCAACAATCTTGTATCTAAACAACAAAACTGAATTGCAAGAGAGCTCTCTATAAGACCACGCCCTGTAAGTGCCACATTCAACAAACGCGTAGGAAGGACGCGCAGTGCCCCCAAAAAAATGATGCCACAAGATCCCCAAAATGCTAGCTCTAAATTAAGTGAATTTTTCACTGACCTTACAATTATGAGATGGATATATATATACCTTAACTTAATATATACAAGCAATGCTGCATCAATCAGCTTAGTCATCATATCGCCTTGGGACAACAATGGCTCTTCCTCTTCTAGATTTTCTAACACTGGCTACCTAAGCAAGAGCTAAAATTCCTCTCTACCATGATGAATTTATGTACCATGCGTCATCAGCATTAGACTTGTCAGATGAATTATGTACGGTAGGCCTTTTGGTGGTGGTGCTTTCTTAATAAGGAAAAATTTGTCAAAACATAAAATTTTTAACAAACGAGAATGTAAGGTTGTTAGGCATTGAAATACAAGTGAACAGACTTGTGCAGTAAATACTTTAGATGTATTTAAATAATAAATACATTATTTGAAAATAAAAGTAATACTAAATAAAATTCAGGTTTTCAGAAAGTATTTAAATACTAAATACATTACTCCTAAAATGTATTTAAATACATTTCAAATACAATTTAGATACTTTTCAAAAAACACAAATCACTAACATCAGCGAGTCAAATAAAATCGAGAAGTCGCAGAAGTAGACGCTGCAATTGTTTTGTGGCACAGAAGACAAAGTCTTCACTTTACTACCATCTTTGGAAGTTATTCGGAAATATTTTCCATCAAAAAGTGGGTGCAGGTGTGATTCGCTATTTTTATTTTCACTTCCACTATCAACAACTTCTATTTTATCACCTTTTCCACCACTTCCACTTGCTGCAGCCATGTTACAAATGTTGTCCTCGTCTAATATGATCAATAGGCTAAGGCTAATTGCACAGTTAGCGCTGAACTTTACACAACCACATATGACGATGCCTCAGGATAGACTGCCGGCTGCCGCACAGGGTTGCCGAAATTTTTTTGGCAAGTGTACCAAAACTTAAGTCAAAAGGTACCAAATCTCGCAAAAAGGTACCAAATAATTGAAAAATTATAATACATGCTTTAAAACATATAAAGATGTTAAACTAACCTTATTTTTTAACGGTCAATCTCACGTTTCGGCCATTATCAAAAACTTTCGTTCACAAAAACACTTTTTATATATAAAAAGACGATATATTTTGATAAGTTGAGACAATAAAATAAAACTAAAATCCAGCAATTAAAACAAGATTTTTATTTTGGCGACTTGAACAATGAAGGCATTTTCCAGGATAATTCTGGCCATTTTGATCCTAAAGTGCTCCTGCACCAAGATCGTAGTTTATAATATATTGTAATTCGAATGTACCCTGTACCGACCATTCTTTCTACTACGAGACGAAACGAAAATTAAAATCCATCAATAATAATTTTTTTCTTTTCCATTCAATAATGAACCAAATTATAGTTTTCTAAAGGATAGTTTTTATACATACATAGCGGTTTTTGTTTGTTTCGACAAAACTTCAAATAGTACCAAAATTTTCGGCCGTCGTACCAAACGTACCAGAGGAGGCAAAAAGTACCACATTTGGTACGAACGTACCAACTTCGGCAACCCTGCTGCCGCACTGCATCTGTGAGTCTGTGACAATCGCCACTAGAGCAGACTGGAAGTTCCATTTTTCAAGGTGCTTCCAGAACGTTCCAGCCTGCTGAACCTGGAACTTTCTGGGAGCACAAGCACCTTAAAAAATGTTTTACTGTGTTCTGTGGTACCAGTTAAATACTGGGTGGTTAGTACTGTACATCCTCACAAAATTGAACAATTTACAAAAAGTATTTTAAAAATGTATTTAAAAACAGGTATTTACAAATACTAAATACTTTTCGAAAGTATTTAAATAGTAATTAAATATACTCTC
The DNA here is from genome assembly GCA_023014485.1 of Bathynomus jamesi. Lineage (NCBI taxonomy): Eukaryota > Metazoa > Arthropoda > Malacostraca > Isopoda > Cirolanidae > Bathynomus > Bathynomus jamesi. Next base: position 514,514 of record JAJOZX010002007.1, on the reverse strand, counting down.
CACAAAGTATTTATAAATATATGTATTTAAGTATTTTCAAATACATTACTGCCCTTGTCTACAAGTGAACAATGATTACATATTAATTATAAACTGCTATTTACCATACAACAACGGCAGTAATCTAGATGAATGCATTGATTTGCTGTACAAAATTAAGTCATTATCAGAGAACCCCAAATATTCTCACTGTATAATAATTGTTAGAAAATCTAGAAGAGGACTAGAACCGGATTCTAGCGCAAGACTGAGTCAGTGACTATTTTTCGGCAAAGTTCTGATTGTGCAAATTGTAGCCCAAGTTAGGCCTGGACGGTTTGAGCATAATTGAGTTAAGGTCCCAGGGGGTAGAAAGTTTGGTCGCCCAATTGCGAAACTTGGCCACTAGTCTGTCGTTGTTTTGGGCCTACATTTTACCGGTTTAGTTAATTTTGGCTTATTCGTAGACGAAGGTTGCAGACTTCAGTGTGCCAGTTACTTGGGTGGAAAATTTGGTATTCCATACTGGTGGTTGGTCAGTACCTCAACCAAGTAATTCAGTTTATTTGAAAAAAGCAAAATTTGCGTTTGATCAATTTGGTTAAGTATTTTTGCCAATTCAGCTTATTTGGCATTGAGCCCAATTGTTGTTTGCATTGAAGATGAGTGCAGCTGAATTGAACAAGTTTAAAAAAAGGAGAAGCGCCTACAAAGGTCTAATTACAAAGGTCATTGCCACTATAGATTCTGCCATAGAGCAAGAGGATTTAAGATTAGTGACTGCGCAGCTTTCCATATTAGAAACTAGAAAGGTTGCTCTAAGTGAAGTAAATGTTAAAATTGAGGCTCTTATAAAAGAGGATGAAATAAAAAATAACATAATTTACTTTGAAGAGATTATTGATGATATAATTAAAGTAGGCCACTGAGCAAAAGAGTTTAGCAGCTCAGTACAGTTAGAGACCAGGTCTAATAATGAAACACAACCCTCAACAAATGGTGTTTGTGAAGTTAAGGTTAACAGATCTGCAGTTCAATTACCGAGGCTTGTACTCAAAACATTTTCTGGGAGTATTCAGGAATGGCAAGGATGGGCAGACAGTTTCAATTATCAGTTCATTCTAGTCAAGTGTTAAGTGCGGTGGAGAAGTTTAATTATTTGCAGTCCCTCTTGGAAGGGGAGGCAGCAAAGACAATAGCAGGATTAGCATTAACAGAGGCTAATTATAATGTGGCTTGGGATATATTAAAGAAACGGTTTGGTAAGCCAGAGATCTTAATTAAAAGCCACCTCCGTGAACTTTTAGCTATACCTCCTGTTAATAATCCCAATAGTGTCAAGGAGTTACGGCAGTTATATGATGAATTTGAAGTTAGAACTAGGTCCCTGGACAACTTGGGTGTAGGAATGGAAAGGTATGGTATAATGTTGGTCACTATACTAGAGTCTAAATTGCCTAGCTCAATTTTGCTTGAATTAAGTAGGGGACACTCTACAGAACATGTGTACATCCCCCTTCAGCAGATGTTAAGTCTGTTAGGCACAGAATTAGCAAGACGAGAGGGAATTGAGTTTGCACAGTGGGATGTTAAACAAGGGGACAAAGGCAGGCACAGCACCAAGGTTTCTACAAAAAGGAATAGCCCAGGTACAGTGTCAGCTCTACATGCATCCTCTGAGAATAAATTAAAGGGAATCAAGGAATGCATATTTTGCGAAGGCAACCACAAGTCATATAAATGTGAGGTGGCTGAGGCTTTACCTTTTGAGGAGAGAAAGGACAGGGTAACTAAGTTTACAGCATGTTTTAAATGTTTTTTGAAAGGTCACCGAGCAAGGTTTTGTAAGTTTAAAATTTTGTGCAAAAAAATGTCATGGCAGGCATCAGCCATTATTGTGTGAAAACACTCCTAGTAGGCCTACCCGAGAAGTAGAGACATCAGTGGCACATGCCACTGCTATGAAAGGGAGTAAAAGTAAAGGGGGATTATTGCAAACAGCTGCAGCCTTATTAATTGGGAATGATGGAGAAGCTACTGTAAGAGTGTTGTTTGATAGTGGTAGCCAGTGTAGCTTTATTTAGACCAGAATTTCCAGAAAATTGAAGTTTAAAGAACTTAAGAGAGAAAATTTAAGAATTTCTAGGTTTGGAGGTTCCGTTCAAAACCGAACCAAAGTTAAGAAGGTAGAAGTTCTGGTTAAGGGGTTGTTACCACAAATTCCCACAATCAAGGTCCAAGCTGTAGAGATTGAGCAACTTTGTGCTCCAGTCACTACTTGTTTAGATATGGCATGTGTCCAAGAATTGCAAGTTAAAGGAATTAATTTGGGCAATAATAAGTTTGAAGGAACAGAAGATAGTCTTGATTGGAGCTGACTATTATTGGGACTTCATTACTGGTAATATTGTCCGCACATCTCGAGGCCCGGTAGCTATTGCAATGAAATGGAGGTTAAAGCTCTTTTTGTTAAGATTGAGGAGAACAGCCATGGTTTGGAAAGGCATTTGAAAGCGTTTTGGGTACTTGAATCCATTGGCATAAAGGACTAACAGGCAAGTACAGTGAACAGTGATGTTTTAGAGCAATTTGAAAAAGGGATTGGGTTTAGAGATGGTTGCTATGAAGTTGGCCTCCCTTGGAAGGATTCTTGCAAACCCGGTTCAAACCTTCAGCTAGCTAATCGGAGGTTGGAGACTTCATTGCACAGGCTAAGAAAAAATGAGTTGTTAATTGAATACAATGAGGCCATCCTAAGCTATGTAAGGGAGGGCTATGCTGAAAGGGTTCAAGGTGAGCTGGTGAGCCGGAGGCACATTATCTGCCACACCATGCAGTGGTACGGCGAGACAAAACTAGCACCAAACTGAGGGTAGTTTTTGATGGCTTAGCGAAGGACAAAGGTGGTGTGTCCTTGAATGACTGTTTGGATGCTGGGCCAAATTTAAATGCAGATTTATTTTCCTTGTTACTGAGATTCAGGTTTGGTAGAGTAGCATTGACTGCAGATGTGAAGCAAGCCTTTTTGCGGATAAAGTTAAACCCAAAGGACAGAGATGCAGTAAGGTATCTGTAGGTGGATACGAAAGACTTGTTGGAAAATGAACCTAAGGTTCAAGAATATAGAATGAAGTCAGTGTTGTTTGGCCTCAGCTCTAGTCCATTTCTGTTGGCAGCTACTATGCAGTACCATTTTAAGAAATATTCTGAAGTCTATCATAACACTATTGAACACATAAGGAAAAATCTTTATGTTGATGATTTACTGTGTTCCGTGGATAATACAGAAATGGCTAAACAGATATTCATGGAGGCTAGAGCTATAATGAGGGAGGCTGGCATGGAGCTTAGAAAATGGCAGACCAATCATTCTCAATTACAAGAGTTTATGAGTCAGTCCTGTGTAGTACCTGATGCAGCAGAAAGTATTGAGGATTCTGGTATTAAGGAGTTGTGTAAATGAGAACCAACTCTTTGTGATCATTTATTTATTTATATAAAGTCAAACAATGACAACGGTCTTCTGAAAAAGGAATAAGCATAATAAGTAATCACTTGAATAAAACATAAACATAACATAAACATAAACATAATCATTGTCCTCTATCTCCTCCCAAGTCTTTGATACTAGATGTGATATGAGGTAATTGCAGTACAGTAGTGCAAAGACTTATATTGTTTTATAAAGTGAATACAGTATAGTACTTTAATAGGAAAACATAGATACTAGTTTATTTAAGAGTAATATGAGGACATAAGGCTTTGCTATTACATCATGATGAATACGATACTGTAGAAACTAAAATATAAATACTTATGGAATTATACAGTACATTATATCCAATCAAACATATTACAATACAATTAGAGAGTTCAGCGAGAGATTGAATCATATATTAAAATAAGGGTTGTACAACGGTATTCCTGACAAAAGTAATAGTACAGTAGTGAGGTTACAGCTGTATTGGGAACACAATATAAAGTTCTTAGTAAGTAAAGTGTAAAGTGTACTGTACTCTATCTCTCCCCCAAGTCTTTGAGCCAGCAATTTTATAAAGAAGATTATTAAGGATAATATGGCAAAAAAAAATAAAAAATTTGTATGTTTACGGATAAAGACTAAACCTTATTTTGTCAGTGCCCTTAATTTAAAGCATACTTGATTGGTTACTCTTCTTGATTCATATGGTAGTCTTCATGCCAGGTAGGGGGGCGTCTGGTACGGTTCGAATGCCTTAGTGGAGTTGCAGTTTGGGGTGCCGTACCCATTGGCCTAGGGGGTGCGGGTGGTAGTATGTCGATGGGCGGCGTTGACATGTCTTCTTGGGTGGGGGGTGTGGTCTCTTCAGGGATCGGGCGCCTTCGTTCAACGTGCGGGCTGGACCGTGTCGGACTACGGGGTGAAGCGGGTGTCTTTGGTCCTGGTGCTGACCTGGCAGGTGTAGGTGGTGCAGCAGGTGGGCTGTTGGTGGGCACCGCTAGGAAGTTCTTCAAATGTTGGTCTATGGTCATCTTTGGAGCAGGTGTGCTGAAGGGTTCATATTTTTTAAGGAATTTCCTGTTCCTTACAGTTACCCTCCCAGATCCATCGACCCTAACCACGTACTGGTCAAACTGCCTGACTTCGATGACCACACCTGTCTTGTCCCATTTACGGGCGTGTGGACCGACCTGGTTCTGGATGCGTATAAGGTCTCCGACTGCTAGTGGTGGGAGTCTCTTGGTGTGCTCTGACCAGCGTTCCGCACCCCTCATGTGGCGGTTCCTCAGAGCATCTTCTCGGGTGGCCAAGTTTTCACGCCACGTGTCGTGTGGTTTATATCGGCCGGGAAGGATTGGAATGAAGTCCCGGATAGGGCGGCCGAATACACACATTGCTGGGGAGTGTTTTGTATCTCTATCCGGCGTGTTTCTGTATTGAAGCATGGCCCGTTGAAAGTTTTCGGTGTTGAGGTCGCCGTTTGGTCCAGTGTTGTCGGTTATTAGGCGTTTCGTTGTCTTGACACCAACTTCTGCCCGACAGTTGCTGTGAGGGAAAGCCACTGATGAGAGTCGGTGGTGTACGCCCCAGTTTTTGAGGAACTGCCGTGTGGCTGCTGCGGTAAATTCAGGGCCCCCATCGGAAGCCAGTTCGTCGGGGATGCCGAAGGTGACGAAGGTCCGTCGGAGGCAGGCGATGAGTCCAGCAGCACCATCTGATGACCTCTCTACTATTGGCCAGTTGGAGTATCTGTCCACCACGACCAGGTAGTTTACTCCTTTGTAGTGGAAGTAGTCCGCGCAGACGCACTGGAAGGGGTATTCTGGTGATGTTGGTGGAGTGGGTGGAGCGCTGGGCTGGGTTGGTGCCATGCGGTTGCAGTGGTTGCAGCTAGCCCGTAGTGCTGTGATGGCTGGTGTGATGCCAGGCCAGAAAATGGAGTCTTCTGCTCTGGAGATCATGGATGAAGTACCTTGATGAGCTGAGTGGAGTGAAGCCAGTACTTCTTGCCTGAGGGCCGGCGGGATAACCGTGCGGTTCCTGTACATTACCACGCCGTCAACAGTGCGGAGGTCGTCGCGAAACTGGTGATATTCCCGCAGCTGTGCAGGGAGTGCATGGCGGGATTCAGGCATACCGGACTCTATGACATTGGCTAAACTATTCATGACTTCATCGCTGGTCGTGGCGGTGCGTACTCGATCCCATGTCACTGACGCCAGGCTCAGCGAGTTGAGTGTTGATGCGGCTGCAGAAATGACGCAGGCTTCCATGCCATTACCATCTGTCAGTGATGTCCGTATGCCGGCTAGGAAGGTGGGGGGGGGAAAGAACGCCGTTCCCTCGCATGGTTGATGGATGGCTGCTACATCATCGGGGAGTGTCAGTGGTATGGGGTCGCCAGTGGGGTATCGTGACACCCCGTCAGCAGCTTTGTGTTTCGCGCCTGGTACGTGGATCATCCGGAAGCGGTACCTGAGGGTTTTTTCCTTCAAGTTTCTGAGGCGTGTATTAGATATGTCCTCTAGGGATCTGTCACCAAACACTTTGAGGAGAGGTTTGTGGTCCACTGCAATTATTAGGTCTTCGCATCCCAGCACGAAGTACCTCGCCTTGTCAAGGGCATCGGCGACAGCAAGTGCTTCTCCTTCTACTGGTGCATAGCGGGACTCAGCTGAGGTAGTGAATCTACTGCCGACCAATGTGACACGCCATCCAGTATGGCAGCAGAAGGGTTCGACTCGTGTACAGGTGCAGTGTTTCTGAAGTAACCAGTAGCCGATGCCTGTTTTCGACCAGTCTGTGGCGAGGCATGTGGGCTTGGTTTTGTCAAAAATTTTAACACCCTCCTCTATTTCTGTGATGATGACATCCTTTGATTCTTCGAAGATGGTTTCCAATTCGTCATCCCACTTGAAAGGTGTTCCTGGCTTCAGAAGTAGGCGGAACGGCTGCATCCTCTTGGCCATGCTGAAGGCATACGACACCTGGTTGATGAGCCCGAACCATGATCGAACGTCGGTGATGTTCTTTGGAGATGGAAACTCTAGGATTGCTTTGAGGTATTTTTTACAGGGTCGGACACTGTCAGATGTGATCTCGAAGCCTGCAAATTCAACCTTGTCCTGACAGAACACAAACTTGTCGGGGTTCAGTGTGATTCCGTGTCTGCCGCAGGTGTCAAGCCACTGGGTGGCCTGGAAGAAGCTCTCCTCCACTGTGTCTGACCAGAGCAAGACGTCGTCAATGCACTTTGTATTGTTAGGGATGCTCGATACAATTTCGTCGTACCTTCTTGTGTAACCGTCACCAGATGCAATGTAACCCTGGGGAGCGGTTTTGTAACGGTAGCGACCCCAGGGCGTTATGAAGGTGGTCAAGTGGCGGTCTTCTTCACAGATTGGTACGCTGTGATATCCATTCCATGCATCAAACACTGTTTTCTTTTTGCCTTGCGGTACTGATCTGGCCTGGTGGAATGGCGATTGAGTGTGGTGTGTTTCGCGGGTGGCGTGAGCGTTGAGGGGTTGAAAGTCAACGGTACGCCTTGGTTTTCCGTTCTTTTTGGCGCACACCACCACCATTCTGTGACACCAGGTTACGGGCTCACCAACGGGTACTGGTTCAAGGACACCCAGTCTGACATCTTGGTCGAGGCCAGCCTTCACGTCCTCCTGCCAGTGGATTGGTACTGGGACGGGGGTGTGATGTGCGACTGGTTTGGCATTGGGGTCCACCATCAATTTCATTGGGGGGCCGTCCATCATGGGCAGCGCTTGGTGGTCACAAGTGTTGAAGGTGCTTGATTTGTAATAGTCCAGCAGGTATTCCTTGAGCTTTTGCTGGTTCGCCGCAACAGCGGGTAGCGGTAGCTCGATTGGAGGTGATAAGTATTTTTCGTTATAGGAAATTACGAAAAGACCGTTGTCATAAATGAGAACCAACTCTTTGTGATCATTTATTTATTTATATAAAGTCAAACAATGACAACGGTCTTCTGAAAAAGGAATAAGCATAATAAGTAATCACTTGAATAAAACATAAACATGGGTGGGCATTGAGGGTTGCCCCAAGCGCCTCGTAGTCTTCGGGGAGAGTCCTGACTGTCAGGTTGATGTGTGGCTGTGGTTGTGAGTTCTCCTTGATCCATATGTCCGATAGTTCATTGTAAATGTGATGGTCGAGGGCGATTGCTCTTTTCTTATGTGGCTCGGAAGTGTTGCTTGAGGCGCAGAGAAGATCAAATACCGCACCTTCGCACTCATCAGCTTTATTAGGAGTGGCTGAAAGGCTCTTGTCCTTGTCTTTGCTCCTGCATACGGATTCCCAATGGCTGTCGCGCTTGCAAATTTTGCATTTGTGGTTGTACGCAGGGCAATCCGTCTTGCGTATGTGGACTGGGGCTCTTCTGCCGTGTCCTTTTTACCACAATATGAACAGGGGCATTTTTGTCTTGTGGGGGTATTTGCTTACTTCTCCTGTATGTGCTGCCTGAGGCCTCCACGGCATGGGAGTCCAGCAGTCGTGATGCTGAGCGCTTGCCTGCTTCCTTCGCCTCGACAAACTGAAAGACGTCTTCCAGGGTCATCTCCTGGTTACTGTTGCCGAGGAGTTCCAGTTGTATTTCCGGGTCAGCAATTCCGCGGGTAAGGACGTCGCGAAGGATGGGGTCAGTGTAATTTACGTTGTTGTTGCAGCTTGGGCATTCAACAAGAAATTTGCAGACTCCGCCTGACCACGAAGACGGGCTCCAAAACTGCGCACAGTTCGTCGCGGTCTTGTCGCATATTGTGTAGGGTAACCCTGGCTACCATGGTGTTCTCCTCACGGACAGCTAGTTTCTTGATTGCAGCAAGGACTTCATCTTCGGTTTGTTTGTTAGGCTTCCACCTGCGGATCTTGTCAAATCTTTGCGGAGTGAATCGTCGCAGCATTCAAGTAGTTGTACCACTTTGTCCCTACCAGTGATTTTTGTAGCTTCCGCATAATCTGTCCAACGCGACGTAAAATATGCCCAGTCTTCACTGGTACCTGCAGCCGAAATGGTTGGCCGTCTTACTTTCTCAACCTTTGCAGAGACTGTCGGGCTTGGGACATGGGTCGTGCAGTGGGCTGTTATAAGTGCGGCTACAATGGCTGGGTCCAGGTCTGCTGTGACATAGGTACAACCTGTGATAGGACATTCTACGGCAGGCATTGTGGATAGCGTTTGTTGAAGTTGCTTAATTAGGTTGGGGTGGTTGACAGTTGCTTGAATTTACCACGTATGTAGACTTATTTTATTATTTATTTAATTAATCAGTCATTTGTACCTAAGACCGTTGTCATAAATGAGAACCAACTCTTTGTGATCATTTATTTATTTATATAAAGTCAAACAATGACAACGGTCTTCTGAAAAAGGAATAAGCATAATAAGTAATCACTTGAATAAAACATAAACATAACCATAAACATAAACATAAACATAATCATTGTCCTCTATTGTGGGCAATAGACACAAAGGTGCTAGGCATTGTTTGGCAGCAAGGAGAGGATTTGTTTACCTTCAATAGGAAATCTTTAGTAGAGCTGGCTGAGAATGAGACAAGGTGGATAAAACGTACAGCTCTTAGTTTGGCTTCAAAGGTCTTTGATCCTCTTGGATTCCTGGCTCCATTTGTGATAAAGTAAAAAATTTGGTTTCAGAGCCTCTGGGAAATTGGACTTGGTTGGGCCCAAGAGTTACCTGATCATATGGTGGTATGGAAAACTTATGAGTGGGTAGTTGGGAGGTAACGAAAATGGTTCACTGAGTAGGTAGGTAGTTAATCTAACAATTAATAAATTCCTTTTATGTCAATAACTGGGTGGATGAAACCAATTGGTTGCTCACCAGAGTTATTCTCCACACTAGTATTTATATACTGTGTGGGAGGAGCGTGCTCGGTAATGGAGATACATTACCGCTAAACCAACCGAGGAATAAACCAAGACAACGCTGGTACAAGAAGCCCCGCGAAGAGGAGAACAAAAGGAGAACGAAAAGGAAGAACGGGGCGAGAGGACGTACCAGCAAAGTGCGCTCTCGACAAAAATCCAACCGGAGAAGGGAGAGACTCCAATAACTAAAAGTAAGTGACTAATTGAGTTTTTACACCAAACAGTTAATAACATTAAATTAAGCTGGGTCAAACAAGTTAGGCCTACATTGTGACCTAAGACCCAGCATCAACTCATAGCTTAACAAAGGTGAAGGTAGATTGCCCTAACCTAATCTTGTGAGGAATCCTACTGTGGACCTCAATTTATCTGCCCGCTCTGGACCATTTCCGGAATCTCTAGGCTGACCCCTCTAGGCTAGACTTGATCTACTCTATAGTTAGACTGGAGAAATAAGGGGTGGGTTAATTGTGGACCAATTCATACAGAGCATTTTTCGCATTGGTGGTCCATGTGTGGGGAATTTACAAACCTTAACCTTACTTAACAAAAATTGCAGAATTAGGCTAAATGGTCTAGCCTAAGCCTAACCTGAGCAAGCCTAATTAGGTCTACAACCTAGGGCCTAACTAGGAAACATTTACATTTAAGGAGTCTCATTCTCTTATAAGCTTAGACCTGAGTGACACACAAGTACTGGGGGGGGATTAAACCAAATTTAAACTTGACTGTTTTGTCTGTTCTCTCTCTTCTCTGGTAATTTCTTCTTGTCCTCTATTTCATTACGATCCCCAGTTAAACAATTTTGACTTAGACATGGACAGTGCAGAATTGAAAAAGTTAAAAAGAAAAGGGGGGCAAAGTTGGGAGCTGTTACAAAGGCTGTGAACACTTTTAACAATATTACACAACCAGGTAAGAAAAATATAGAGAGTGTAATTATTAAATTAGAAATTAAAAGAAGGAAATAATAGCCATTAATGAGAGTATTTCAGAGTTAGTTGAATCCGAAATGGCTGAAGAACAATTGATAGACCTTTACGCTGATGATGATGATCAGGTAAGCTCAATTGAACAGCAAATAAGGGAACTACGGTCTCGGTTGACTGACTTAACACCAAAAAAACCTAATTCTGATTTTAATCAAAGTAGGGCTAACCTTCAACAAAATTTAAGTGGCATGCAAAATCCTGAGTCACAAGAATTGAGGGCTCAGTTACCCATTTTGCTAGTACCAACATTTGAAGGGGACACGGTACAATTCCCATCTTTCATTGACAAATTTGAGAATTTAATAGGTAATAAACCTTATATTTCAACTGTTGAAAAGTTTAGTTACTTAACTAGTTCCCTTAAAGGCCCAGCCTATAACCTAATAGCCTATTTACCAGCCGTAGGGATTCATATGAAGTAGCTATTGATCTTTTAAAACGTAATTACATTAATAAAGATATGATTGTATATGAATTATCTCAACAAATTTTGAATTTGCTCCCATAAAAGATAACCATAGAGATATGGAAATTTTTTATACAAAATTAGAAGCTATTATAGGACAACTGGTTAGCAATGAGATAGATATTAAAACTTCATCTTGGCTTATACAAAGCATAGTACTTAGGTGCCTTCCTTCGAGGGTTAAAGATAATTTAATTCTAAAGACGGGAAAAAATTATCCTAATTTAGAACAAATAAGAGAAAACTTCCCCAATATCCTAATTAATTACAACTTGAGAGATTTTCCAACACATAAGACCCAGACTATGGATAAACCAAAGACTGTTCCCAGAGACCAACTAGCTACAGCCAAACAGACAAAACTTGATACTGGAGAATCAAATGTGACCAACTATAATACACGAACACCTACATTACAGAACTTTAATGTAACTGCTGCCTCAACTTACACCACATTGCAAATTTTGTGCAAGTAATGAACACAGTAGTACTGGGTGTGACAAATATTCAGACTTTAACCAAAGGGCTAAAAGATGTGAACAGTTGAACCTGTGTAAAAAGTGTACTGGCCAGGGACATTATAAGAAAGACTGTAAATCTAGGTTAAGATTCAAGTGTAAGTTTTGTAAAAGTTTACGACATGTCTCATCAATGTGTGATTCACCAAAGTGTCCAAACAATAATACTCAAACTCAAAAGATACCTCCCCCAAACAAAGGTAATCAAGAAAATGCCACTTTCATGGGACATTCTGCTTGTTCAAACAATGTAACAAGAAACACTGAGATTCTTTTACCAACTATTACTTTGGACTTAGTGAATAGTGAGGGTAGTACCACTCCAGTGAGATGTCTTATAGACTGTTGTTCTCAACAAACATTTGTTTCAAAAAATGTAGTTAATAAATTGGGTTTGACACCAAACCCGAATGAACAAAACCTCAATATTGCGTCCTTTGTTAAGGATAACTCGGACAAAATAGCTATAAGACAATTGACCTGGAACTACATTTAGAAAGTAAATTCAAGAAAATTGAAGCAGTTATTATTTCTAAAGTAGGACAAAACAAACTGGTTATACCCAAACTAGAACAAACCATAAATCATTTGAAAAAACACTACAAAATAGCTGATAGACATATCACTAACAACACAGTAGCTAACATAGAAATGCTAATAGGGGCAGATTATATTAATCTTATTCATAAGGGCATAGTAGAGATAGGTAATGGTATAGCTATTCAGACTCCATCAGGGATAGCCCCTTTGGGTGACCTATCAGAATACAACCTAACCTAGACCTAAACCAAAACAGTGCATGACCAACAAATACTATGTGCCTCAACTCAGTCCTACATAACACCTGTAAGAATAGCAACACTTTGAATAATATTATCTCAACTGAGAACATTAATTCATCATTATCAAATGAAACTTTGGATGAGGCAATTCAAACGTTATGGTTGCTAGAATCTGTGGGTATACATGACACAAATCAAACTTCAGAAGATCAGTTAATGGTAGAAAGATTTGAAGACACCATTCAGTGCAAAGACAATAGTTATTTTGTTGAGTTACCTTGGAAAATAAATTGTCCAACTTTAAGAGACAATCTCAAAGTAGCTAAAGGACATTTATATAAAGTAATGAAAAAACTCAAACAAGATAACAATATTCTATCATATAATGATGTCTTCAAAGAACAGCTACAGAAAGGCTTCATTGAAGAAGTAACAGATAACCCTTTTAAAAAAGATGGTTGTCATTATTTAACCCACAGGGGGGTTTATCGACAAGATGCCCCAACAACAAAACTCAGAGTATATATAATTGTAGCCTCAAAGACAGTGATAAACACAGTTTGAATGATTGCTTGATTGAGGGTCCTAATCTCATTTCTGACCTTGTGAAGATCTTACTGAGGTTCAGGTTAGACAAATATGCTGTACAAAGTGACATTTCAAAGGCATTTTTGAGAATAAATCTTAAAAATGAATATGATAAGAACCAACTTAGGTTCTTATGGTTCAAGGATCCATTTGATTTGAATAAAGGGTTCATAACCTATAGATTTAATGTTGTGTTGTTTGGAGCCAATTGCTCACCTAGCCTATTAGCATTGACAATTAGACATCATTTAAACCAGTTTAATAACTCTCTAACATTGAACTTCCTTAAGGAACATTTTTACGTAGACAATCTAATAGGCTCAACGACAACAAAATCTGAATTATCTGAAGTCTATGAACACTCAAAACATTATGCAACAAGGTAACTTTGAACTTAGAGAGTGGATTTCAAATAATGAGGATTTAAACAAAAAGATTTTAAAGGATAATAATGGTCTTACTGAGCCATCAGACAGAGTTAAAACTTTAGGTATGAACTGGTATTTGGATGCAACTTCTAACAGTCATGATTCAATCTGTACTAAAGGTTTTAAACTTGATGAGGAAGCAAATACTAAAAGACAAATATTATCAGAGGCTTCCAAATTTTTGATCCTATGGGTCTATTCCTGCCTTCAACAATAAAATCAAAGATTCTCCTCCAAGAAATTTGGAGGACAAATGTTGGGTGGGATGATCCAATAACAAATGAAAATCAAAAATCTTGGAAGAAGTTAGCTACTGATTTAACAAAAGTGCAGAACATTAAAATTCAAAGGTGCTGTGGGTTTAGGGATAAGCCCCAGAGGCCTCATGTGTTTGCTGATGCAAGCACACAAGCTTATGGGTGCTGTGCGTATCTTGTAAGCCCTACAGAAAGTCATCTAATTTATGCAAAAGGGAAAGTTGCACCTCTCAAACCTACCCGAACCATACCTCAATTGGAACTATTGGCTGCTACATTAGCCATTAAAACCATTTCATTGCTTAAGGATGCTTACTATGATGTGTTCATAACTAATATCCACGTCTGGCTTGACAGTCAGATTTGTCTTGCCTGGATACGGAATGATAGCATTAATAGTAAGAATATCTTTGTAAGAAATAGGCTAAAAGAAATAGCTGACGCTAATGAAAGCCTACAAGTAAACTTTCACTATGTTCCAACTAAACAGAATCCAGCAGACTTTCTGACCAGAGGTTTATCCTACAAGTTGTTGAAGTCAAACAAAACTTGGTTTATGGGACCTAAGTGGCTCTGTAATACAGACCAATGGCCTGTGGAACAAGTTAACTTGACATTAAATTTAATCTTTTCAAATGAAAAGGTTGAACCAATCACTAATTATGAAAAGTATTCTGATTTCAACAAACTTGTCAGGGTGACAGCCTACTGTTTGAGGTTTGCTCACAACTGTTTAGCTACAATTAACAAACAGCTAAATAAAAATAATCATAATTATACAGAAGTTGCAACCCAATACTGGATAGGCCAAGCCCAACAAAAAGAGTACAATAAAGAGTTAGAATTCTTAACTAATGGGAAACAAACAAAAGAACCTGTACCATCAGTAGTTGTGGATCTAAACTTGTTCAGAGATGAGGAAGGCCTTCTAAGGTGTAAAGGGAGATTAGACAAATCAAAACTGTCATACAAAAGCAAAAATCCAATCCTTTTACCTAGATTTAGCTATTTGACAACATTAATAATCAGAAAAACACACAATGATGTATATCATATGGGGGTACCACAGACACTAACTACATTAAGAAAAACTTATTGGATACCCAAGGGAAGGATCACTGTTAAAACAGTCCTGAGTGAGTGTGTCACATGTAGGCGTATTCATGCTAGGCCCTATAGGAAACCAAATCCTCCTGCTTTGCCAGAGGAGAGAGTTACTCTCAACAGACCCTTTGAGACTGTAGGCATTGACTATACAGGAGCATTGACTGTAGGGGTGGGTGACACTGAACAAAAAATGTACATTGTACTGTTTACATGTGCTGCCTCACGAGCTGTTTATTTGGATGTTGTGGAGGACCTTACAGCAGAATCTTTTGTTGCTGTCTTTAAGAGATTCTGTGCACGACATTCAGTACCAAAGACAGTTTGGACTGACAATGCTACATATTTCAAAGCTGGTGAACAAGTCATCCACGACTTGTTAAGCAATGAAATCACACAATTATATATACAAAATTCAAACATAAAGTGGAAGTATATTCCGGTTGCCTCTCCTTGGTATGATTCTATCTGGGAGAGGAATATACAAACAGTAAAGAATTGCTTGAAGAAAGCAATTGGCAAAAAACAGATACACTTATTTGGGTTACTCACTCTCCTGGCTGAGATTGAGAACATCATTAACAATAGACCACTCACTTATGTGAGTGACAACATTAATGACCCAGAACCATTAACTCCAAATCATTTGATTCGGGGAGAACAAGTTAGTCTCCTGCCGGACTACAATATAGACTCTTCAGAAGACCCAAACTGGACTCAACGACATGATGAGCTCCAGACGAAGTTACAACATTTAACTAGAGTTAAAGCTCATTTCATTAAACAGTGGAAAACTGAGTACTTGATGGGTCTAAGGGAGAGACATAAACAAATGACTAAGAAGGATTGGTCTGACACAATAAAGGTAGGGGACCTTGTTCTCATACATGACAGTACTCCAAGACAATACTGGCCTCTGGCTAGAGTTTCAGAACTCAGACCAGGGGCAGACGGGGTAACAAGAGTGGTCAAATTAAGGACTTCAACAGGTGACACAACAAGAGACATTTCTCTTTTGTACCCTTTAGAGTCTGGACCCAAAACAATGGACTTTGGAGAACCTTCTCCACTGACAGTAACAACTGGAGACACTGAACTTCCAGTAACTATTCCTTTAACAGTAGGAGTGGTAACGCATCCTACTACAACATTGACAGACACAAGACCTCAGCGACAAACAGCATTAAAGGCGCGACTATTTTTACAACAAAAAATAGATGCTGGGGAATTGTAATTTTATCTTCTAACTTTCATTTTTTCTTTTCTTATGGTAAAGACCAAAGACAGTTTCATCCTATGGATGTATATTTTCTCTTCTAATTAAATGCTACACCTTCTCCATGAGAAGGTGAGGATAGGCACTGTTAATCAGATTAACAGGCATTTACAGTTAAATAGTTAGCTAGTCTACACTCAGACAAAAATTGGTGACAATGACACCAAAATTTTTATCTCCCGGGGCCCCCAGTATATGGAAAACTTATGAGTGGGTAGTTGGGAGGTAACGAAAATGGTTCACTGAGTAGGTAGGTAGTTAATCTAACAATTAATAAATTCCTTTTATGTCAATAACTGGGTGGATGAAACCAATTGGTTGCTCACCAGAGTTATTCTCCACACTAGTATTTATATACTGTGTGGGAGGAGCGTGCTCGGTAATGGAGATACATTACCGCTAAACCAACCGAGGAATAAACCAAGACAACGCTGGTACAAGAAGCCCCGCGAAGAGGAGAACAAAAGGAGAACGAAAAGGAAGAACGGGGCGAGAGGACGTACCAGCAAAGTGCGCTCTCGACAAAAATCCAACCGGAGAAGGGAGAGACTCCAATAACTAAAAGTAAGTGACTAATTGAGTTTTTACACAAACAGTAATAACATTAAATTAAGCTGGGCCAAACAAGTTAGGCCTACATTGTGACCTAAGACCCAGCATCAACTCATAGCTTAACAAAGGTGAAGGTAGATTGCCCTAACCTAATCTTGTGAGGAATCCTACTGTGGACCTCAATTTATCTGCCCGCTCTGGACCATTTCCGGAATCTCTAGGCTGACCCCTCTAGGCTAGACTTGATCTACTCTATAGTTAGACTGGAGAAATAAGGGGTGGGTTAATTGTGGACCAATTCATACAGAGCATTTTTCGCAGGTGGTAAGGTGGAAATATTGGTTCAAAGAATTGGCACATCTTGGAGACATTGAAATCCCAAGATGGTACTTTGGAGAGTTGAACAATAGTCCAGACAATTTGGAGCTGCACATCTTTTGTGATGCAAGCGAGGAAGCCTATGCAACTTGTATTTATATAAGAGGCACATTGAAAGAGGAAGTAAGTTGCAGGTTGGTTGCTGCAAAGAGCAGAGTAGCACCTTTGAAAAGGCTTTCTGTTCCAAGGTTGGAATTAATGGGTGCAGTTATTGCTAGTCGGCTTGCAGTTACAGCGCAAAAGTTTTTGGCCCTCTATGAAATTCCAAGCTATTATTGGACAGACTCCACTATAGTTTGGCACTGGTTAAGAAGCCAGGCAAGGAAATGGAAACCATTTGTTGCCAATAGAGTGGACGAAATTCAAGCACACACAGATCCCAAGCAATGGAAGCATTGTCCAGGCACCCAAAACCCAGCTGATTTACCAACACGAGGAATTTCAGTGAAAGATCTTGCACAGTCAAGTTTGTGGTGGAATGGGCCAGAGTCGCTAAAACTTGGAAGCGAAAACTGGCTTAATCATCCTATTGTAGGAGAATGCCAGGCTCAAGAAGAATGGGCGAGTGAAATGAGAAAATGCACTGTGAACAGTTGTCAAGTTATGCATCAGGACCCCATATTGAGTGTTGAGGACATTAGCAGTCTGTAAAGGTTGTTAAGAGTGACAGCATGGGTATATAGATTTACCAACAATATTAAGGAGAAACAAGAAGGGAAGGAATTCTGAATAGTAAGGAGATTCAGCAAGCCAGGCAATACTGGGTGGTATATGTGCAGAAGGAAAAATTTGGTAAAGAAAGGGAATTGCTCACCAGCCATCCATTACAGGTTCTACCAACACATTCTGCTCTCAGGGGTTTGGATGTATTTTTGGATCAGGATTTATTGAGAGTAGGAGGTAGATTACAGTTTTCTGGGCTTCCAGAAGAGAAAAGACATCCAATTTTGCTACTTTCTGGCGGGCACTTTGTGGAACTTCTGATCCTGGATACTCATCATAAGTTGTTACATGCTGGAGTTAGAGAAGTGATAATAGAGATCAGACAACAGTTTTGGATTCCCAACATTAGACAAGTAGTAAAAAAGGTCTTGCTTAAATGTGTGGTTTGCAAGCGTTGGAGTGCAAAGCCTTATTTGAAAAGGTGGCTCCACTTCCAAGAGAACGGTGTGTCTATACTGCCCCATTTGATGTAGTGAGAGTAGACTTCGCAGGTCCAGTCTATGTGTATGAGCAAGGGGAGTCTAACAAAGGTTATATATGTCTTTTCACATGTGCTACCACCAGAGCAATCCATTTGGAGTTGGTAAGCAACTTAAGTAGTGATGTATTTCTTTTGGCCTTTAAAGGGTTTGTGAACAGAAGGGGTTTCCCAAATAAAATCGGATAATGCAAAAACCTTCAAAACAGCTGCAAAGGAATTCCAAGAAGTTTGGTCCTTGCTAAAAGAGGAAGGAGTCCAATCCTACTTTTCACACCAAGGGGTACAGTAGGAGTTTATTGTTGAGAGAGCACCATGGTGGGGAGGATTTTGGGAAAGACTAGTGAGAAGTGTAAAGTGTCCATTAAAGAAACTTTTAGCTAATGCTCACTTGAGCAAAGAAGAATTCTGCACTGTTTTGTGTGAAGTAGAAGCAATGGTGAACAGTAGGCCTATCACTTTTGTTTATAACAGTATACAGGATGCAGAGCCATTGACACCAAATCATTTTCTTTGTGGTAAAAGATTAACATCAAGCCCCAGTGTGCCAGAAGACTTGCAGCCTATCCAGAGCACTCAAGGAGAGTTAACCAGAAGGTTCAGGTACCTTGAAGAGCTACAAGATCAGTTATGGAAGAGGTGGCAGTGGCAGATGGAATACTTGCCAGAACTCAATTATTACCCATCAGGCAATGTAAAGGGCTCCAATGCAAATTGTATCAAGGTGGGAGAAGTGGTAATGATTGGGGATGAAAGACCAAGGCAATGCTGGAAGCTTGGCATAATTGAAGAGTTGTTTGTTGGCAAAGACAATTTAGTTAGGTCTGCACTGGTAAAGACTTCAGGAGGAAAATTAAAGAGACCTATACAAAAACTCTATGCTTTAGAAATCGGCAAAAACACGGATAGTCAAGATGAAACATTTGAGTTACAGCCTCATGGAGAAGGCTTGGCTAAACTTGCAGAAGGTAATGACAACAATGCCTCTTTGGTGGGGAGTGTTAGAAAATCTAGAAGAGGAAGAGCCATTGTTGTCCCAAGGCGATATGATGACTAAGCTGATTGATGCAGCATTGCTTGTATATACAGGGTGATCGAAAAGTCTCTCCGCAGTAGTAAGATATTTACTTTATTGAAATTAAGTGACTTTTCGATCACCCTATATTAAGTTAAGGTGTGTGTATATCCATCTCATAATTGTAAGGTTAGTGAAAAATTCACTTAATTTAGAGCTAGCATTTTTGGGCTCTTGTGGCATCATTGTTTGGGCACTCTTGTGGCATTTTTTGGGGAGCACTGCGCGTCTTTCCTACTCGTTTGTTGAATGCAGCACTTACAGGGCGTGGTCTTTAGAGAATATTCATTATTATTGATTAGTGTCTTCATGTTGATGCCTTTATTTTTCATGTATGTGTTTATGTTTTGTTTGTATGTTTCAAAGTTCCATCATTGTTTAGCGTTATGGATATTGGTCAATAAACGTAATAACAAAAAGTAGAATCTTATTTATAATGGAACTTTATACAAAACAATAGTGAATCTCAACAGGTCAACATGCCCGTGGTGAAATGTCCAGTTGAGGGGTGCGCATATGAGACCCCCGCACACAGCGACGCCAGTGTAGCAGCACTCCTCACAGCCCACTGCACTGTCCATTCCGTGTCCGCTGCCGGCGCCACGGCCCAAGTGGAGAAGGTGAAGAGACCAACAATATCTTCAACCGGTACGAGCGAGGAATGGTCCTACTTCACATCGCGATGGATGGACTATGTGGATGCCACCAAAATCACGGGTCGTGACAAAGTGGTGCAGCTACTGGAGTGCTGCGATGAACCCCTTCGCAAAGACCTCACACGATCAGCCGGTGGTAGTCTGACAGGGAGAAGTGAAAATGAGGTGCTCGCAGCCATAAAGAAACTCGCAGTCAGAGAAGAGAGCACCATGGTTGCTTGAGTGGCGCTGCACAACATGCGCCAAGACCGTGACGAAACCGTGCGTTCATTCGGCGCCCGACTCCGTGGCCAGGCAGGGGTATGCAAGTACATCACCAAATGCTCGAGCTGCGATGCGGATGTGAACTACACGGAGGCCATCTTGCGTGACGTCCTGACCCGCGGCATTGAGGACCCCGAGATTCAACTGGACCTACTCGGCAACACGAACCAGAACATGACATTAGAGCAGGTCTTCCAGTTCGTCGAGGCCAAAGAATCCGGCATGCGCTCAGCATCACGTCTCCTCGACTCTCAGGGCGTCGAGGCTGCTAACAGCGCCTACAGACGGACCAAGAAGGACGCTCTGAAGGAGATGACAGTCGGCAACCATGAGGTGTACTCATATTGTGGCAGGAAAGGGCACGGTAAAAGTGCCCCAGGCAGGGTCCGAAAGAAAGATAGAGCGCTCTCTTGCAATTCAGTTTGGTTGTTTAGATACAAGATTGTTGCATCGTGCAATGGTGCAGGTTTTTTTGTTGTTACAAGGTTTAGAAAGAAGACCATAAATAGTGCCCCTTTTGTTTTTTATCTTAAATTCATACAACTGAGGTCTAAGGTAGGCCCACATCGAGTCAGCAACCCTGAAGTAGGACCTAATAGGACCTCCAAGTCCGTAAGTTTTTAGTCTAGCTTAACTTGGGCTGTAGGTTAAACTGACCGTTCACGGCTCAGCTGGGATTCTGAACCCACTAAAGTAAAAAATAACAAAGAGCAACTAGGTCCATAACTAAGCCAAACGTTTTTGGGCCTATTATAGTTAAAAAGGTAGGCACTTTCTTAGCATCAGGAATGGAATTTGCCTCGAAAAACAACCTCACCCTAGTGGCATAAGCTTCGAAGTCCTCCTCAGAGTCTTCGTAGGGACTTATATGGCTAATCACCGACATGCTAGAACAAAACCGATTTAGGCCAAATAACGTGAAGTAGGTTAGATTTGGTTTAAATTTGATCAAGTTACTCCCCAGTTAGGGCTGAATAGTAAATTGTATTAGAGTTAGGGCTGAGTAGGAATTAGTATTAGAGTTAGGGCTGGGTAGAAATTAGTATTAGAGTTAGGCCGGCGGGACCTAAGCTACAGTACGGTAGCTTACCCACACAAACCAACCAAATCGGACGACCAACTAGGCTAGGCTACATCTAATTTTCCAAACAACCAAATTGAACCCAATAAGCCAAATTTAATCCAATGAGCCAAATTTAATCCAATGAACCAAATTTAATCCATTGAGCCAAATTGAATCCCATCCTCGTCGCCAAATGTAATAACTTGGGGTTAGTGACCCCGCTAAGTTACTAGGTTTCTAAACAACAACAAAAGCACTTACTGGTGCGTTGAATTCGATATTCTTTAGGACCTACCATAGATTTATAGATTTCCTGCGTCCCACAAAGCAGTCTACCTAAACTCTCTAACTTTACTGATTTAGAAGCTATAGACATTACCCCTAACTATTATTATTTATTGACAACCTTCTACCCCATTTGTCACCTTAGAAACATCACCAAATTAAACTTAGCACCAATGATTTAGTCATATATGAATAACCATGCTCTAGTTCAGCCAAAACAAACGAACAGCCCGCGTTGCTCCGTTTATCCCTTTGTGTTGCCATTCAGCTTTCTTTTAGTGATTTTTTCCTTTCGTGACTTTAGACTATATACTGTACATATATATATATATATATATACACACACACACGTCACCTCAATATTACACAAGCTATAGGGAAACTAAAAGCAGACTCAGCGGCAGGACCAGACAAATTGACTACCACACTGATCAAAAACTGCAAGAATGCAATCGCTGAGCCCCTATATTGGATATGGAGACGATCACTAGACACGGGAGAAATACCGGACATCCTGAAGAGCGCGAACATAGTCCCAGTATATAAAGGAGGAGATCGATTCGAGGCCAAAAACTATAGGCCAGTGTCGCTTACATCTCATCTCACTAAAATATTTGAAAGAATAGTTAGACAGAAAATCTATGGCTTTTTGAAAACTCGGAAAAAATTCGATGATGACCAACATGGGTTTCGGTCAGGCAGATCATGCCTATCACAACTAATGGAACACTACAACATCATTGATGCACTAAAAGTAATGAAAACTATGATGTAATATACACAGACTTTGCCAAAGCGTTCGACAAGTGTGACCATGGAATCATAATACATGAACTGAAGTATATGCAGGGACGTAGCCAAGGGGGGAGGCCGACGGAGACGGTTCCCCCCGCCCTTGGAAAGTCCAGGAAAAAAATCTGCGGTAATTACAACCAAGGTTCACCGCCAAACTATAACATTTAACAATTTGGTATCTATATATAATGGAAGGAGTATATATATATATATTTTACATGAGCAAAATATTCCATGAACTCAGAGACCTCTCCATTCCTAAAATACTCCATGAACCCAGAGACCTTTCTCTTCCACAGACCCAACCATCTGACGAAACTGAGACGCCACTCTCAGACCCAGACACTCCAAATAAGGAGCGGCTGCTGATGGCCACCCATTTAGCTCCTTTCTATGGCAAACTCAAGGTTCCCTTGAGAAGCTTCCGGCTACCGGATGCTTCTACGGGCTCACCACACCAGCTTGCTTTAGCCATGAGATCCTCATTATGTATGCTTCTCACGCGCTGAGCTGAACTTCTGACGTAAGAGAAAGTAGGACTCCACCGTATAAAAGGAAGGGTCCGAGGCCTCGACGCCAAAACTTGAAGACGGGCATCATCAGTATTAGAGGAAAGCTGGGCTGCGCCGAGATCAATTCTCCGAGTGAAACCGGCGGATTTTTGCTCGTTAAAGACTTAATTTTTTGAGGAAATCAGTTATCGGAAACTTGGGCAAAGTGAATCCTCACCGTAGATAGGAAGAGGCGGTAGGCTCCGCCAATATTTATCGTGTAACTCGATTATTTTTACGTTTAAGGATTAACTACTCTCATTCTCGAAATTTTGTTAACTCATACTTTTGATTAAAGAGAAGAAATTAATTTACTGTAACTAGGTAAATCGTATCACCCAAATTCAAATTAAAAACTATACCAGCCGTCGATTTTCTTTTTCACTTCCGAACTTTATTTAGAGGGAATTTAAGGGATAGAAAAACGACCCACACAGTACTCCACGATTGTGGGAATACGAATATTGAATTATTTCTGCATCTGTGTGTGCTTAAATAACACCCCTCTCGAGTAACATCCTGACCGCGCCGAAATCGGTGAGAGGAGGTATTTTATCAGGGCCGGCCCTAGCTTCTGAGGGGCTCTGTGCAAGATGGTTGGGGGCCCCCATTCCTTACACAACCCTCCCAGGGCCCCACATATGTTTCTGATTTTCTATGAGGACATCATCTTGATAAAAGCAAACACCCAATATATATATATATATATATATATATATATTATACCGTGGCGCAAGAGTATTTGGCGCCCTAGGCAAGCTCTTATATGAGCGCCCCCATATATATATATATATATATATATATATATATATATATATATATATATATATACTGTACTATATATATATATGTGTGTGTGTCTTTCACAAATATATAACAGGAAGGTAAATCAGTATCAGTGTTCCTCTTTTATTATTTAAAGAATTACAAATATTCAAAATTACATAGTACAGTATAAATTTGAAATGATTTTAATGTGGAGAAAATAATAAGCAATGGCGGAAAATGAAATTGACAATTGTAAATATAGTTTGATAAAATGATAAATAAAAGAATAAGAAGAAACAAAGGAAAATTGTTGAAGCCAACTGCAACCATGATTAGAAAAATGAATAAAAAACGTCAATGTTTGTCAAACTATAAATACCAGTACTCTGAAGTAGTACTTATAATCTGTACCTCCTTGATTTTCTCGAGGCACAATCTTCAATAACACTATCATAAGACAGCTGCCTGCTAATCTCTTGATTAATACTGATGATAGCGAGTCTACTGAGGCGATCTTGTGCCATTGTGGATCTGAGATAGGTCTTTATGAGCTTTAGTTTTGAGAAACTTCTTTCTGCTGATGCCACTGTCACTGGGAGAGTGCAAGCAATCCGAAGTGCTATCCAAAGATTAGGGTAGATTTCTTTCAACTGCTTTTGATAAAGGTAACTTAGGAGTCCAAGTGCTGCCATGTTGTCTTTCAACTCTTTCGGAAAATTTGGAAGGTTCCCAATTTCAGTGGCCAGATCTCTCCCATCAATATCAGCTTCCTCTCCACAGCTTAATGTTTTCCCAAGTTCTTCACGCTCCTCTGTCACTGCCTCATTGATCATATTTGGAAAGTTAAGCAACACTCCAAACTTACTTCTCACTTCCCCTAGTGTTTTGAATCTGTCATCTAAAGATCCAATGGTTGAGTCGACCACCACATTGAAAAACGTGACTTTCATCCTCTTCATTGCATCGTTTATGGGTTCATCTGAAGATTCATAAGCAAAGTGTGTCTTTGTGCTTCTTATCCTCTTCTCTTTGAGGACAGCCTCCACATGCATATCTTCGCATATCTCTTTTGCAGTGGCTTGTGCTCCAGCAAAACCATTATCTCTGTATGTTATGAAAAATGCTTTAGTCTTCTCTAGGAGGTTAACTGCCACGTCCAGTTGTATCTCGGCAGATTATAGGAGCTTGCTGACACTGTTGATTTTGGAGAGGATATCATACCATACTACAGTGCAAATCTGAAATCTAAATGACCCCACCTCCTCTGCCAAAGATTGTGCCTCAATTTTTGTTGTAGCATCTGTTGTCTTTTCCCTGACCTCCAACAATTCCTCCCTTATCATAGAGGCCTGATAACGCAAAGGCTCAATACTTTTAAGTCGGCTTTCCCACCTCGTTTCACTCCAGGACTTTAGAGTGATACTGATATACTGTTTCAAAATAGTCCATCGTTGAGGTGCTGCTGAGAAGAAATTGTATACTTTTTGTACATATCCAAAGAAGCTTGTGGCATCTATGGAGCTTTTGGTTGCATCAGCCACTGCAAGGTTCAAGGTATGTGCCCCACAAGGTACATAAAGTGCACGAAGGTTTTCTTCTAGGAGCCTTGCTTGAACACCCTTATTCTTTCCCTTCATATTAGCTCCATTGTCGTAAGATTGCCCTCTGCAATCATTGAAGGGTAAGTTTAGCTCCTCAAGCCTTTTGAAAATGAGAGAGAACAAACCAAGACCTGTTGTTTCTGATGTCACAAGGAATCCCAGAAAGTATTCTTTGATTTTTGGTGTTTCTTCTAGTTTGACAGTTCTGATGATAGCTGACATTTGTTCTTGGTGGCTTAGGTCAGGGTTACAATCCAAAATAATGGCATAGTATTTGAAGTGCTTAATTTCTGTCACCATTTTCTCAACTATTTTGTCACTGATGGAGGTAATCAGCTCATTTTGAATAGTTTTGCCTAAATAGGTAGCATGAGTACCCACTCCATTTTCCACCCGGCTGATATGCTGTTTCATTACTGGATCAAAATTGGCAAGAAGTTCTACCTCTTCCTCTTTTAGGAAGTTGCCATTGCTTTGATGGTGCAATTTGTCAACAGAACCCCTAAACCCTAGGTTTCTCTCTGCTAAAGACTTGATGATGCAAACTAAACGAGTGAGTACTTCCCTCCAACGCTTCCTCTCGGCTTCTGCAAGAGACACTTCTACCTGGTCAATGGTCTCCCCATTCTTAAGACGCAGGTCAAGCTCCTTTCATATTACCATGCTCTTAGTGTGTTCTGGGTTATTTTCATGGCTTTTCAATAATGTACCTAAATGGATCCAGTCTGACAGTCCTTCTGTGATCAACTTGTAAGTCTTTTTTAAAAACAATTTACAACAAACAATAGACTGCATTATTTTTTCTTGAATAGAGAAGCCAACTCCGCTTAATTTTCTCCCCATTGATTAATGTCCTATAACTGTGGTAAATGTTAAAGCTTCTACCATCTCCTCTTTTAGGAAATGTGAACTCAGGACCAACCAAAAATGGCCCTCTGCTGACCAAATTTGTCCTGATTTCATCTGACAAAACAGATGGCCAGTCAGCTGGATCAAGTGGTTGAGCTAAATTAGAGTATTGAGATGAGAAAGGTGGAAGATCAGTGGAGGGTGAAGACGGCTCTGGTACCCGTGCTGATGCTCCCTCAGCAGCAGTGATATCAGTGGAGGAAGAAGACGGCCCTGGTACCTGTGCTGTGATGCTCCATCAGCAGCAGTAACATCAGTGGAGGAAGAAGACGGCTGTGGTTCACTGATGAAGTCGTTCCAAAATACTTGAGTAATGCCCCTGAAAGATATAACATGGATTCATATAAATTCAATCCATCACTGAATACATTTAATAATAATAATAATAACCACACACCTTTTTCCTTTGCTATTTTTCCATCCTCACTTTTTCTTTTCTTTTCTCTGCACCTGATGGATAAGACCGTTTCATTTGCTCTGCCACTGCAGTTAGCTAGACTGGTTGGTATTGGGGCCACAACAGCAATATCTGAAAAAAAATAAAACTGTGTGATTATAGCCTACCAATCTTTATTAGGAACAGCCTCGATCAGTTATATGTATTATGTATATGAATTATTATCAATAAATATTCCAAGGAAATTATAGATAAAACATTATGCTACTTGAGTAATTTCGAAAGAAAGTCTGTATACACGAATTTCATTTGTTATAAACGAGCAACTTCTATTGCACCGTTCTTGAAATAATTACATCCAAAAATATGAAAGCATTTCCGACACAAAGTACTTTCTACTTTGACATGCATAGATTTATATAATTATAGCATTTGGTTAATAAAGCTACTTAGGAAAATATATCAAAACTAAAGCACTATGCTCAAACCTGAGAGAGAAACATACCTTTCCATAAAACAAAGCTCACTGAAGACTTTATTCTCCCAAATTGCACCTGGAACCAATATAGTGGTATGAAATCAGGGACAAAAAGGTCAAAATCAAAACACCTGAATGAGTTTATGGAAAAACTACTACTAGTACACAGGGCCGTAACTAGGGTTTAGAAATTAGTGAGGTCCAGATTTTTTTCGAGCGCGGCGGGACGAGCAAAATTCAGACCAAAATGACATCTACAAACGCAACCCAAGCTATACACAAAACACAAAACGCTCGACGCTCCCTCTTTTCAAAAGAAAAGCGGTAATATGCGTTTCATACACGGAGAACGGTTCACTCTTTTTTTTTTTTTAGGAAATAATTACCGAGGTCCGGACCTCGGTGATCTCATAGGTAGTTACGGCCATGCTAGTACAACATGTTCACTGCCCAACTAGGAAAGGAAAAATAATATCCTAGATTTATTGCTGATAAATAATGCAACTACAATTGACCACATTGTTATAACACCAACTATACACTCCGACCACAATGTCATGCGCATATTCACAAACATGTCTCTCCACAAATGTAAGCAAGACCCATGCCAAATGGACTTGCCATACTCTGACCTAAACCTGCACAAGTCAGACTGGACATCAATAAATAACTGTCTGGGAAAATAAACTGGGAAGATGGATTAGAAAACCTAGAACCAGAAGAATGCTGGAGTAGAATACAATATCTGCTATCATCAGCATTATACAAGCACACACCAAAGAAAAACGATAGTGCAAAGAAGCACCTGACAAAAGAACACAGATACAGAAGGACACTTATGAGAAAGAGAACAAAGCTATCTAAACAACTGACAAAGTAATTAAATGATACAAGACATAGTAACATCCGGAATCAGATACTGATGTTAGAACTTAAAATAAAGGAGTCAACCATAAGAGAGAATATTGATAATGAACACAAAGCTATTGGCACTATAAAGGACAATAGCAAATTCTTCTTTAGCTATGCTAAATGCAAAGCAGTTATCAAAACGAGCATTGGCCCATTGCTTGCTAAAGATGGACTAACTCTCACATCTAATCCACAGGAAATGGCAAACATTCTGCAATCTCAATATTCTTTAAGCTGGAGTACCCCTGTAGTAGCAAAGAAAATAAAAACTACAGCATTTTTTGATAGAGAAGAAAATGACCAAGACAGACCATTATTGGAAGATATGCAAATAACCACTAGAGATATACAACAGGCAATAACAGAGCTACCAGGGAGTTCAGCCCCTGGTCCAGATGGAATTGGAGCCAAGATCCTTAAGGAATGCAAACATACTTTATCTCTGCCTTTGAAAATCCTGTGGAGATCCTCACTAGACACCAGTAGAATACCACCAATCATGAAACAAGCAAATATTACCCCAATCTACAAAGGAGGCAAAAGAAAGGAAGCCAAGAACTATAGACCCATATCCTTGACTTCCCATATTATCAAAATATTTGAGAAAGTCCTGAAAAGGCACATTGTCAGTTTTATAGAAAATGAACATCTCTTAGAAGACTTTCAACATGGCTTCAGACAAAAGAGATCCTGCCTTACTGAACTTATAGACCATTGCAATACAATCCTACAATATTTGGGAGAAAACCACAATGTTGATGTCATCTATCTAGACTTTGCAAAAGCTTTTGACAAGGTTGACCATGGTATATTATTCCATAAACTAAAAGAACTTGGTATTTGTGGAAAAATAGGAAAATGGATCCATGCCTTTCTCTCCGACAGAAAATAAATAACAATTGTAAATGGAGCAAGATCTATAGAAAAAGAAGTGATTAGTGGAGTGCCGCAAGGTACAGTACTGGGACCAATTCTATTCATTATAATGCTGAACAATATAAACTGTAACCTAGGAAGCTCCCTCCTGTCATTCGCAGATGATACCAGAATACTAAGACCAATTACAGAAAAAGAAGACTGTGTAGAGCTATAAAAAGATCTACAAACTATATATATGCATGGGCAGATGCAAACAATATGGCCTTCAATTAAGACAAATTTGAACTAATTAAGTATGGACCAAATAAATACCTGAAAGAGCAATTCAACTACACTGGACCGGGTGGACCCACATGAAAAGATATTGTACTAACTGATCATGTAAGGGATCTAGGGATTATATTATCTGAAGATGCAACCAGAGCTGGGCAATAAATACATTGAATGTATTTAAATACTAAATACTAAATACATGGGAGAAATGTATTTAAATACTAAATACTAAATACATTTTACGAATGTATTTAGATACTAAATACAAAATACATCAATTGTATTTAAATACATTTGTAAATACATTTTAAATACATACAAATTTTAACATATGCATTCACTAATTCATGTTTTGATAAATTTCTACTTTAGGGGACACGGTGAATTTCGAAATAAATACACCACTTGATAGATCAGACGATTTTAAAAGCTTTTTCATCAATGAATTTTCCATCGCAAATTGGATTGATTGCAACGAGTTAGTTACACAGGCCCACTTAAGGCAGAGCCGTTTTGTACGATTATTCGGTCAATTTCAAGATATTTTTTGATGTCTAAAAAACACTTACCTTCAGATGAGTGTACAGATTCGTTGTAGCATTGCTTGCAGCAGAGACTCGTGTTTACCAGCAAGCAGGTGCACTTTACCTTATTACCGTCTTTAGATTTAATTTTAAAGTACAGTATTTTCAATCAAACAGAGGGTGCACTAAAATTGTTATCTGCAGATATAGCACTGTTTGATTCACGGATTGCTTGTTGAAGCCATGACACGCACACGATAAAGAAATCAAACCGCTTTCGACTAAGAGTGGCACACAACTGATTGAACTGACACGTTGAAACATGAACCATGCTGTACTACACCGTCGACGCGTCATACTGTGCTAGTACAGAACGTGTATTAAACCAGTAAAGTATTTACATTTTTATATTTTGAGTATTTAAATACATTGTATTTAAATACTCATTAAAGTATTTAAATACTATATTTAAATACATGAAAAACAATGTATTTATAAATACAGTTCTAATTACACAAATGTATTTAAATACGTATTTAAATACAAATGTATTTAAATACTGCCCAGCTCTGGATGCAACATTCAACAGGCACATTGACAAAGTAACCTCATCATGCAAACAACTAATAGGATATATACTGAGGATATTCAGAACTAGGGACAGCATGACCATGCTTACCTTGTGGAAATCATTTGTCCTTCCACGAATTGACTACTGCTCTCAATTATGGTTTCCCCACAAACAGAATAAATTGCAAAAAATTGAGGGCCTACAAAGAACCTTTACCTCGTATATTAAACAACCTGATGGGCAACAGGTGAGTAAAAACAAATTAAACTACTGGGATAGGCTCAGAGACCTTGACCTTTATTCCATAGAGAGAAGGTTTGAGAGATACATCCTAATCTACACCTGGAAAATTCTAGAAGGGCTTTTAGTTCCCCCAATACTGAACCAATTGTGCCCGCCTTAACAAGAACTGGCAGAATGTGTCAAAAATATCACCTACCACCAAACAGTCTGAGAAGGATTCAAACCCTTCAATATAATAGTATCTCTAGGCAGGGTTCTCGCCTGTTTAACTCCTTGCCTCAATACCTTAGAGATATAAGTGCAGTCCCAGTAGATACTTTTAAAAAACACTTGGACATGTTTTTAGCCAACATACCCGACCAACCCACAGTGCCAGGGTATTCCTCTACCAGACCAGCCCCCACAAATTCAATAGGAGACCAAATCGTATGGCAGGAGCAAGAGAAAAGGAGGGTGGCAACCCCGTCGTGGCCCCGTCTCAGGAGGCG
This sequence comes from Bathynomus jamesi, assembly GCA_023014485.1. Lineage (NCBI taxonomy): Eukaryota > Metazoa > Arthropoda > Malacostraca > Isopoda > Cirolanidae > Bathynomus > Bathynomus jamesi. The sequence goes on along the minus strand of JAJOZX010002007.1, from coordinate 483,858 downwards.
CTGAGCGGACTTCGTGGGAGCAGCGCACCCTTGAGGCAGAAGCGCTTCAAGATAAGATCAAGGTAAGTTGCTTGCCAACTGGCTGGTGGCTACAGATCACGGTTTTAAATTTTCGGATGACGTCTATATGCCAATACTACATGAGGCACCGCTGAGGTGACGGGTGGTCAGATTTATTTGTTATATGTCTCGATATTATGATTAATAAACTGATGATGTAATAGAGAGTTGATATAATAGATATAATTGATATATGCCGTATAATAACCAAAGAAATATACCGTCACAAAAAATAGATTGATACCCGAACAGAAACACTGATAATAATATCGTATACGCCGCGCACACGCCACATTACGTATCATACATAATGAGACGAAAAAAATTAAACGAAAAGAATTTTAACAGTGACAGTTCTGAACACAATGACAAAAAGTAGCCGACAAATATAAATATAATAATATACGCTTATTTATGCTGCTTATTTACATTCTTTTATGTGGTTTTGTGTCGTTTTTATAAGTTTGGTGATGCAATAGCAACTAAAAATACAAAGAACAAATGAATTTTGGAGGAGCCCTCTAATTGATGGGGGCCCTGGGTTAATATTTGGCTGGACACAGGGGCTAACGAGAAATGAGAGGTTGTGTTTCACTAGCACTATTTTTCATGCTCTTTACGATGGTACTAATCATTTTTTGTGGAAATGCAAGATTATAGAAAAAATTACAAGTTACATTTTTGTAGTGAATATTTCCTGTTTTGGCTATAATGTACTTTTTTTCATAAAATATTTTTCCTGGTTGGGCTATTTTTTCGCTACTCTGCGACTTAATTAATTAGTTGGTTGGTTTCTGTTCTGTCTATTTTATTTTTTTTAATTGGATTCAGTTAGGTCGTGTTTGTGATAGAATTATGACGTGCTGTTCGTGTGGTGTCTGACTTTGAGAACTTGATTCGTCATGTGCCCTAGACGAAGAGAAAGTATTGGATGTTTTTATCAATTACTGCGTTATTCTCTCATCCTTAACTTGCCCGAAATGTGACAGTGAGTGCCTAATAAGAAAAGATCAGAAGATATTTAGGTGAAATAACCAATATTAACCTGTTAGGCCAACTGAATGCCCGGTTAGGCCAACTGAATGCCGGTTAGGCCAACTGAATGCCCGGTTAGGTCAACTGAATGCCCGGTTAGGTCAACTGAATACCCGGTTAGGTCACCTGAATACCCGATTAGGTCAACTGTACACCCTTGATGATTGGTTAGGTTAAGTAATGATATTTTCGTTAGTTTAAACGAAAATGACATGGCCTGAAGTTGAAATAAAAAATATATTTTTCTAGTGTATTTTGGTGTGCTCTGTTGAAATATAACCTTCATTTCCTGTGCAAATATGACGAAATATGACTCCAAAATAATGTAAACAAATTCTTATTTCTTTACATTTGCACAGGTTGGTTAGGTTAGTTAATTTAGTTAGGTTAGCTACTTTTTATCTGAATTACATTTTCCTGGTGTAGTTTTCTCTGCTTTGTTGAAATTTGACACACATTTCTTATGCAAATGAGTAGAAACACTCCGTATTTTGGAATGGAAAAAAAAATAATTTCTATTCATTTGCACAAGAAATGGGTATCAGATTTGAACAAAGCAGAGAAAACTACACTAGAAAAATATAATTTTGATAAAAAAGTGTAGCCCCTGTGTCCAGCCAAATATTTACCCGGGTCCGCAAAAAAAAAGGAGCATGACGAAAATGTTTACTGTACATTTATTTTTACACATAATGACAAATAACTTATTTTAGGCAAATAAGCAACAAATAAACTAAGTTAGTACCAAATTTCATGTCAATACGTCAAAAATTAAAGAAAATATAAAAGTTTTACTACAACATGTCATATAATTTTACAATTTCCAAAGAAAACGAAATTATAAGACTAAAAAAATTGTTCGATATGTTTGCCAGAAATGTTTACTGTACATCTATTTTTACACATAATGACAAATAATTTATTTTAGGCAAATAAGCAACAAATAAACTAAGTTAGTACCAAATTTCATGTCAATACGTCAAAAATTAAAAAATATATAAAAGTTTTGCTACAACATGTCATATAATTTTACAATTTCCAAAGAAAACGAAATTATAAGACTAAAAAAATTGTTCGATATGTTTGCCAGAAACCTCTACAACCCTTCGTAATCGGGGCCTAAATTGATCTATAGCTTTATCTACTTGATCTTGGGTAATTTCTTCCCATTTTTGTACGATAACTTCTTTCAAATGTTCGACATTTCGGATCTTATGCTTGTACACTTTCTCAGCCAACATTTCCCATATTCCGTAGTCTACGGGATTCAAATCTGGACTATTAGGAGGCCAATCTTTCGAGTAAAGCAATTCAGGAACATTATTTTCTAAAAATTCAATAGTTGACTTAGCGGTATGCGCCCGAGCGCCATCCTGTTGGAATAAGAAGTAACCATTATTCGCCAATCGTCTCATTTCGGGCAGCATTTGTTCCAACAAAGTTTCAGTGTAATAGCGGGCGTCTACTTTGATGTTTGGCTCTACGAAAAAAACAGATGTCTTGTCTAGTTTAGACACACCGACCCATACCATTACGCTGGCAGAAAAATGATTACGGGTAGCATAAAGTCTATCATCTGGTATTTCATTTTTACGATTAACTCTTGAATACACTCTGTCATTTTGGGAATTTCGCGGTGGTTCTACTGTAAACTTCTTTTCGTCAGTAAAAAAGCCGAGGTCTACTTTTTCGGGAGTGATATTTCTTAACATGCGTTCAGAACAAACAACTCTTTTCTGTTCGTTAATTTCAGTTAATTTCTGCCCGTGTATCCGTTTATAAGGTTTTAGTTCAAGGTCGTTTTTAATAATGTTTCTGACGCTACTTTCGGATATGCTCAACTCATTAGCAATTCTTGACGGTGTCACGTGAGTCCCTGGTCTGCCTTCTTGACTACAAATTCTTAGTTCCACATCTCTGATGTTTTCTTCGGTTCGAACTGATCTTGGCCTCCCGCTTCCTTGTTTCCTTTCAGTACTTTCAGTTTCGTCGATTTTTCTTAACAGCTTGTCCAAACCTTTCGACCATGGTTTATTCGGAAACTCTTGATAAAAATTATGGCGCAATAAAATTATTACAAGTCTATAATGTTTTATTAATATTTTATCTTCTTTAGAAAAGGGCATATTATCATTTTTATTGATTAAAATTATTTAGGCATCTGAAAAAAATAATTTAAAATGAGAAAAACATTAAATTTTTACGCGGAAATTCATTTTTTTAGTCATTGCACGTTTGTGGCCATAAAATCTTTATTTTATGACCGATTTTGATGAAATTTGTTTTATACAACTCTGGGCTCTTTTATCTTTAGCTAGATATATAACATTTAAGGGTCCGGCAAAAAATGCGGGCGTGAGAGCAATTTTCGTCATGCTCCTTTTTTTTTGCGGACCCTGTATATATTATTTAAGCGATATTTTGTGTCGTTTTTTTAAACCCGTCCAAACACGTTTGGACATGTTTAAACACGTATCGTACTGAACTACTGAAATATGAAGCGTGTGGAAACTTAACACATCTCGGCGCCAGTTAGTTTTGCATGCACTGCAGCATAGTACAGTGTGACGAGTCGGGCATGTTGGTCAAGCTTCGTTAATCCGTTATACAATATTGCGATGGATATACAAAAATATTTCAAAAGAAAATCAGTTTAGTCGGTTGAAGAACACAATGAAAGTGATAGAGCAGAACCCTCCCGTAAAGTTATTAGACAAGCGGAAGACGATGCACATCAACCAGAACTAAGCGATGAAAATGCAAGTGTCAGCAATCAAGTACATGTTGAGGTGCCATCTGAAACGAAGGCTTCACAGGACCAACCGACCATTGGTAAGTTGATCTGGTATAATTACAAATTTACAAAAGAAATGTCTACGTGTTTGATGGATATAAAGGCAAATAATAAAACAATATAATGTACTTAGTAAATTGCTGGTCAATGAATTTAGAATTATAAAGTATCATGTTGCGAGTCATTTAGAATAACTATCGAATATACATATGTAATAATATATTAAAAAAATCGGGTAATCGTTAATACAAACGACACAGCAAACAATTGTTATTGCCATTTAATGTTATCGTTATGTACCTTCCAATACTAGGCTGCTATTTTGCTAGATGGTTGTGATCAGTGTCCAGTGATGCTTATTGTGTCAACTGTCAACAGGTCATAGTCTATATTCGAAGCATTTTGACGTGATGGAGCAAACCGAAAATGATAGCAACTGGAAGATGCACGTCATTACAACTCCGTGGAGCCCACCTACATGTTTTACCTGGCTTACATCAACACACACAAAAAAAAAAGAAGAAGAAATCAGTTAAAGTTAATTTCTCTCAATGTTAGCCTTAGCTGTTATTTAGTATAACATATTTAATATAATAATTAATTTTTGCTAGATTCTGACTTTCTGAATTTATATTTCAGCATTATTTCTAAAGTTTGCAATAGCACATTGCACTGAAATCCTAAATAATGCAATTTTTTCTTTTTTCTTTAATATTGAGAAAATTTATGGAAAAATAGTGCATTGTATTTTTAAAAAAATGGAAGCTTACGTAAATGTTTGATTTCAGTTGGTGAATGCGAATTTACATTTTTCTTTTTCTTCTCTTACAGAAAAATAAAGCCGCAATACCTGGATCAGTTCAAGTGGTTATGCTATTCAGCAAGCAAAGGTGGCTTTTTTTGCAAGTTCTTCGTTCTCTTTGGTGAAGGCATCATCGGAACTACAAAATGTGAGCAGGTACCAGCTAAGTTGGTGAAGACGCCTCTTATTTCTTTTAATAAACTCACTGGAAAGGATGGAGACCTCACATGCCACGAACAAACGGACTACCATAAAGGAAGTGTACAAGCAGCACAACTTTTCTTACACGCCTGTAAAGAACTATCACTGAGCATTAAAAATCAGATTTCTTCGCAGCAACTTGCTCAGGTATCAAGAGTTCATATTATTACCTATATACAGGGTGTCCCATAAGTCCGGCATCATAGGAAAAATAATAAAAAAAGGCAAACAAAAGCTTTTATTTACAGAACGTGCTCAATATGTCCACCATTGTTTTCAATACACAAATTCAGACGTCATACCCAGTCAGCAAGCAGACGGTGAATGATGTCAGGAGTAATGGTGTTACATACCCCAATAATGCGCTGCCGCAAATGTTCAACACTCTTAATTTTCTCTGCGTATACCAGCGCTTTCAAGTGTCCCCAGAGATAAAAATCTATGAGTAAAATTATCTGGATTCGTTCTTCCTTGCTCACAGACATTATGGCCTGTAGAAAGAGAAAAATATGAATTATGGTTTGTAGAAATAGAAAAATATGAATTTCTCCTATGATGCCGGACTTATGGGACACCATATATATATATATATATATATATATATATATATATATATATATATATATTACGGCATTTGGAAGAGTGAAGTCCATGGTGTAATGGTATCGCGTCTGACCGGCAATCGGAAGAACCCGGGTTCGATTCCCAGGTGGTACTTCATTTTTTCATTTGTTCCGTTTTCTCTCTCTCGTCTTGCGCGGAATATCTCCTATACAAGCGTCGTTCTTTACGTTATTTATACTGCGTGTTCTTTGCAGTTGAATGTATATAATGTTACGGCATGCGGGAGGTGCCCCCTTGGGGCATTGGTTTCTGCGAGTATGTAGAAGAATTACGGCATTTGGAAGAGTGAAGTCCATGGTGTAATGGTATCGCGTCTGACCGGCAATCGGAAGATCCCGGGTTCGATTCCCAGGTGGTACTTCATTTTTCATTTGTTCCGTTTTCTCTCTCTCGTCTTGCGCGGAATATCTCCTATACAAGCGTCGTTCTTTACGTTATTTATACTGCGTGTTCTTTGCAGTTGAATGTATATAATGTTACGGCATGCGGGAGGTGCCCCCTTGGGGCATTGGTTTCTGCGAGTATGTAGAAGAATTACGGCATTTGGAAGAGTGAAGTCCATGGTGTAATGGTATCGCGTCTGACCGGCAATCGGAAGATCCCGGGTTCGATTCCCAGGTGGTACTTCATTTTTCATTTGTTCCGTTTTCTCTCTCTCGTCTTGCGCGGAATATCTCCTATACAAGCGTCGTTCTTTACGTTATTTATACTGCGTGTTCTTTGCAGTTGAATGTGTATATATATATATATATATATAAAATTTTCTAGTAAACAATGCCACCATAAAAAATGATCAAGTAAACAATGCCACCTCCCAAAATCACTAAAGTAAAGAATGTAAGTAAAAACATTTTCATGAGGAATTGTTTATTGTTTATTACTGTATGCCCATGATGATTGGTTAGGTTAAGCCATGATATTGTCATTTAAACTAACTAAAATATCAACTTAACCTAACCTGAATAACATACCTACCTAAATAACTTACAGATCAGTGAAAGAAAGCCACCCCCGACCCGTTTGGGGGTGGCTTTCTTTCAGTGATCCTTTCTCCGTGTCTAATGATCGTCTCCATATCCAATATGGGCTCAGCGATTGCATTCTTGCAGTTTTATATATATATATATATATATATATATATATATATATATATATATATATATATATATATAGGGATGCAATGGGTAGCGCTTTTACCGGGTAATCGGGTACGGGTACCCGATCGGGTATTGAAGACGTTCCAAAATTTGTTGGTTTAGTACCGCGACTTATTAACTGTGTGCAGTTCAAGCACTTGGCTTTACTATTATCTAATTTATCAATGACAAAATAGTCCCAAACCATACTACGATTTGCCATTTTGAATGTTTTGTAAAAAAATATTATAAAAAAAATATATCAAGAAAACCTGCAAAAGAATAAAATTAAAATTAAATTAGAATTTGGTTTTTACTACCCGTACCCGATTTTTTAGCAATTACCCGATCGGGTCGGGTATCATCGAGTACCACATTACCCGATCGGGTACCCGTGACATCCCTAATATATATATATATATAGCAATCACCTGACGAACGTAGCTCAAGTTCGCCCACCCTTGGGACATTCCTCGCTACGTCCCTGAGTATATGGGAATAACAGGAAAGTAGGGAAATGGATATATAATTTCCTTAGTGAGCGGCGGAAAGTTATTACAGTACAAGGGGCATCTTCATAAGAATCAGAGGTCCTCAGCTCAGTACCACAAAGGACAGTATTAGCTCCACTACTCTTCATAATCATGCTGACTGACATAGACGAGGACGTTACTAGAGAGAATACAGTAACATCCTTTGCTGATGACACAAAGATCAGTAGAAAAATAAGAAACCCAAAAGATATAGGATCTCTACAAACCGACATGAACAGAAGCTACAAGTGGACGGAAGACAACAATATGAAGTTTAACACTGACAAATTTCAGCTGTTACGGTACGGAAAAAGAGAAGACCTAAAATCCATGGAATATTATACCCCAAATGGACAGGAAATTCAGAGAAATTCTAAAGCAAAAGACTTAGTGGTTGTAATGACTGATGATGCGAAATTTGAAACACAAAATAAGATAGCAGTAAACAGAGCAAAGAGAGTAACTGGGCAGATACTGAGAACCTTTAAACGAAGGGATAGGAATATAATGATTCCTCTACTGAAAACGTTGATCAGGGGCGTAACTAACGGGGGGGGGGGGACATGTTCCCTCCAACTTTTGAACTGAGGCGGATAATATAGGTTTTGCCCCCCCCCCCAACTTTTGATCTAAGTTAGCTTACGTGAAGGAAAATATTTAGTTCTTGAAATAATCTATGATGAGTAAATCTTTAATTATATTAGTCCTATTGAGCTGGGCACTTGCGTTTTTTTGCGCGTTTTTTTGCGGTACTGCGGTACTGCGGTACTACTACCGCACTACCAAACCGGTACCGCATAACGCAGTACCGCAAAGGATCGCTGAAAGTACAGCAGTACCGCTACCGCATTCAAATTTCCCGCGGTACTTTCCGCGGTACAGACCAACACGGTAGTACCGCAGTACCGCAAAAAAACGCGCAAAAAAACGCAAGTGCCCAGCTCTGCCTATTAGTATGCTGGAAAGTATTACTGATTCAATACTAATACTGCAGTGATAGATACTTTAATGAGACATCCAGTTATTTTTTACTTTAATTATTGCATATATTGTTTTCCTTTAATGTTAAGTATATACTTGATGCCTCGGTGGTGTAGTGGTTAGCGTCGCTGACTACGAATCCATCGGCCCCGGGTTCGAGACCCGACGGCAGCCGGAGCGCAGCAAAACCCAGCTGTTCATCCTTCCACACAATAAAGAAAGTGGTTGGGAGATAAATGGGTACCCTAGGTGGCCTAGTGGTTAAGACGCTGGGCTGCTGATGGGGCGTGGTTCGGATTCCACGTTAAACTGTAGGTCTAAGGTGGAGTGAAAAGCTTGACCTTCGTCAGAATGAACAATTCGGGCGGAAGCTAACCAAAGGATATACAAAAGGTAGTTGTGAAAATGCTTCTTTGATTTTCCTATTACTATCATAAATATAGATCATTCTCTAAATCATAGTATTTTAAGAGCATCATTTTGGTCGCAAACACATTACCTACAGGATAGCAGCACAGAAATTCATCCCAGGATTTTTCATCATTATAGTTGCCCCCCCCCCCCCCCCCAACTTTTGAAAGCTAGTTATGCTCTTGACGCTGATCATACCCAAATTGGAATACTGCTCGGTCCTAACATGCCCATATAAAAAAGAAGACATTAGACAACTAGATGCGATTCAGACAAGCTTCACAGCCAAGATCAATGGGTGCGAAGAACTAAATTACTGGGAAAGGTTATGCGAATTAAACATATATTCAATGGAAAGAAGAAGAGAGATACATCATTATGTACACTTGGAAAATAATGGAGAAACTAGTCCCTAATCTTGCTCTGAACCCTATAACTCCCCAAACAACGGTGGAAAGTAGAAAAGGAAGACTGTGTCGTGTTCCTAAATTAAAGCTAGCACAGGAATTAAAGGCTAGACAGGGAACATCCTTAACCCAGAAAGAAAATAGTTTTGTTGTGAGGACCAAAACTGTTTAATCAGCTGCCCAAAGACCTAAGGAACACGAATGGTGTTGCAGTAGACATCTTCAAAAGAAGATTAGACGCCTGGCTTGGAGCAATTCCCGATGAGCCGGCCGTACCTGGCTATGTGAGGTAGAGAGTACAAGAAACCAACTCGCTACTTCTCTAGGTCAACTCGAGAGGAGGGGCGACAAGCTTGACTTTCGTGAAATGAGGAATCGTCGCGCGGAACCTTTGAAAGGTTGAAAGGAAAGGTATATCTTGTGAGTGCGAGCGTTCATTCACTCACTCACGCACGCTCAAGAACCTACATGAGATCAACCATGGGCGAAAATAGGCCAACTGGTTTGGCTTTCGTAGTGATTCACCGCGAAATTGATCTGGATTATAGCATTATTTTAGACAACTTCGCGAGAAGGCATCTACGTCACATGGAACTGGTTTATGTTCTTCAGGATTAGATTGAGTGAGTGAGGGTGACTGCACTAGCTGTTACGTCGACTAGCATTGGTCGTTGGTTGTATAGGGCCTATAGGTAGCGACGGCACAAAATTTAATTTCTGTGTAAATAATAAATTTTTGCTGTAAATTTTTGTTGAGTTTTATTTATATTTTCTTAAAGCTGTAATTGTGGCGCATAAACAGCTGTGAATATTATTTGCGTGTATACTTATACAGTATATTAAATTCGCTCATATTTTTCTGTTTGTAATCGATTTGGTGGATTTTATAATTCCTAATTCACGCATTTTTTAACGCGACATTCTTAGAGATGTACCTATATGTGAATGTACGTTGCACTTGTTTGGTGTGATTTAATTCTAGCCTCTAGGTGTATGCTAATGTAGAGAAAACCCCTGGGTAACGATTTTTTAATAAGAAGTGGTATCTTTAGAGCAGAGGTCGGGGAACAGGGGTAAATTACCCCAAATGGGGTAAATTTAAAAATTTTTGGGGTAATGAGTGCGGTATGAGAGCCTCAGTCGTGCGTATGGTATCATGAAACGAAGAGGTGCTTTTAGTGCTTGACACTTTGTGCTGATATTTTTTTCGTATATTTTTATTTTATTTTGTTACATAAATGTGGCGTTATTCTAAATTTTAGAATATTACGAATTTACGTCCTGATTTTGATGTTGTATCAAAAATGAAACAGCATCATTATTCCAAAACCTGAAGTGGAGATGTTTTGAATGAAATTCTTCAGTTCTTCAATCCTTTTTACTAATTTTGTTTGTGTGCTATTCTTATGCCAGCATGTGTGGCTTTTTTTTATTTCTCCATAATAATGGATCCAATAAACATTTTTTGAATTTGAATATTTTGTGTACCATATGCAACAATTTTAAGAGCAATTGGCTTGATTGATTGATTGAAGTTTTATATGGAGGAGCTCAGCCAATAAGGCTATTTACATCCTCCAAGAATTGGCTTGTTTTTGTTTACTTTGAAGTCTGGGGGTAATTTCATTTTACTCAAATAGATTTTTGGGTAATACCCAAAAAAGTTCCCCGACCCATGCTCTAGAGCATGGGTCGGGGAACTTTTTTTCTCTACATTTACCATGGTATAAGTAACAATGTGCTGTATTTCATACGTTTGTCAACTGTGTATGTGTTCACTTCAGTATGTAAGATTAAAGAATAGGTATACATTTTTTTTTTTTGTCATTGGCTTATTAATCTTTGAAACAGATTTGCTTGGCCCCCCTTGATATAAATCCTGGATCCGGGTCTATATATATATATATATATATATATATATATATATATATATATATATATATATATATATATATATATATATATATATATATATAATTTATTTTACACACACACACACACACACATACACACGTTTATTTAACTTAGGTTTTCTTACTCATTTAGTTCCTGTTAATTTCTATGATATTGTTCCTGTTTGTCTGTGTTAGTCTACCTTACCAGAAATTATTATTCATATCTTACAGAATAGTTGTTGGTAAATGAAAAGTCTGAACCAGTTTGTAGGCCCAAGATATGATACACCTAATTTTAACAATCAGTGATAGTTATTACACGAATCAACCAACAAACCAACAATAGAGGATGTTGGTTTGCTGGGGGTCTTGGCTACCGCCACTACCGCACCTTCATAATGTAAATTAGGCCTGCATAGAAAGTTAGGGCTCAGTTTTATTTTTTGTTTAGAACGTAGGATAAGTCGAGCTTCTAGTGTTGAATTATTAAGGGAATTCGGAAATTGTATATTTTTAAAAATATGGATTGTAAAGGGAGAAAAATTGTCGTTTGTGACAACGGTACTGGGGTAAGTAGGCTGAAGGTTGGTCCCAAAGCCGGACTGAGTTTAAATTAGTCAACTAGTCTATGCCTAGGCTTATTGATTAAGAATTAAGGGTAAATTTATAGTATTACACCCGTCTCCCTTTGGAGGTGAAATTTGTTTTTCCTATGGTTTTTGATGTGCTTTGAACGAATCTGACCCTCAAAACTGTCGGAAATGACTCGTTTTTGAGATAACCCCCCTTCCCCCAGCCGGCAATCGAAAAAGTCATTTCCCCATTGAAACATAATTAAACTTTTTGTATTTTAACTGAAATGTCTTGATGATACAAAATAAGTTACTTTATGAAAAAGCTTTTCTTAATTTCCCCTTCAAATTTTTTCTTATAAACAATTTTAATTACTTTCAAGATCCATGCTTAATTTTTAAGTTTTAATCGTGTACTCAGAAAAATAAGGGGATCACCTGAAGATGCTAGACTCAATCTCATGCACACACACAATCACACATTGAATACAAATCACCCAATATTATAAAGCAACTATACATTTTATATGTGAGACCCCTCCTCGAATACTGCATTCAATTTAATAGTCCCTATTTGATACAAGATATTGAAAAACTGGAAAAAGTATAGAAATGAGCAACAAGAATGATCCCATCTCTAAGACAATTGACATATGAGGAAAGACTGGCGTATCTAAGCATGTTCTCATTAAAAAGGAGGTGGTTAAGGGGTGATATGATAGAGGTGTATAAAATGATAAAAGGGTTGGATAAGATAGATTTTGAGTCTCTCTTCATTAAAGATCACAATAATCAGACTAGAGGTCAGTATGAAATTATTTAAGCCAAGATGTAGAACAAATTTAAGAAAACATAGTTTTACAAATAGAGTAATTAAGTTTTGGAACAGTCTGACAGAAGTGGTGACTTTAGATACGCTTGATTCTTTCAAAAGAGGGTTGGATAGTTTGATGTCTGCAAGGGACATCTGGTGATGGTGTTTAAGCCCATTTTTATTGCATGAATGGTACTAGTTTATTTCATATATATTATGTGCATTTGGGTGATAGATCCCACAGCTCAACACCGGTGTTGTGGGATATAGGGAGGCAGCATCTTGGGTTAGGGGATACTCTCTGTCCTTACACACCCTATTTAAAGAGATTCCTCTGCCGAGCGGTGCCTCTCATAGTATTGTGAGGTATTGAAAAACTCATGATCTTCACTTGCCTCATAAACACCTTTAAATGGGAGACCTAAAATGGGTGCACACACATTTTTACATTACTGTACAGTCTTTACAGCCACACCTACACTTTTCCTCTTAAGTATATATATTGTAATGTATATAGATGGGTCATTCCATGTCAAGTCAGCCACCTAAAACACATACCCCTTTCAATTTTGCTCATACTTGGCACAATAGCAGATATACATGCCAAACTTAAATTCCCAAATTATTAGAGCTGACTGACCTTTGGTTACTGAGATACAAGGTCACAAAGTTGTGACATTTTGACTTTTTTTGCGTTAAATGACTATTTTTAAAATGGTGTAACTAAAAAATTATTAAAGCTAGAGCATTGATTTTGGTCTCATTTTAAAGCTCTTTAGTAGCCCTTTGTTTATTGTCTCTTGTTAAAAATATCTACTGTGAAAAATAAAAAAATCCGTTCAAAAGTTGACCTTTGACCTTGAATAAAAAAAAAATACCTTCTAAAAAATTCAATTTTTTTATATTAATACCTTGTCATGTACAACAAAATCCCAAGAAGCTGTAAGTGGCTGATAACTAGTTCAATGTATAAAAAATAATGAATTCAAGCAACATTTTGAAAAAAGTCATGACTTTGTGACCTTGTATGTCAGTAACCATTTTTGTCTAAGGTCAGCTCAATCTCTTACAAATACAACCCATATCTACATACTATCTGCAGCCTTCTACAAACAAGCAAATGCTTATTTTTAAATATTTGTTCTTTACTCACCTCACCTGTATGTTGTGCATGTATATGATGGTTTTCAGTAGTTGACAAGATTCTTGTGGGCCACCTAATTTATTGTGATTTCTAGAAGAGAAAACAATTTTTAATGTATACCTAGATAGCTACCTAATTAACAAATACAAGTAACATATTAAAATGTACATACAATATGTATAGGTATAGTGCTCATTGATTTCCATTTATCACAACTTAAAATGTATGCAGTGTATATATAGTTACATGACCATTTTAATTTTGAATTCTTGCCTTTCTGTGCTGTAGATCTGCCAAAGCTTTGGATGCCTTCAAAGTAACTTCTTTGCAAATCCTGTATGTTTGTCCATTAGTAGTAGATGCCTCAACTTGTGTTAGAATATCTGAATATGGTAAGATTAATTCATCTGGCTGACCAGGATACACAAATGATGGGTTTGGGCCATGAGGATGAAGGAATGTGACTTTTACTTCTCTATTCTCGTATCTTTTCCAGCACATATGCCACCCACCAATGGCCATCATATGCAGCAGTAACAAAACCATGTATTTTCTCCTCAGTCACAACTTCTTCCTTTTCAGTAACTTTCTCAATATTTGAATAATCTGATAATGAATAATGTTTAACCTTAAGAGAAGTCACTGAAACTGGCTGTAAATGGTGTAATTTCTGTGTACCAGCAATAGTCCTTGCAGTTGAGTGTCTTTCTTGGAGAAGTTGGCTTTCCTCTTCATGCTCTTTATTGGTTGAAAAATGACATTTTATATTTACAATATTTTCACTTGCAAATGTATATAACTGTTCTGCAGTAAGGATCTGTTCATCATAAGGTCGTTGTAGACTAGCTTTTGCAGCTAATCTCTTAACTGTGCCTCCAACACCATCACAGGGTCCCTTTCCATGACTTGTTGCAAAAAAATTCCATTCTGCCTCAATTCCAAAATCATCTCTGTGATGGCAAAGATTCAAAAAGTTTTTGCAGTTCTTATACTGTCCTGCACACCCATCTGAAAAGTAAATTATTTTGTGGATGGAACTGATGGATGAGATATTATCTTTTAGGGATTTTATCAGATGCTTTTGAAACAAATGTACAGCAACTGTGTTATGGATGTTACACTCTGAAATAATAACAAAGCTAAGGTGAGCAATCTCATCTTCCTTTTTATAGTAAATAACAAATGGATGTAGAGTAGCCATCTCATTGTTCCAGTGAAAGCTCTGAACCTCATCTTGAAGAATAAAGGAATAATTTTCAGCAAAATCACACACAGCAAGGACCTCACCATCTTTCAAAGACATTTTTGTTTCACGGTAATAAGTTGCTTGCATCTTTGTCTTGAAGTCATGTATCTGGTATTCTTTCAGTTGGTTACAGAATTGGTCAATATATTCATCTGTATTCAGTTCTACTGATTCAAGATTTGACCGATCTGTATTGGTCCACTTTAAAATTTATGATATCAATGAAGTTGTTTGTAAATATGTCCAGTAGTCTGTTTTTTAAATCTGATGGATCTCCACATTGTTCACATTGTCTGAGGCAGCATTTCTGTGAGGCAGGATTGCATTCCATAAAGGCAACACAATGATGTACATTCTTAATAGGTGTGTCATCATTTGCAGTTAGTTTTTCTAATTCAGCTCCTACAAACATAAGTTTGGCATTCTGATGAATTGTACAGACACATACTGAGTGAGTTCCTGTTGCTCCAGCAATAACACACTGCTTTGGACGCAGTTCTGCAAATTTACTGAATCCCACCTTAACCAAAGGATTTCTTTCTTTGAAAATATGATAGGCTTCTTTTAAATTGCAAAGTAAAAGATGCTTTTGCAAATGTATCCTTCTTCTTTCATTGTCAATGATACTACAATAGTCTTTCTTTCCTGGCATTGTTCTACTGATGTCTTCTGAAAGATAAAATGCTTTAATAGCGTCAACAGTATCCTGTTTAATTCTTTTCCCACCCTTTGGATTTGGGTCTGAAAGGACACCTTTTTCTTCAACTATTTTTTTAGCAATAGATGCTGTATGCCTTGTGTTAAATTCTGAAGCAATTTTTTCTAATGCTCCAACTTTTGGGCAATACAGTGAGGATTTTTATTTTATCACTTCTTTTAGTATTTTCATTTTTGAATTTTTCCTAGAGTTGATTTATTATTTCTAAACAGTCTACATCTCCAGATGGCTCCTTAAATTGTGAGTTAGAAATCTCTTTTCCTGCAACTGTTTCCATTCTCTTCTTAACTGTCTCTGTCACCTTGCTTAGTTTTTTAGCTCCATATGACTTTTGCTCTACAAGCTTTCTCTTTTTTATGGGTGATTCACCAATTGAAACAAAAGAAGCATTCAAAGTACACATCTCATGGTTTTGCTCTGAAGTTGATGCATCACTATTGTCAACATTTTCAATTTTCTCAAGATCTTCAGGTGGTTCACTACTACAAGAAGAATCATCATTTATGTCTGAATTCAAAGTGCCTATTCCTTTCTCAGGCAAGGACTCAAGATGTTCTCTACACTGCTTACAAAGTCTGTGATGTAGTGTTAAGTGCAGATCGGGAAACTTATTTACAAGTTCCTGTGGTATAATTCTCAAACTCTTCTTTCGACACTGACCTTTGTGACGCAGCAAAGGATCAGCACACTTCTGTTTCAGTTTTAAATGTTCCATGTTTGTACTCTGAAATCACAAAAGCACAAAGAAAATCCTGAAAAGAAAACAATGAACAATTAATGAATTATTAAATGAATTTTTATACATGTACAGGTCACAAAAAGGTTTTTGAACTAAGTCTTCACTGACACTATATCAGAACAGAACTTTTAAATAAATGAACTGACAAAAAAAATCTAAAATTGAAGAATGATTCCAACTTCATTTATTTTTTATACATTGAACTAGTTATCAGCCACTTACAGCTTCTTGGGATTTTGTTGTACATGACTCAAGGTATTAATGTAAAAAAATTGAATTTTTTAGGTTTTTTTTTTTTATTCAAGGTCAAAGGTCAACTTTTGAAGGGATTTTTTTATTTTTCACAGTAGAGATATTTAACAAGAGACAATAAACAAGGGGCTACTAAAGAGCTTTAAAATGAGACCAAAATCAGTGCTCTAGCTTTAATAGTTTTTTAGTTACACCGTTTTGAAAATAGTCATTTAACGCAAAAAAGGTCAAAATGTCACAACTTTGTGACCTTGTATCTCAGTAACCAAAGGTCAGTCAGCTCTAATAACTTGGGAATTTAAGTTTGGCATGTATATCTGCTATTGTGCCAAGTATGAGCAAAATTGAAAGGGGGTGAGTGCAAAAAGTGCCATTTTGTGGCTGAGTTGACATGGAATGACCCTATTATGACTTTGATCCTCTGGATCCAGAGATAATTAATTAGTTTTAAATTGATACTTAATTAGTTTTGTAAAAATTGGTTATTGCCAATGTACGTACAGGCAGTTTTTACATAGTGGAGCCACCTCGATGGGCCGAAGTGGCCCCTAGTGTGCCCATTATAAAAATTTCTTATGTTCTTATCAGGGCCTCCAGCCTTCTTTAGTTAGCTTTATAAGGCTAACTAACAAAAATATCATGACCTGACCTAACCTAACCAATCGTCAAGGTCGTACAGTTGACCTAATGATTGGTTAGGTTAGGTCGTGATATTTTCGTTAGTTAGCCTTATAAGGCTAAGTAAAGAAGGCTGGGGGCACTCACCTCTTATGTTTCAATGGTGGCAGTCAAACGGAAAAGATCCTTAAAACATCAAAAACCATAGGAAAAACATAAATTTCACCTTCAAAATTGACCTGACCTAACCTATCCTAACCTAAATCACTTAGTCTTGTAGGCAGCCCAGGAATCACTATAAATCACAGAGCCAGGCCTAATGTACTTCTGAATGAGTGGAATGAGTATTCCATTCCGGTACGAAAGTAATTCAAATTCGAAATGGATGGAGCGCAGTGATTGGGTAGACATGTAATGAACACACAAACGAACGTACGAACACACACTAGATACACACCAAAAAAATGTTTATATCTCAAAAATGAAGCATTTGCGACGGAAATGCTATAGAAGGAAAGTGTCTTAGAATTAAAAAATCTACTTAATGAACATATAATAATTGCTGGACATTAGACGCCGGTAGGGTGTGACAGTTGCCCCAACTTTGTCCTACAATGCTGTTCAAAATTTTGGTGTTGCATATTGATAAAAAATACCCACGTGCAATTTTTTGAAGATTCATGCATATTCGAGTGAGCACCAGCAATTTGAAAAATAGCGATTTTGCTTATACGGCATATGCGCCTATATATGAGATTACACAACCATCATAAGGGATATTAACACAAATCATTTGCCTGTCTTAATTAAAAGATGTTATCACTAACACAAAAAAGTTAATCATTCTTATTCTCTCATGGTACATTAAGGGGTTTTATCATATATTCACAAGGTATTATTTCTCTAGAGCAAGAAACCATGATTTTTGTTTGGAAACAGATGATTGTTTGCGCTGATTAGGAACGTGGAGTCTGTCATTTTCAACTACTTGAAGGACTTCTTGAAAGCGCTCCTCATCCCTGGCAACATTAAGAAAGTCATAGCAAAGTTTTACACCACGCTCTGCAGCCTCATTGACGACCTGAAGCTTGTCCACAACCCGTTTCATGTTCAGGTAGTCGTCATGATCCGCCCATTCACTGGCTGGACTGTGGAGAAACTGATAGGGCATGCCTAAAATGGTGAAGAACCGGCTTGAGTCAGGCCCAATTAGGTCCACCAGGGCAGTGCCACTTTCTGGGACGGGGGGAAGATATGGCTTTCCATAGCCCCCATGATTGAGCCCCACTCTCTTAGTAACTTCAGTGCCTTTATGGCAAAGAAGGGCCTTCCTCATCTCCTCTTTTGTCCTTTCTTGTACTTGGGACGAGAACAAAGCCAGTGGGGCCAACTCCTCAGTTAGGTACCAAGTGTGTGTACTGAGTGCCACACGTGCTTTGTCAACTATTGTGGCATCATATGGGGCAAATTCAGCCAAGGTTTTGACCAAATTCAAGTCATTCAGTGGCGCACTTGCTGGAATGGGGCAAACAATCCACCATGGGACATAAACAGCGACTGTGAACACAGCAAACTGTTCTAACTTGCTGATTTGACTTTGTCACAACCTCGGCTTTGGGAAACTGCTCTTTGATCTGGCCTGACAAAAGAACAATCTTGAGGGTATAGAGCAGTTTAGCCATCCACCTTGCTTTGTGAAGTGCACCAGGGTAGACCATTGTGAAGTTCACTGGATCGGATCCTTTAGTTACAAGCAGCAGACAAAGCTCTACCAGCTCCTTGTAGTCACCACGTGTAAATGGTTGGGCTAGAGATTCACGGAAGAAGTCAGCCATCTCCTGCTGGCGCTCCTCAAACACTCCAGGCATTGCGGGGTAGTAGTATTTCTTTTTTTCATTGTACGCCAGTTGAGAGAAATCATTCTTGAACCTAGAAATGCAATTATTGGGATTATTGTATTTCATACTAATCTATAATATTGTTTTAGGGGTATTAAGATTGATATGATCGATCATTTGCTTGGTGTTAGTATATCTTATAAGTCTAATAAAAGAAATTCCACTAAATTTGTTCATTAGATAATAATATTCCTTGTTATTTTGTAAAGCTTATGACTCGCCTCTGGAAAACCATTATGTTTGGACTTGAAGAGCCCTCCACTTTCAAGCAATCCCAGCAAATACCTAGGATGACTTCCCCCACATGCCTGCGACAGGCGCACCAGAATACAGCATGCTCTAATTCCTTTTGGAGGGAGACGCAAGCAACTGTTTTTTGTCCTGAAAAAAAAATGTAATTGTAGTTTAAGGCCACCATTTCAGGCACGTGCTTTTTGCAGATTTCTGTTAAATCATTCACTGTATTTTGGTATTAATGTCGTGATAAATTCACGCTGATGTTTGAAATAGGTTTACCTGTATTGGATGAAGTTGTCGAAAACCATACCAACGACATTCTGTTCACACTCCCAATCGACCAGAAGTTGTTTGGTTGCTGTTGATATCAAGTCTCCTTGAACCAGGCCAGCTTTTTGAGTCAAATGCGGAAGAGGTGGGACTCCAAGAAGCTTTGTGCCATTGACACCAGACACAAGAATGGGCAGGCGGTCATCAGTGCCTTCGGAATCCAGCGTGTCCATAAGTTTACCATCCCAGTGCACCAGTACTTTGTCTGATGGTTGCCATTCATCCATGATTTTTAAACATTTCTGACACGATGGAAGCTCGGTATCGGTGGGCTGTCCTTGCATTTAGACTCAGCTTTGATGTATCTCCACCACATGCAGATACAAGGGAGTACACAATTGCACTCAGCTGGGTCGGCGAGATGTTGTTTCGAACACTGCATGAAACAAGTTCTGCCAACTTCAGAATATCATGGGGCACAAAAATTGAAACTCCCTCTTTCACTGTTCTCCGATGTTTTCTCTTTGGTTCAGCAGTGCTGGCCTCATCAATGTCATCGTCCTCATCAGAGCTAATAGGTGAATCAATATCAGCCTGTACATTCTCAGCATGATCACATTGCTCTCTCTCTTGTCGCTTCTCTTATCGCATCTGCCTTTTCTGTCACTTAGCATGCTTTTCATAAAGAGTATGTCAGTATCAATGGCATCTTATTCGGCCTGAGTTTTCCCCTTTTTCGCAGCTGCCATGTCTTTCAACACTGTGTTCTTATAAAATTTCATCGTCAGGCTCAATTCTGATTTAAACTTCATAATTCCAGGATCATCAGCCCGTCTTCTATCCTCATTCTTTTTCATAAGCATCATGTAGTCTTTGTCATAGTAAGTTTTAATCACTCGGCCAATATTGTTCCTGCCTCTAATGGTTGGGACATTCGCCTTCTGGTAATGCAAAAGCACATTGTCAATGGTGGCAGATAAAGCCTGGTCCCAATGCATATCCCGAAGGTTTGCTAACAGACATAGTAAGACCTGCCTATTAGTTGGCAGTTTGCAGCCCTTTATTTCCTTTTCTTCTTCTCGGGGTACGGTGCCCAATAACATTCTGACATACTCATCATGTTGCCGTGTATCCATGATTAAATTCTCTATTCACAACATCAAATCACTGTCAAGGGAAAAGAAAAGAGCATCATTAAAATTAAATGCAATAAAATAATACGTGGAAAATTTGTGGGTCAGCGTTCCAGACCCGGAAATGAAAATCTGATAAAATGTGCTATTTTCACACTTATTTATTTATGAAGTTCATAAGCTGAAATAGCAATACTTGCTGGTACGATTGTGCTAGCTCAAACATGCACCGATCTCCAAGAAAATTTACAGGGGTGTTTCCTAGATAAATACACAACACTAAAACTTTGAACAGCATTGTAGGACCATTTTTTGATTTTTGGAGGGCAACGGTCACACCCTATTTGACGGGTGTAATACTATAATAATACCGAATTAAGTTTCAAAGACACTGGTTTCTTGGGCCCTTGATTGGTTGATAGTTGGTGATAAGAAATAAATAACCAACCTAGAACTACCACCTAGGGCAGCGCTGTCCAACTGGCGGCCCGCAGAATGGAATTTTGCCAAATTTCATTTCTGAATTTTTTTCCCTATTTTATTTCTAGTAGGTAGAACAACATTCAGCGGGTTCCTAAGTCATATTAACCAATGGTGTATGATTATAGGCCTACAATTTTACTTTTTTAATAAGTGTAATTGTGGCCCACCATCTAACTCTTGTAAACATCTTGGCCCGCGGCTTTATAGAAGTTGGACAGCACTGACCTAGGGCGTAAGTTGCAATTGATATGGACCGTGACTTATTTTTGGTTGACGAGGTACTGGTATTGATGGGTACTGTAATGAAATTGACTGGATTCTTTGGATCTGATATATTTGCATGTCAGTTATAAATAGATATAGAGTGTAACATATTTGTGGATAGTAGCCTATTATGACTTTGATCCTCTAAATCCAGAGATTCCATCTTTAGTTTTAATTGATAATTAATTAGTTTTGTAAAAATTGGTTGTTGCCAATGTACAGGCAGTTTTTACATAGTGGAGCCACCTTGATGGGCTGAAGTGGCCCCTAGTGTGCCCACTATAAACATTTTGGTAATGGTTCAGAATACGGGCACCACTTGAGCAAAATTTGGAAAAATACCAGAGAGACAGTTTTTTCTCATTAAAATGTTGATTGCATGTATCGCATTTGTATAATTTAGGTCTTGGGGTGGTACAGGGGGGGAGCTCCTGTAAAGATCATGCATCACAAAGTGAACCTTATACCAATCAATTTGTGATGCGTGATCTTTATGGGGCTCCGCCCCTATACCCCCAAGACCTAAATTATATAAATGATAATGTAATATGATAAGTTATGTACTTTTTTAGTAATTTTTTAACTGGTTTTTTGATTGTGACACATGCAATCAACGTATTTTAATGAGAGAAACAACTTTCTCTAGAATTTTTCAAAATTTTACTTAAGTGGTGCCTGTATTCTGAACCATTACCAAAATTTCTTATGTTCTTATAATCTAACCTGACATAACCCATATTGAACTGCCCTCTGAGCACTTCTGTGCATGCGTGAAATCTAGCTGACAGTTTAGAATATAGCACTCATAATTTGAAGTGACTGCTAGTTTTAACTGTCTGATAAGCATGTCGTGTATAAATATATAATTTGTACAGTTTGGATATTTTCTATTTCGTGTACTATTTCCAATTTTGTTGAAAATAAGATATTTAATGTAGGTTAACTGAATGGCTAGTTAAGTTAACTGTATGCCCTTGATGATTGGTTAGGTTGTTATGATATTTTCGTATTAACAAAAATAACACAATTTAATCAATCATAAAGGGCATACAGTTAACCTAACTAGGTATTTGATAATTATTTGTTTTTTACACCCACTCTCTTTTTATGATGAGAAACTTTTCTGGTCAATTTTGAGGTGTTTTGCATGAATCTGCCATCCATTTCCTGTGCAAATGCATAGTTTTCGAGATATAATCTTGGAAACTACGCATTTGCACAGGAAACGGATGGCAGTTTCATACAAAACACCAAAATTAACCAGAAAAGTTTACTCCCATTTTTATTTAAACTAACAAAAATATCGCGATAACCTAACCAATCATCAAGGGTGTACAGTTGACCTAACATGTTAATAATGGTTATTTCGCCTAAATATCTTTTGATCTTTTCGTATTAGGCACTCGCTATCACATTTTGAGCAAGTTAAGGCTGAGAGAATAATGCCGTAATTGATAAAACCATCTAATCCTTTGTCTTCATCTAGGGCACATGATGAATAAAGTTCTCAAAGTCAAAATCACATGAATAGCACGTCATAATTCTATCACAAACACCACTAAACTGAATCCAGTTAGAAAAAAAAATACCCAGAACAAAACTCAACCAACTAATTAAGTCGCAGAGTAGCGAAAAAATAGCCCAATCAGGAAAAATATTTTAGGGAAAAAAGTACATTATAGCCAAAATAGGAAATATATTTTATTAAGAAAAGTACATTTGAACAAATTTGCACAACATAAGATATATATTTTCTTAGTCAGTTTTGAATGGCAATTCAATATATTATACTGTTTTAACGGTAAATATGGATATTACGGCCTCCACCAAGTTGACAATACTGGCTATTATCAAACGGTTCAGCATAATTTTAGGAGTCTAATGGTATATGTTATTATTTGTGCAATTGCGTATTTATAATGTTATAGGCTTTTAAAGAAATTATTTTCATAACTCCATTTTTTTTGAATGACATCCTCATAAGTAGCTATATCTATTTGGGTGGAAAAAAACAAAAAATGAGGTATAGTGTTTTCCGTTTTCTTCATTAGTTGATTTGCCAATATGGTGTATGAAGGATGTGAGATGTATTTCGAAGATGTTGTTATGGAAATTAACAATAGTGATAATTCTGCTGTAGAAATTTTTGTTAAACATGGTAAAATTGGGTGGAGGCTGTAATATCCATATTTACCCATTTATGATTCCATTGATATTAGGGTTAGGTTGGTAGGTTAGGTAGGTTCTCTAGCAATTTGGACACGAATGCATTTTTCTAGTAGTATTTGATGTGCAATGTTAAAATCTGGCCTTCATTTTATGGGGAAATGAACCAAAATATGTTAAAACTTTGAAGTCTCGTAACTTTTGATTGGTTCATTTCCACATAAAATGAAGGCCAGATTTGAACAAAGCACATCATACACTACTAGGAAAATATATTTTGGCATCAAAATTGGGTGGAGGCCGTAATATCCATATTTACCATTTTAACTGCGTATGAGCGGGTTTAAAGACGAATATTAACCAGGTATTCAATTAACCTAACAGGGCATTATATCCCATACAAAATTATAATAACAAACATAACTTTTGAACTACTCATTTCTCCAAAAAAGACTATTTTTTAAATCAGTATAAAATTCTGTGGATAATATGAGTATTGTCACATTCAGAATATCAAAAGTAAATATAATTATAAAATATTAAAGCATAATTTTCTCATTTTGATATAAGTCACTATGTTCGCAGATGTGTCCTTGCCAAATTATATAGATTTGAATATTATATTTTTGTGGCATTTTTTTTTTTTAGGTTAGGTAGGGTTAGGTTAATTAATACCAAAATATATTTTTCTAGTAATATTTGATGTTTTGCTTAGATTTTGACTTCCATTTCCCTTGAAAATGAGCCAAACTTCAAAGTACTATAATTTTGTTAGATCTCATTTCCGAGGGAAATGGAGGTCAGATTTGAACAAATCACATCAAATACTACTAGAAAAATGTATTTTGGTGGGTAAAATGACTAAATGTGTCTATATACATACCGTAATTACCAAATCTGTTTTGCATTTTGTTATCAGCCATTGTACAACTTGATTAAAATTAAAGCAACTAGTAAACCAAGCAAATTTACAAGAAACTATCTTAACAATTAAAAATTAAGGTGAAAAAACAAGCAAACCAAACAAACAGCAAATGATTCAAACCATAAGCCACCACAATTTGTGATATCTATTTGCGCATGTGCAGAAGTGCTCAGAGGATAGTTCAATACATAATACTGGTAATCTTTTAGGTATTTCTTTACTATTACACCAGTCTCTGATAGAAAGTTTTAAAAGCTAGTTTTCATTGTTCAAGACATGACTTAAATATGGGTATAAAAATAGGTTAGGTTAGGTAGAAAAGGGTAGAAAGTTTTAAAAGATGTTTCAATAACTCTCTCACATATAATTTGTGATGCAAATGAGTATCATTTTTTAATTCAGCACATTGAAAAACATTGAAAACCAGCTTTTAAAACTTTACCAGAGACTGGTGTAATAGTAAATATTTACGGTACCATCTTTTAGTGTAACATTGCAAATTTGTCCAGGAAATTTAATGTGGTTATTATTGAATGTTTCACAAATGGTTTCATAACTTTATTTTGGTTCATTTGCGCAAGATATGAATTATGAAGGTCATATTTGAACAGAACACCCCAAAATATATTAGAAAAAATTTATTTTAGATATTAATTTCAGTGTCTGTGAAACATTCAATAATTACTTTTAACGCTACAAATTATTGAAATAAAAAACAAAACTAGTTTTATTTTACTTAATTATTTGCTTGACATTTTGAAAGTCTTTTAAATAGTAAATAGATTGTAAATGGTGTATATTCTTAGCTTAAACTATGTAGGCTACTTTGATAGTAGTAAATAGGTTTAATTAGATGACTTGAGTGATTATTTTGCAAGATTTTACTACAGGAATTGCTTGTTTAACAATTATTCACTCAACAATCACTTGCTTCAGTAATCAATTTTTTTTAACACTTTTTCTCATACAAAAATTGGTAAAAAATATGGTTTAGTGATTGCTATGATCGGCGAAGTTTGGTTTCTGGTACTGTACTCCATGGGTGTGTGTCTAACTTCACTCATCTAATCAAAATGGCTGCCATGCACAGAAACAGATTTATCTTCCTCTGCACAGCTTGCCCAACCTGCATGCCCCTAAGTGGCCATTCTTGCACTTTCTTTTTCTTCTCCGACCTACCATTCTGAGAACCCCAGAGCACTCGAGCGCTATATCAAGGAGCACCTCCCAATCATCTGGTGCTCAAACCTGAAGGCGTGGATGATTGTTTTGCAATAGCTATGTGGTTGGCTACTTCTCCAAGTGATGCAAGGAGTACACCGAGGCCAACAACCTTGCCAACCAGTTTCTCATGATCCTGGATAATGCACCTTCAGTCTAGGATGGAGTGAAAAAATAAAAAGTGCCAGAATCAAAATTGAGGGGGTCTAGATAGTTGTCTTTTGTCCAAGATTAAACTTTAAAACTGATTTTGGGTGGTTGCGTACAAAACTGAATGCTACTGGCCAATTTATACAAATTGTATATGCATGTGATCAAAATTTGAACCCAGTGACCTATCTCGGGTTCTGGACATGATAGAAAGACAATTTAAAAACTGTTTACGATATATTTTTTGCCTCTGAAGCAGACCTACCATTTCTATGGTTGAGCAGTATTCATGTTTGTGCCATTAGAAGCAGAGGTGGGGAGTTGGGAGTCAGGGCTTTTTTGAAGAGTCGGTAGCCGGTAAAAACGACCGACTCCCGACTCTCTGATTCAATTTCTATATGCCAACAATTTACCAGAATACTACTCTGCCCTAAATATATATCTTCCTGAACTAATTCTAGATTCACATTTCCACATTTGATTTATTGTTCTGGTAAATCTTAGCAAATGAATTTCATATTTCTATTTTAGGATACTAGGTACCATATAAAAATTAGCAATATATTAATTATTAATTTAATTAGCCCCTATTAGTAATGTCGTGGGCCTAGTAGAAAATCAGCAGTCTTTCAATATTTTAAGCTAAATGAGGATGAAAGTATTTTTATTTGTCAAGTAGAAAAGGATGGTAAAGAGTGTAATGCAAAAATTAGTGCTTACACTGGGAAACATGCTAATGCTCCAACTAGAGCCTCAAACTTGAAACGCCATCTACGAAACAAACATCCCAATATTTATAAGGTTGTAGATCAGCATGATAAGGAAAGAGTCAGGAGTCGGTTTTTAAAAATACCGACTCAGGAGTCGGGAGTTGGTTGTTTTTGGCCGACTCCCCATCCCTGATTAGAAGTTCACTGTGAGAAGCGAATGTCCCTTAACTCTCTCTCTAATTCATCTCCTTTAATTTCTCCCAATAATAACTTATACTGTATGTACAAAGTAAATCACTGACGTCATAAAGTAACTTAATTTCCTTCACGTTTTCCATACCTTGAATACTGAATCACGTGTTTAGTATGTGGATATCTTTTGTATTCAATGTATAGTAAATTCTTTAATAATAATAAAAACCACTCTGTCATTATTTATATGTTGTCTTGTCTGGTGTTATGCAATATAAATATTTGACCATACTCATTCATACATCCATGTTCTTTCTTGACTGCTATCCTTTATTAATTTTATTACTTATTCATTCATCTACCTATTGTCTACTTATGCCCTATCAACTTATCAGTCCATTTACTCGTGTCTATATTACGCGCACAACCTATTGTGTGACAACCAATGTGTGTACAATACTTTGTGCAGTTGTACATGTCCCTTGATGATCATGATTACGTACATGTAAATACATCCACATGTATTCTTTTTACTTTTTCTTTTAATTATTTCACCTCTCGCAAGATATTTGTTAATGCTGATATGAATGTTTGAATTCTGATGATGTTGCCAAATGCGAGCCTCTCAATCCAAACTCTTCTCTCTCGCTTCTACTACCAATTTATAACATTAAGATGTGATGTTATGTTATTATGATATACTGTATTGTTTCCATGCCAGGCCACTGGTTCGTTATCTGCTTACATCACATAGTTATCCACATTCTCATTACTTGTACAGGAATTCCCCAGTTATTGCGGTTAATGCTGCCAGCGAAAATGCCGCAATAACCGAAACCGCAATAATCAGGATGCATAATACATGTTAATTATGTTAATGTTGCCAAAACTTTTCAAAAAATGTAATAAATCGAATAAACCTCAATAATCAGGATGCATAATACATGTTAAAACGTTAATGTTGCCAAAATGAGTAAATGAAACACGGTATATAGTTTTATAAGTTTATTAACATACGTAACTTTTCTTCTTAGCACTTCCAATAGCATCTTCAGCTTTTCTAATCACACTCATTGTACAAAGGGTTGATAATGCAAGTAAACTATGCAAGCGAACTGTTCTGTATGAAGACTGCAGCGACACTGAACACCAACCAGCTGCCGGGTGATACTGGGTATACGTGTAGTCGTGTACTGTATGATAACCACGTGCAAACGTCGGAACATAACATTTTTGCCAGACGTATGATTTTCAAATACCGCAATAACTCGAAGTTTGAAAGTGATAATCGGGATTATAGTCGCAAATTATAAACCGCAATAACTCTAATATCGCAATAAGCAGGGAATTCCTGTACTTACTATTTCTACCTAATTGTCATTTAAATTGTTACTTATGTGTTATGTTATCATAAATGTCTGTGTACTTCCAATGGAAAGTACACTGTATTTTTCCTCCATTTTGATCATTACTGGCTTTTAGGCTTTCAAACTATGATAACCAACCATTCTTCTAATAATATTTGACATAATTTGGTGTAATTATTGTTAACTATAAATATATAACATTGTTGTTAATCCCCTTTAAATTATAGAACAACGGAGAACTCTCCTTCATTATATAAATTGTATCACCTATTTAGATTACTTCAGTATCAGGTATGTCAATTAACAATTTGCTAAAATTGTAATTAACAGTAATAATTTAATATGATGTTATTAATGTACTTAATGTACTCGGTACATGTTGGCACCCCGACATCGTCGCCATCCAAAAATTTATACTTTACAAAAATTAGTACTTTTTGTTAATTTTTTTTTATCTTCTAAATTTCATTGTATGCTTAAATTATGCTTAATGTCAGAATTCTTTAGCTCTCCAGTTAAAGTGGGAGCTTAACCTTCAACTGCACTCCCCCAAAATTTACTTATTTATTTCTTGTATTGTAAATTAAATCATTCTTTCCTGGGCCATTGTTACAGGAGGTTGCACCTCTCTCTCCCTTTAAACTCCTGTTGTAGCCCTTACTCGAGGAAGATGAGCCTCCTCATTTTAAATTCCTGCTTGAGCTATTTTGAAAAGAGGTCGAACTCTCCCCCTGTAAACTTCTGACTATCAGTGGTTATCATAAGAGGCTGTAAATTCATTTCCCTCCTTCAGTGCCTCATTCTGTATTTACTTTGTATAATAAAAATCACTTGAGTAAATGAAAACTCCCATTGAGAACTGAAGTGTTTCCATTCACTCCTTCGGAAAAAACTTGGTAGAAACTGTCACATTATTGTTACTTGGATGCTCAAGCAAGTGAGGTTTTATGTTACTAGACAAATTTTTTAATACCAGACTAATTTTGGTGGTAAAAAAAAATACCCATCTGCTAAGATAGTCTGGTAATAAGCAAATTCCAGTATAGAAGGGTAATATACTGTGTTCATTGCAAACACATCCACTACTAGAGAGTCCTGCAAGAGGCTCTATTCATGAAGAGTTTAACGGAGGCTCTTAAACTCTCTGAGCAAGGACTGGCATTCCTGGAAAGAGAGGATCCCAACTTTGAAAGGAGCAGCAAAGTTGCCAATGGAGTCCACAATAACATTGCATGCTATAAGGAGATTTTGAGGAAGAGGAACAAGGCCAGACAAACTTCTTTGGACTCCTCCTTCAGGAAGCTCATAAGTGAACTTTGCACTCCAGCAAAGAGCACTCCCCCTGGAACTCCATCTAAGCCATCTTCAAATTAATGTTCAAAAGCAGCTTTCATGTCTTTTATTTAATATGAAATTGATTTAATATTAATTATTTTTAATGTTTGTATGCTTATTCCTCCTTTAAAATGCAGAAACTTGGTTATTTTCATAAATTTTTAGGTCTTGGGAACCAAGTCAGGAATCAATAAACCCATATTACATTAATTCCTATGGAAAAATTGTGTTCACTTTACAAATGGCTTCCAAGGAACCAAGCAACTCATAATTGTGGATACTGCCTGTGCGTGCAGAGCTGTGCCAATTAGTGGTGCTAGTTAATTATTAGCGCATCCATTAGTGGCACTATTTTTCAAAATAGTTAGTGGAACAGATAGCACCACTACATTTTTAGGCAATGTTAGGTGCTAATATAAATTAAAATGAAGAGTCTTAGAAATGGTATGCTCTATATTATGTTGCTTTTTGTTCTATATTATGTTGCTTTTTGTGCATAATGCAGAATGTATAATAATAAACAGTTTCCTGAACTGAGTATGTAAAGGAGGACAATGTCTTTCCAATAAATAAGTTTAATTATAAATATCAAATTACAGTACACAATTTTCTTGAATACCCAATAATCATTTTAAAGATATAATTTTGTTCCCATTTGACACTATGAAAGATGTTAACAAATAGCGAACACGTATAAATATAGGTATCCCTCATTTAATGATTATTCACTCAATGATCACTCACTTTAGTGATCTGTTTTTATTAACACCTTTTCTCGTACAATGTTTGGTTTCTGGTACTCCACCACAGATGCATCTCCAACTTCATTTATCTAATCAAAATAGCTGCCATGCGCAGAAATGGATTTATCCTCCTCTGCGCAGCTTTCCTGACCCAAGCGCCCCTAAGTGGCCACCCCTGCATTTCCTTCTTGCCCTGCCAGTGTTTTAAGTCACTCATGTTTCTGCATTGCTCTGTATTGTTGTGTAAGATTGCGCACAATTGTGATAGTTGTTATTCTCCACCTTTGTGGAGTCCAAAGCAAACATTGTGCAGACTGTTTGGTGCTAATTTGGACTGTGTTAAATGACTGTGGCTGCTTCCCCTGCATTGCTGGGTAAGGCCAAGCTCTCTCGTAAGTCCTTGACCATGAGAGTGGTGAAGGGGCAAACTCCATTACTAGAGTGCTTGGCCTAGCCCAGTCAACTGTCTCGACCATCATCAAGAAGGCTCCTGAGTTGAAGGTCTCAGCGCAAAATGTGACTTCTAACATTGCCACAAGGATAACTAGGGCATGGGATCCAGTGATGGAGAACATGAAGAAGCTACTCCAGATCTGGATTGAGGATCAAACTTGCCGCTGCATGCCTTTCTCTACCACCATCATTATGGCCAAGGCTGAGAGTCTGTGGGAGGACCTGTGGAAAGACTTGGACCCTGAGACCAGGGCTGTGGAGTCAGAGAGTCGGGGGAGTTGGTGCAAATCCTTCAATTATAACCATAGCAGCCTAGGCCTAGGCCTAGCTCAATTTTATGAATAAAATAGATTTAACTTAGTTTTAATATATAATATATAAATAATGTAGGGTGGGCCAAAGGTAACCATACATAGGGAAAATAAACACTTTTATGAAAAACCGTTTTTATTCATAAAATATGTTCTAGTATCGTGTCCGTTGTACCTTCATCTGTGGCTGTAAGTCTTCGACCACTTTTCTGTTGATCTGCAATACTTCCAGTTTTTTGGAACTTTGTAATAAGTTTTGCCACAGTGTCGTGTGTGATGTTCTTTCCATGTTTTCTGTTGAATTCCATTGCAACCTTGCGACTGCTTCCTGACCCGGCCATCAGTATGACCTCAATTCGTTCTTCTCTTGACAAACGCATCTTTCAAGGGTATCTGAAAAATAAAAAAGAACATGTTAAAATCCCTATGTATGGCTACCTTTGGCCCACCCTGTATAATATATAACATATAAATATATAACATATAAATACATAAATATATAAATATAAATAATGTATAAATATAGTTGCTTATAATTAATAAGGATTATAATTAATTAATTAATTAACATAATAATAATAATGAAATTTAAAAATTTTGTACTAGCAACCCTAAATCTTTTTCAGATTTTTAGATTTCAATTTGATAATTTTGATAAGCATCACTGAAAGAAGATTTAATGGAAGCGATCCTTTTTTTAAGAACAAATTCAGTTTAGGTTAGTACATTTTGTTACGGATGTTTATAATAATACAAAAACATCTTATTAATTTGCTAAACCAATAATAATCTTATTTTGTTTGTTTCAATCAGTTTGTATTTTGGGATTTATTGTAATTTTTTAATAAAGAGAAAAAAAGCCATTAAGACATAGTTACAGCCACTAAGTAACCTGATGAGTCATGTGGTGGTGACGAAATGCCTTGTTTATGAATCTCCATTGGCCTAATAAAGCTAATTGTAATCAATTTGGCCTTAACATTCCATCGGAGTCGTAATTATACAAGTCAGATTTCTGGAGTCGGAGTCAGAATGTTAAAATTTTTGGAGTCGGCAAATTCTATCACCGACTCCACAGCCCTGCCTGAGACGACTGCTGGGACTGTCAAAAACTTCAAGGCCAGTGTGGGGTGGTTCGAGCACTTTAAAGGGGCTGGTTAATCTCCACAGCCTCCACCTCACAGGTGAGGCGGCAAGTGCAGATGAGGCTAGTGCTCGTGCCTTCCCTGAACTCCCGAAAGCGAGGGTTGAGGAGGGAGGATACAGCCCCAAGAAAGTCATCAACTTTGATGAAATGGGGTTGTTTTGGAAGAAGATGCCCTCCAGGACCTTCCTTGCCAAGGAGAAGACTGCGCCTGGCTTCAAGGTTGCGAAGGTCTGTCTCACCCTGATGTAGCAGTGAGCACTGGAGTCTGAGGTGGAACCACATGAGCTGCCCAAGTTGCTCACTCTCTCCCTTTTGCGTGACATTATTGCGCAGTTTGATGACTGCCTTACCAAGTTGGTAGAGAATGACTTCCAACCCCAACAGGATGCAGGGCATCCACTGCTACTGTGAAATGTACTATGCAAAGAAGGCATACCAGGCAACCATCACAAGCTTCTTCAAAACCAAGACTGAGTCAACATTACCAGAACCAACACCTTCCACCTCCGGGTTCACCATCTTCAGGGCCAGACTGACAATGCTGTCTACCCTGAGAGAGAGTGAGAGACAGAGAATGTGTGACCTGCCCCAACAACATTGTCCTCCAACCTCACTGTTCACAAGGGACGTATCCCCAATGAACCCTTGTTATAACACCCTCATTTAGTGATTGTTCACTTAGCAATCAGTTTTTCAGGAACGTAACCCAATCATTAAATGAGGGATACCTGTATATACAAATGCATTATTAGTATTAAAAAATAGTACTTTGCTCCACATTTCATAAAAATTAGCACCAAAATTAGCATTAACATTAACACCACTAATTTTAAAAACTGTTAGCATTAGTGGTGCTAGAATTTATTTGCATTAGCGTTAACAGAGTTACGTGTGTGTGTGTGTGTGTGTGTGTGTGATATATATATGAATGAGTTTGAACTTAAGTCTGTATCTGATGGTACTTGTTACTGTTCTTGGTAATTTTATTTTTACACTGTGCTTTAGGAATCATAGATTCACCTAAACTTTTATTTATTTCTTGGAATGAGTTTTCCCACTGACTTTGGTTGTACTTACTGGGAACATTTTTCTCCACACTCATAACTTCTCTCATATTTTGACAGATTGTTTTATGGATAATTTTAGTAATGCTTGTTAATTTTCCCTCTGGTATTATGATCAACCCGAGGAGAATATTTCTTGTGACACATTGTATGGTACCAGTGTATGTTTAAATCAGTAATAAATAGGTTGGGAGGTTAAATTTTCTCAGAAATAGAAATGTATGTAGGTAAAGAACATGTTTTAGAATTAATTAATTAAAATTTGGTTGCTGGCTAATTTAAATTCATAAATTGTCAGGTGGTGGAAAAAATAGAGAAATTCTTGTATGAATTTAAAATTAGTGAAGTTAGTTAAGCTGTGTTCATCCTTTAATTTATGAAAATGAAAAGTGTTTAGCAAATCCTGAATAATTAAAAAAAATAGTATGTAATTTGTGTGCACTTGGAAATTACTTGATATATGGTACTATAGTCAAGCAGTTAGCCTATTATAAAGGAAATTTAATGAATCTAGCAAATATAATGTATTTTTGTATTGCCATAACAATTAAATTTTGGAGGATAATAATGATACCTAACGATGTTATTACTTAACATTTCATTAAGTCATTTTTGGATGGTAATTATTTTAATTTTATTTAGTGATAATTATATTAAAATGTCTGTGCATCCAAGTAATTTATGTTTATGAAAGTGCTTCAATATTTAGTTAGTGAATCTGCATTATTAAAGTTTAAAATCTTACAAAACTTTCAAATGAACAAAAAACATTGATCAATTCATAAAGATTAAGATCACTATCCTAAAATCTGCAAATGGTCCACTTGCAGAATTGATAAAAATATTGAGATTCCAATTTGTATTGGAAATTCTTTCTGCAAATTAAAAAAAAACTCATTTTAAATCTATTTTATTAAATAGATTTTTAAAAATTTCCCATTCCCACATCTTGCTCTGGCCTGTTTTGAGTAACCACTATGAAAATAAAAACCCACTCTAATAGAGTTTATTTCCACGACAGTTTCGACGCTCACTGGCATCCTCCACCTGTATCCACCCGAGGAGGATGCCAGTGGGCGTCGAAACTGTCATGGAAATAAACTCTATTAGAGTGGGTTTTTATTTTCATATTTTGACCTTCACATAGAAAAGTGTTTTTTTTTTGAGTAACCACTACTTTTAATCATTCTCTGAAATTAAATAGCTTTGATACGTTGACCTTTTCTTAGATTAGGCCTAGCCAAAATAGGTTGGTCTTAAGTATTCTAAAATGTTGTGGGCCAGAGCTTAATTTCTTTTGCTGAAAATACTAGTTAGTTAAACAGACTATTAATGATTGATTTTTAACTATTGAGTTACTATTTTTAATGATTTAAAATCCACTTTCAGTTTGTTAAAGTTGGTTATGCTGGATCTAACTTTCCTGCACACATCTTTCCATCCATGGTGGGACGACCAATCATCAGAGCTACAAACAAAATTGGAGACATTGAAGTCAAAGTTAGTTCAACTTGTACCATACCTTCTGGACTATAGCATTCCTTATGTATAAGAGAATATCAAATATCAGTTATTTGATTTCATTTTAATATATTATAGTAAACCATGGTAGGCTATTATGAATTCAGTCTGTTTGGATGAGTTCTGTCATAGAACTCAGTCACTTTAATTGAAATTTTAAGCATATACCTTTAATATAAAATTTTCTAATAGATTAAAGGGATTCTTTTGTAGGTCATAACAGTTATTAGATCATCATATAATGAGTTCAGGTTGAGCTTTTTTTATTTAGGGTTTTGTTTGGGAGGGGCGGGTGTTACAATGTAAATATACTTAGCTGTAATAATTAAAGCAAGCTTAGCTTAACTAATTTTTTGCTTAGTCATACATTCATTTCTTTGTTTCCTTTAGTTTACAATGCAATTCAGATATTTTCGGGAGTGATTTTACAAGCACTCCTGTCATTATGAAATGCTTCCTTAAATTGAATGAAATAGCTGTTGCTTCATTTTTCAGGATGGCTGCCTAGGAGTAAGCTTGTAGAAATAATCAGCATTTAGGCCTATTTGATGCAAAGAAGCTAGGGATAAGTTTGACATGTCACCTTAATCATTTTCAACTTGTTTGGTGAAAATGAATTATTTAACAAATTCATTGTTTTACTAATTGATACTCATTTGATTTTCAGTGCATCTAACTGAATTTAGTTGAGGTAATAGCATGATTGTTGAAATGGATGATTGAAGGGCTGTGGTAATTGAGGCTGTTTAAACCCATTATTAGGGTAATTTCCAGTATGAAAAAAGCTTGGAAAGTCACTCTTATTTGTCTAAAAAAACAACAATTTTAATCTCTATTGAGAGGTAAAATACCATAAAGTCTTAGTGTAGGCCTAACTGATCTATCACTTAGTATTTTTATTGATAACTCGCTGTCCTGTTTCAATTTTTTCTCATTCATGCTAAAAGTAACCAATTTCTAAAACATTTTTTTAGTTAACATTATTATTGTTTCATTACAGAATAGATAAACTTAGTTGTACAAAAGTACAATAAATGGATCACCTGAAGATCCATCACCCCAGCCTTTTTTAGTTAGCTTTACAAGGTTAACTAACAAAAATATCACAACCTAACTAATCATTAGGTCAACTGTACACCCTTGATGATTGGTTTGGTTAGGTCATGATATTTTCATTAGTTAGCCTTATAAAGCTAACTAAAAAAGGCTGGGGTGATGGATCTTCAGGTGATCCCAATAAATTATAATTGAATGAGTGTACCATATGGTAAATTAATTATTTTTCAAGGGATCAAGTAAGAATTACTTGGCTTGCACTACTCTAGATTTCAGTTAATATCTAATTAAATTAATTAAAGCTGCTATTGTTATAGTTATGTCCCTGACCAAATGAATTTGGAGGGACCATACTAGATTATGCTCATTTTACCTATTCAGACCCTGTAGATATACATATTAAAATGTATTAAATATGGAATAAATTGTGGTGAATTTACTAATCTTAGATGTGGCTAAGCATTCTTTGAGTAACTATATAATATTTTGGAGGCTTTAGTTCTTTCTCTGCATATAGTATGGGCTTGTACAGTTTCATTTTTTGGGGGGTATTTACAATAGTGTTCAGTAAATGTAAGTACCAAGTTTTTATTTTTCATTGTTTTTTTATTTTCTGTATTGATTGTTGAGAGTTCTTTTTGTTTCTAACTAAATGTGTGTTCTTACCCTTGCTAACAATGTAGGAATGGGCACATTTTCCAGTAAGTATTTCTGAAAGTACCTACTAAGATGATTTTTGAAGTTTATATAAATCTGCAATTGACATTTGATTAGAAAGTTCATTTGACTTGGTAGATTTAAGTTTAAAAGTGTATTCATTGTGTGTGTGTGTGTGTGTGTATATATATAATTCTAATAATGTAGTAGTATTGTATTTGAGCTATACAAATATTTCCATTCTTTTGATTGGTCAGGTTTTTGGAAAAAATGAAATGGTTCCTGATTGGACAGTTCATAATCTCTAACCAAAGGTGGTCAGAATACACATCAGGGAGAGATGTATAGTAGGGTGGAGCATTTTTACATTTTTTTCAATTTTCATTTTGTAATAGCATGGAAAAGTGGCTCTTCCACGTCAAAAGTGAGTGTGTAAAATCTCAGAGATCTGTAATATCATCTTCTGCCTCCACATCCGCGTTGAAAATCCAAAAAATGCACCAAAATACACACTTTTTCAATATTTTCTTGGTTTTAATTTTCAATCTACCTTGTAATAGTGAGGAAAAGCATCCTAAAAGTTTATTTTAGACTAGTTTTAAACATTTTTGTCCTGAGATAATTTTTTCTGCCTCTGCAAATATTCCAAAATACGGGAAAATTTACATAAATAGCGTATTTTAAAATGATGCTATTATGGTCAACTTCGGCCCTACACCACAGTTTATTCATTAATTATGTATTAAGTAATGCAATTAACAATTCATCATATCATATTTCAGTAATTTAAGAAGTTTATATATTTGAGCAATTAAATAATTTACGTCCACCAATGAGGTTTACTTTGCATATGCTTGGTTTATTTTTGATGACTCATTATGTAATATGCATGCAGCTCCTCGCTTATTTTGTCAATATTAAATGTACTATATTGACAAAATAACCCAGAACTCACCACGTGGAGGTGGCTGCATTTAGAGTTCCTCCCTGCCCGACCCAACCACCCTACCATTATCGGACTTAGGCTAGTTACACACTGTAGTCACTTTTTGTTTCCATTCTCGGCATTTTCTTTCTGGATTCTAATCTTGTTCTGATAAATCCATCCCTTCCCTCTGAACCGCATAGTGCAGCTGAAGCCTCTGTTACCAGCTTTATATGCTGTTCAACCGCTTGGGTGTGGCAAGGAAAGCGTGGGATGAAATCAGGTACATCTCCTGATGAGATATAGTTCAGGATGTCGAAGCATGATAGAACTTTTGTCAGAGGAGGCTCTGACAGCTCACAAGTTTGCCAGTTAATCATGTTGTACTTACTGCACAAAGTTCAATGTGGACAATTTAAACACACACACTGCAGCTGACTCAGAATCTCTTGCTTTAAGGATTTCCTCCATCCTCATTCTCCGATATGTTTTGCTTCATCATGAATCATACTAAGGAGAACATTCTCAGGATGAGAAAAATAGGAATTTCTCTGAATAACACGATCAACTATTTCTATACAGCGGGCACTCAATGACCTGGAGCATTGTATCATTTGATAAAGATGTTTGGCTCCCTGTGTTGCTGAAGAATTTATCTTGATTTGAAACCACATTGGAATATAAACTTTCATAATATAATCCACGATACACTTAAGGTTGTCTGAAGGTTCTTCAGTTGAAACAGAGATGAAGTATGCAGTTAGCAGTTGTCACCCATCTGGAGTGTGCCATTTTGCCTGGTTTCCTTTGAGCTAGAGAGGGAATACATTCACCTTTTGACACACCATCATAGATTTCTGCCAAATATTTCTGATCTGTGCTCAGATCATCTCTATCAACTACAATTTCTTCCGCTTCAACTGCTTCAAACTCGACAACAGGTCTCTCTTCACAATTGATTAACTCTTTTCCTATAGGCCCCATAAAACTATGAGGACTCGTTTTACCATCAATGTCAGTCACTGTGCCGCAAGGGAAGTTCATTAGTGTGAAGCAAGCAAATCAGCCACTGGAGTGCTCTCTGAAAGTGCTCTTCAATACTTCTTATCACTCCTCCTTTTGGTCCTGTATTACTGCTGTCTTGTCACATCCAATGGCTTTAACTTCTGAAGTATCAATCTCATTTGAGTGAAAAAAAATCCAAAATTGCAGAAGATATACTCTGTGCTGAGCCAGAAGCGGGAGTTACATGCCCACTATAATGCGAGTTTCATTCTTGAAGCAAAGTGACATGTTCTTCTGTTATATTTTTTTGATAACTTTTACTACCAACTTTTTCTTGCACTGCAGTTCTGTCCTTTCTTCCATCGAAATAGATATTCTTCATAGTTTCTTCTTCGTAATATCTCTCTTGAATGATAGATCTCGCTCTTTTTCTAGCTCTCCTTGCTTTGAATCTGTCTATTACTGAACTTAAATCTTTTTCGTTTATAATTCCCATGTCTTCAGAACAGCCAAAGCAATTATAGCAGCAGACCTGTCTGAGACACCAGTTCTGTCACAAGCTTTGTTCCGTGTCAGTTCATAATCAGAATCCGCTCCTTCTGTTTCACTTGATGTTGATGACAGTTTCAGTTGCTTGTCCTTTACTGGTAGAGATGCGAAAATAAAAACCCACTCTAATAGACAGAGTTTATTTCCACAACAGTTTTGACGCCCACTGGCATCCTCCTCGGGTGGATACAGAAAAACGAAGCTTTTTTGCCATATATGGTGAAATAAACTCTGTCTATTAGAGTGGGTTTTTATTTTCATATTTTGACCTTCACGTAGAAAAAAGAAGTTTTTTGCATTTATTCTGGTAGAGATGGTTTTGGTTCATACTGTTTCATTCTCTATTGTCTTCTAGCAATAGTTGCTAGATCTTTACGAGTTTGTGAAACATCGAGAGAGCCTATTGCCAATTTTCTTCTCTGATCTTTAAGGAAGTCTTGTTCAATTGCTGGAACCTTGAGATGGTTTTCACATGAACACTTATAAAAATTTTCATATTTACAAGCACTGATGTCAAATAATTTTTCTGCCTCATTTTGAAATGTTTGTAATTTAATTTTTGAATGAGTCACTATCTTGTTTCCTTTTTATTGACTTTAGAAGGTTTTGACATGTTTCATGGTAATTTTTAATCATTTGAATGACACTGTTATGAGAAACAGTAGGAATAGAGGCTGTTTTCCACAAATCTTCGAGAGTTTTTGAGAGAGCACCCGAAACTTCTGCAATTGTAGGCTCTTTATTCGACGTCTTCAGATGCTCCGCCCTAGTTATCTAAGTTGTATTAAAACAAGAAAAGGAAAATCCTTTACAGAAGTTTAAATGCTTCTCTCTACCTAAGTAGGGTTTCATTAATGCTGATAGAATATATGAATGTTGAGAATGTAAAACTATGTACCTAGTTGTTGTTGATAAATTCCTAGAAGGTATTATAGTATTCCCAGGGTGAATGGTTTTGATATTTAGAACTTCTAATGCTAAAATAATTGGGGTATTTCATTATATCTTTAAATTATAATTGACTACAGTATAAAATATGGGGGCATTTTTAGGACTTGATGATTGGAGATGAAGCGAGCAAATTACGATCAATGTTGGAAGTAACCTATCCGATGGAGAATGGCATTGTTAAAAACTGGGAGGACATGGGACATGTTTGGGATTACACATTTGGCCCAGAGAAACTTAACATCAATCCACGTAACTGCAAAATTATGCTCACAGAACCACCAATGAACCCAATTAAGAACAGAGAGAGAATGCTTGAGGTAATTTTTTCTTAATATATTCATTAAAAATTTGTTAATATTGTACTACTATTAAAAAGTGACTTATTATTATTATTATTATTATTATTAGGTTATGTTTGAAAAGTACGAGTTTGCAGGAGCTTACGTTGCCATTCAGGCTGTATTAACCCTTTATGCTCAAGGCCTTCAATCAGGTGTTGTTGTTGATTCAGGAGATGGAGTCACCCACATATGTCCTGTCTATGAAGGATTCACCTTACCACAAATTAGGTTTGTACACAGACCACCTAAGTAATATACAAAGTATCTGAAAAGTCTTCATTCATTGGGAATTACGTTAATATTCTTTGAACTGAATGGGGAACATTTTGAACATTTATAATGTGGTTCCATAAATAAAT
Source organism: Bathynomus jamesi (assembly GCA_023014485.1). Lineage (NCBI taxonomy): Eukaryota > Metazoa > Arthropoda > Malacostraca > Isopoda > Cirolanidae > Bathynomus > Bathynomus jamesi. The sequence goes on along the minus strand of JAJOZX010002007.1, from coordinate 443,443 downwards.
GTGCTTCCCATTGGGTTATGAGTTTGTATAATTTCCATTGGGTAGAGGTTTTTTGATACTATGTACTTATGTGATGATGATAGATTTTTATTTTGTATTAATTTAGTAAGTTTCCTCAAGCAAAATACCATGCTTATAGACTTGTTATTAAAGGGTTTTGGGAATTTCTATTTGTCTGGCATTTTAAGTTGTTTTTTAATCACTTTTAAAAAATTTATTTTAGAATTCTCTCGGTAGTACTCCATTTTCACTAGTCTCATTTTTGCCATTGACAGAAGACTGGATATTGCAGGCAGGGACATCACATCTTATATGATTAAGTTGTTATTGCTGAGAGGGTATGCTTTTAACCATTCAGCAGACTTTGAAACTGTGCGTATCATGAAAGAGAAACTTTGTTACACAGGGTATAATATCGAACAAGAACAGAAACTGTCAACAGAAACTACAGTTTTAGTAGAAAACTATCAGTTACCAGATGGCAGAGTTATTAAGGTAATGGGCATTTTTTTTAATCATAACTTTACCTTACCAGGGCAACTGTTACCTGTTAGTGTCAGAGTTTTAAGAACTGGGTACATAGTTATGTACCTACCCATTTGGTAGTTTGTGGTGAATTTAACTATTAGGGCAATTGAAAATTTAAAGAAAAAAAGTGTAATAAAGTGAATGACTTAATATATGAAGACTGAAGTAAAGCATGCAGAGTGGAGGAGGGTTTGTTCTAGTGTCCAAGACAACATTGAGCCTCTTACCCCTACACCTCTGTGCTGCATGTTTTACTTTAGTTGTTGCATACAATCATTCTACAGTTATTGTAGTTTTCTATGAATTAAATTTTTAACTATAAAAGTCAAACTTTTACAAATCTGTTTAAATTTGTGAAGATAATTACCTTTGTGGATCAGTTTTCATCCGTTTAGTTTTCCTTCATATTCCAATTACGAGTGTTTCTTAAATGAGTTTATACATTGGAGATTAGGTGGGAGGTGAACGATTCGAGGCCCCTGAAGCCCTTTTCCAACCCCATTTAATCAGCGTAGAAGGGCAGGGCATTGCTGAGCTTCTCTTCGACACAGTTCAGCGTTGTGATATCGACATTCGACCTGAACTCTATAAACACATCGTTCTATCTGGGGGCTCTACCATGTATCCTGGGCTTCCTTCCAGGCTCGAGAGGGAGCTCAAACAGCTGTACTTAGAAAGAGTGCTCAAGGTATTTCTTTAATGGCTGTTACTAGAGTACGGTTTAGCCTTCACAGTTTTGCTGAGAGAACTTTCCCATTAGATATATAATTTTACATAGGTATAGTCCATTTGTTTCAGTGATTTTTTTTTTAGTGTGTGTGTGTGTGTGTGTGGTGTGTGTGTGTGTGTGTGTGTGTGTAAAGGGGCTACCAATTTTTTAGATGTAGCACACACAATTCAATTATTGAATACCATCCAACAAATACAGGGATCCGAGACCTGTACAGAAGGAATACAAAGACACTACATGCTATATCGGGACAACAGTTACCGAAACAGTTTGAGGAGAAAATTTTCGGAGGATCACACGGCAATGAAACCTGTACCACCATTGGAAAATGAATCCGACTCCCAAGTATGTAAAAACGAAAGAGAAAATAAAAATAATCCTAGCCAACAATCAAGGCCTTAAATCAAACCATTCCCCGGAAAAAATTTTATACCTGAAAGGACTCGTGCAAGAAACTGTAGCATATTTTGCATGCCTCGTGGAAATTCGTCTAAAGGACTGCCAAGTGAACTGTGAAAATAGTTCTGAATTGACAACTATAACATCCTCCGAGCCGACAGAACAGTGAGACGTAAAGGAGGATATGCTATTTACACGCGCGAAAGGCATATGGCAGAACTGACTATAAGTACCTCAAACAGTTACGTACAATGTGTAGCAGCAGTTGAAAAATTAAGGGGACAAGGGGAGCACATGGGAAGACCAGGAGCAGGTAAAAATGCTACTAGCTCTAGCTGATGAATTTGTTGACACAAGAAATAGCAAAACAAGAAAAAACAACTGCCTAGATTTGGTGTTCACAAACAACAGCAACGTTAATTGATAATGTAGAAATATCCCTAACTATCAGGTCATCCCATAAGTAATGTCGTTTTTTACGATAGATTAAGTTTAAACTAGTCCTACTCGGTTTAAGGATAAATTTTCCGAAGGTTATATCCAAGAGGAGATCTATCGTGTTTCGCTACATACTTTACAGACCTTGAGCAGTGAAGACGTGTGTTTTGCTATATGTGAACCCCTCATAAACATGGCGGTATCAGAAGAGCATATCAGGCGTATAATGCTTTACGAGTTCAAAAAAGCGAATAGTGCTACTGAAGCAACGCGAAACATTCAGGACGTTTATGGCAACGATATTCTGCATGTGAGGAAATGTCAAAGATGGTTTCAAAAGTTTAGGAATGATGACTGCTGTTTGTCAGATGCAGCACGCTCTGGACGCCCTGCTGAGTTTGATGATGACATGCTGTTAGCCGCACTTGAAGAAGACTGTTCAACAACTGTCGAAGAATTGGCCCAGGAACTCAATTCATCCCCGTCCACGATCCATCGATATTTGCAGCAACTCGGGAAAGTGCCTAAGTTAGGAAAATGGGTGCCACATGATTTGTCGGTCGACAATCTGAGGGTGCCGGTAAACATTAGCACAGATCTTCATTCCCGTGAACTCCAAGATCCGTTTTTGCACCGTTTAGTGACTGGTGATGAAAAGGGGATACTGTACCAGAATGTTAAGCGCCGTCGACAGTGGGTTTGTGCCGGAGAACCAGCGACACCACAGCCAAAACCAAATCTTCACCCTCGGAAGGTGTTGCTTAGTGTTTGGTGGGATAAAGGTGGTGTAATACACTTTGAAACCTTACCACACAACCAAACAATCACCGCTCGAGTCTACTGTCAACAACTGGATCGATTGAATACTGCACTAAAAGAAGAGAGACCTTCTTTGGTTAATCGGAAAGGAAACTTGTTCCACCACGACAACGCACGTCCTCATACCGCTCGGATCACTTCTGCAAAAATTGAAGAGCTTTGGTGGGAAAACTTCCACATTCTCCAGACCTTGCGCCTTCAGATTATCATCTCTTCAGAAGTCTGCAAAACTATCTTGACGAGAAACAGTATACTTCTTTAGATGACCTGCACACCAGTCTCTACGTTTTTTGCCTCAAAACCGCCTGAATTTTATAAACATGGCATTGAAAAGCTTGTAGGACGTTGGCAGAGTGTCATTGATTCCGATGGAAAATATATACTAGATTAAAAAGTTTGAGGTTTTTTTTGTCCTTCAAATTCCGATCTAAAAAACATTACTTATGGGATGACTTGATATAATATCAGATCACAACATTATTGAAATAATAATCAATACAAAAGCAACAGGAAAGGAAAGAACACAAACGGAAAGAAGCAAATTCAAAATTTTTAGTTTTCACTCCGAAGGTAAAAACGGGGGAAGTGTCGCATCCAGCATGGAAATAATAGATTGGAAAACCATCTTCGAGGCGAAGACAACGGAAGAGATGCTAATGACCTAAGAGGAGAAGACGCTGGAAAGTGTGGAAAGACTTGTCCCAAAAATATAACAAAGAGGAAAGAAATAGGTTCGAGAGAGAAAACGGGTCATTCTTCCGAAAGAGAAAGTGACTGCAAAATTAATTAACTGTGAAGATAACATCAGAGAAATATTAAATGATAAACTGCAGAGTATCGATTGTGTCATCCAGGAACTAATTGAGAAGCATACAGAAAAAGACGACGACGCTATAGAAGCGATGAAGGTTAACTCAACTCAAAGTACTTCTATGATTTTGCAAAATGGAAGTCTAGAAACCATGCGACTATCGGACTTCTGAAAAACAAGAGCAGGTGCTTTATCTGATGATCTAACAGAAGTGTCTGAAATATTAAGAGCTCGGTACGAATCATCTTTCAGTATCCCAAAAACTAGAACTGATATGCGATAGAAACGCGTTCTTTGAAGAAGTACAAGCGGGAAGTATGACGGACTTCGACTTTACGACATATTACAGAAGCTATAGGGAAACTAAAAACACACACACCGGCAGGACCGGGCAAATGGAATGCCTCACTGATCAAAAACTGCAAGATATGGAGACGATCACTAGACACGGGAGAAATACCGGGCATCCTGAAGAGCGCGAACATAGTCCCAATATATAAAGGAGATCGGTCCGAGGCCAAAAACTATAGGCCAGTGTCGCTTACATCTCATCTCTCTGAAATATTCGAAAGGATAGTTAGAAAATCTGACTTTTTGGAAACACTGAGAAAATTAAATGACAACCAACATGGGTTTCGGTCAGGCAGATCATGCCTATCACGAATAATGGAACACAACATTATTGATGCACTGAAAAGTAATGAAAACTATGATGTAATATACACAGACTTTGCCAAAGCGTTCGACAAGTGTAACCATGGAATCATAATATATAAACTGAAATATATGGGAAAAGTAGGGAAATGGATATATACCATAATTTCCTTAGTGAACGGCGGCAAGTCGTTACAGTACAAGGAATATCTTCATCAGAGTCAGAGATCCTTAGCTCAGTACCACAAGGAACAGTATTAGCTCCACTACTATTTATAATTATGCTAACTGACATCAATGAGGACGTTATCAGAGACAGCACAGTAACATCCTTTGCCAATGACACAAAGATCAGTAGAAAAATAAGGAACCCAGAAAATATAGCATTTCTACAAACTGACATGAACAGAATCTACAAGTGGATGGAAGACAACAATATGAAATTTAATACCGAGAAATTTCAGCTGTTACGGTACGGAAAAAGAGAGGACATGAAATCCATGGAATATTATACCCAAAATGGATAGGAAATTCTAAAGCAAAAGATTTAGGGGTTGTAATGACTGATGATGCGAAATTTGAAACGCAAAATAAGATAGCAGTAAACAGAGCAAAGAGAATAACTGGGCAGATACTGAGAACCTTTAAACGAAGGGATCGGAATATAATGATTCCGCTACTGAAAACACTGATCATACCCACTTTGGAATACTGCTCAGTCCAAACATCCCCATATAAAAAAAGAAGACATTAGACAGCTAGAAGGGATTCAGAGAAGCTTCACAGCCAAGACCAATGGGTGCAAAGAACTAAATTACTGGGAAAGGTTACGCGAATTAAACATATATTCACTGGAAAGAAGAGAAGAGAGATAGATAGATATACCATTATTACACTTTGAAAATAATGGAGAAACTAGTCCCTAATACTACTATGAACCCTAACTCCCCAAAGAACAGTGGAAAGTAGAAAAGGAAGACTTTGTCGTGTTCCCAAATTAAAGGCTAGACGCGGAACATCATTAACCCGGAAAGAAAACAGTTTTGTTGAGAGAGGACCAAAACTGTTTAATCAGCTGCCCAAAGACCTAAGGAACACAAATGGTGTTGCAGTAGACATCTTCAAAAGAAGATTGGACGCCTGGCTCGGAGCAGTTCCCGATGAGCCGGCCGTACCTGAGTAATGACTGTGAGGTAGAGAGTACAAGAAACCAACTCGCTACTTCACCAGGCCAACTCGAGAGGAGGGGGGGCGACAGACTTAACCTTCGTGAAATGAGGAATCATCGTACAGAACACTTGAAAGGAAAGGAAAAAGTGTGTGTGTGGGGTGGCCATGAGTGGTCATACTTTGAAACAAAAAAAATATATATATATTACTCGGAAATTCTCTGATGTAATGCAAAATTGATGCTGTATTTTGACAAGTTTGAAAGCAAGGATAACTCACCAGGTTTTTAGTGGAAGGTGTGATTTTGTGTACCTTCATGTCACTTTATGCATCACTGAGATAATATCCCATTCCTCCTCTTAACATCCTTAGTCCCATTGATGAAAGGGTGTTAGTCGGAGGTGGCGCATTTGCTCCCATCCCCATACACCATTTCCGGTAGAAATCGGGTTGAACGAGTAACGAATGATGTAGCGACTTGTGGATGGTTTGGATTCCACGTAAAGCTGTAGGTTCTCCTTCCGTCACATAATATTTACCATTACGATTAGAGTTGAGTAACTCCAAACATTATTAGCTTTTCATTCCCCATGAAGAATCGGGATATAGGTTCTTTATATATGTATGTAGTACTGTATATGTATCAGGTATGGGGCAATTACAGTTAAAAAATAATTGCTTAAAATTAGTTACTTTGCATATGCTCAATTATAGTTACTGCCGCTGGCAAAAGTAATTGATTACAATTACATTGAAAAGCAAGTAATTTCACTTACAATTTCTGTTCATAGAAATACCCAATATAACGAAAAAGAAAGAAATCTACCATTAATTTACAACCTTAACTTTTTATTTCCATACCCAATACCCATAGTGTGAATATTCTATTTGAACACGTATTTAAATCAGTTCAATTAGTAGTCAGTGTAATATCGGGTGAATTGTTCATTTTTCATAGTTAATTCTCATTGTCACTGAATGTAATTGATTTCAATTACAATTACACTTTTAGTCAGTCAATTACAATTACCCCCATGCCTGGTATATATATACAGATACATATGTACGTGTGTATATAATATATAATACATACACACAGGGAGACGTTGAGCGCCTTTCGAAACTCAAGATCCGAATCGAGGACCCCCCTCGACGGAAGGATATGGTGTTTATGGGAGGCGCCGTTCTCGCGGACGTCATGAAGGATAGAGACAACTTCTGGATCTTCCGTGAAGAGTATCAGGAAAGAGGCGTTCAAGCTGCCATGGAAAAGCTGAGATGCGGAGGCGCTTCTTAATTATTAAGTTATTTAAAGTTATTTATTGTTGTAAACGTATTTAACATTTCTAAATTCGTTTTTTGGGAGATTTTTTCAGTATGTCTAAAACGTGCAAATGTCTTCATGCTGTGTAAGAAATGATTTTTTTTTAATTGACTCTAATGTATTTTCAACTTCAAGCAGTTTCATTCCTTAAGATGTAGTAGTAATGTTTTATACAGAATTTATCATTGTGAAATTTTTTGATAAACCATTCGTTCCTGAACATAGCTTTAGAATAAAAGAAATTACGTCTTATGTATGGTGGTTCATTATATAAATAGGTCTATATCGATAATGAGATGCCCAATTCTCGTAAGCATCATTCCCCCATCCACCCCAATCTTTTTTTTTAATAATAAATAGTGGTGGCGCAAATTAGAAAAACTGAAATTTACTTTCGTTTCGTTACACGAGACATTTAGATTTTCCCTTCTGTGGAATTGTGGTTTTGATACTTACGAGCTTTTGCTATATCATCCATCGATATTTATTTATTTGTAAAGGGTTTTTATTATTTTTTCTTTTTAAAAGGAGAATTTCTCATAATGTAAATTTTGTTAAAGGAAATTAAGTTGTTATTCTAGAATGTTTCGGAATTCTAGAATAACGCTAACAATTTGTGCTAAATGCCTCATTCAGAGCTTTATAATCTTTCAACCAAAGTAAATTGCGGCAAAACTAATATAAAAACTACTATTTATTTTTAACTTTAAAGTTCTTATTGATTTGATTTTATAAAATATACATTTTTTTTATACTCGATTAGCTTAATTTTGATTCTTATTTATAATTACATTTGTTGTGAATAGGGTTACTTTATTTACGGGGAAATTTTTAAATGTAAAGGTAATTCCCGAAGCAGGTTATTCAAAATAAAATTTCAAGTTTTCATTGCTTTTAAGAATTCATTTAATACATGCACTAAATTTATTTACCTTTATTTCAGTTCATAAAATTACAACAAATTTGAAGACTTAAAATAAGCACTGATTTGTTGAAGGAACGTTCTCTCAGACTTAATTTGGCTGGCTAAATAAATTACTACATTGTACAGTCGGTTCAAATGGTCTCGTTAAACACTGTATTTCTTGGCGATGTTTATTGGTAAGAAACCTGATTTAATTTCAAATGAACAAGCGACAAACGAGTCCTTATTCTTCTATATTAAGGTTTTACGACAGGAAATTTTGAACCGACTGTAAATATATAAACTTTAAATTATAATTATTTAATACTGAAAATTTATCGTTTATTTTTATTCTTGTTGCTTGAATTCATAATTCTTAACATTCCTTTATACTCGACATTTGATTCTTGTTTAAATCTGTTTAATTGGTGCCAAGAAGTTACTTGCAGTACTATCATTAACAAATTTTTAAGAACTTAAATGATTTTTTAAAAAATAAATGTTATGAACACTTTTGTTTAATTTTTGTAAAGTAATCTATTAGCACTTTAGGTTTTTCGATCTTCTCGGACGCTGGATAAGATAAAAATTAATTTTTGCTTTTTCTTGACCACGTAAATACACCGCTTCCCGTAAGATCACCGAAGTTAAGTGACGTTTAGTCTGGGTTCGAATCCCGCGTAAAGATGTTAGTCTCCTTCGTTACGGGACCTCTACCACTTAAGGCCGTCCACAGGGGCCGAAACACCAATGACATTCTGGTCCAGCTGGAGAATGTGGTCCGTGTAGCGTTTGCGAACGGCGTCACCTTTGTGCGGTCGTCTTCCAACTGGAGCAGGCATATGGTGCAGCTTGTCGGTCGTGGATCTGCTGTAAACCTTATCTCGTGGGATTCCATGGCTTTCTCCTTCCTTCGTCTTCCGCTTCTTGTCCTTTGGAATTAGGGTTGGTGCTTGTTTCTTTCTCTTCCATGCACCCGCAAGAGGAGGGGGTCTCTCAGGGTATCGTCCCCAGTGCCATTTGTTTGGCTCTGTTGATGGAGAATATGGTGACTTCTGTCCTCGGGAATTGCGGCCATCTTTTATGTTGTTGATCTCACTACTTACTGCTCTGGGTCCTGGCCCGCCTTTGTCGAGAATCTCCTTCAATGGGCCTTAGACTCTGTCTCTAACTGGGAAACGGACCACGGGTTTCACTTCTCTATTCGTCCTCGAACAACTTTTTCTGTCACACTCCGATTCTGACTACTCGTGTTCACTGATGGCTCTCGCCCGCAGTTCGGGGGTGGGCACCGAAGCAGTTCTTTTCTCAGCTATTTTTATGGCCCTCTGTTCTATCTCCCGACTACTCTCCACGTTCTTAGTTATTTACTCCGACTCCCTTAACACGCTTGAGGCCTAGTCTTCCTTCGAACCTCACACCCATTGACACACAAGATTCAGGACTGGCTCCCTCTTCCCACTAAATCGATCGCCTTTTGCTGGGTTTCCTCCCATGCCGGCGTTCCAGGCAACAAGCGCGCGGGCCCTGTAACGAAGGTGGTGTCCTCCCTAACTTCTGACACTTTTCGCGGGATTGGTTTTCACGTGGATTCTTCGCGATGTCGTTCTCTACCAGTGGAAGACCTGTCCAGGAATTTCCTGCAGTCCTGAAATTCTCTTCCCCCGTAGCCTTCCTCCTGCCAGCGTGACGCATTTTGAAACCGCTGTGGTGCGTTTCATATTGGACACGCACTCCTCGCACATAGCTACCTTATGACGGGAGACCGTACCCCTTCTTGCCCTTGCGACATTCCCCTTTTCCATCTCATCTCGTCTCATCTTTCAGGTTGCCCTGCTTTCAATGTCACGCCCCCGACTCCGCTCTCTCCTTTGCTGGGTGGCTCCAAGGCTCCATTCCGGTACCTAAGGACTTTTTTTTTCGTTCGGCTGGTATCTTCCTTTTACCCTTTTTAGTACCTTGCCAACTTCGTTTTCCTCTCACTATCTCGTGGTGGCGTCTTTACCTTGGTTTCGGCGCGAAAGGATCCCGGCAGTCGAAGCGCCGGTGAAACTCCGCTCGTACCTTCCTTTCTTCTTGTACCGCAGGGCTCCCTCCGCCGAACTGGTCGAATGTTGGGTCTTGCTCTCCTCGTCGTTCCTTGCCCTTTTTCTACTTTCCTCCCTCATTAGTCTTGCCTTCTTCCCATCTCGTGTTCTTCCTTTGACTCTGTTTCTACGCGAAACAACCCCAGTACTCGAAGCGTCGGTGAAGCACTGCTATTCCCTCATTCTTGAGCACTTATGATTAACACCGAAATCCCACGAATTGCGAAGTGAAGATACCGAGGTCGGGGCTTCGACTCCCAACGATACTGGTAATATAATCGACGCAACAAGCCGCATTTGTCTGGTCCGAGCGCTGACAGTTTCTGGACCTTAAGTCACTATTAAGGCGAGGCATCTAAAACCAGAACTATTTTGGAACATCAATCTCCCCCCCACCCCAAATCAATTTCTTGTTTACTCCTTTTCAACATCTTGTGCCACTTCACATCGATGTAATGCTCTTTCTCTCTCACTGTAGTTGCCTTGGATGTTAAATTGGTCGAGAGCCACCGATAGAACTGCTGATCGCACGACTGCACTGACAACTCTAGAAACCTAATAAAAATAAGATGCACAACATTGTTACGAGAAATAATTGTACAAACAGTCTAGTGATGGATCAAATAACCGCAACCGCACTACAACCGCACGAAAATTCACAACCGTAACCGCAACCGCCGTTCCATAAGTGCGGTTGCGGTTGTAAAAGCTTGGTTAATTAGAAATATTTATTTTTTTAAAAAGAAAATGATGGGTCTCCTTATGCGTGGAGCGGGAACGTTGTACGATGAGAGGCGTTGCCGCTTGAAAGGTGAAAATGCAGCAGAAATATTATTCTTGAAATTCCACTGCCTGTCATTAAGTTTGACATCAGTTTTTCAAATGAATAATAATCCATAACTTTCCAATGGGTGGAGGCTGGGGAAAGTGGTAGGTGGGATGAACAGTGCGATGGGTCCTCGTCCCTCATCCTGGTAACACACTTAGTGCAAAATATGGTTTTAATTAATTTGACCTATTCTTTCATAATAGCTATGTAAGTTTAGAATATACTTCATTTAAATAGTATTTATTTAGTAAATACCTTATGTTGAACACAAGTTTTGCAACACAAATAGCGGTAGCGGTGTATTGCAAAACTTGTGTTCAACATAAGGTATTTACTAAATAAATACTATTTAGTATATATTATGTACTAAGTGTGGCTAAATCCAGTTAATAATTACGCATTTTCCCTAGTATATGATAACCGCAACCGCGGTTGGAAAAAATTCCACAACCGCAAACACAACCGCACGTGGTTGTGAAAAACCGACCACTCGATCCATCACTAAAACAGTCAACATATGTGTATCCCTTCCTTCGCTTTGTCCGGAGCTATAGGGCGCGTCCCTCTGTGGCCAATGGGGGAATGCATCTTCCTCCGATGCAAAGGCCTTCTCTGCCCTCGTGGACCATTGGACCCGTTTGGGGGGACGGCTGATCTCCTACCCTCCTACTTATATTTCCCCCTCCTCCTTTCCCCAACTCTCTCTCGTTTTGTTTCCTCCCTTCCCGCATTTAGCTTTGTTTTGGACTTTGACTTTATTTTTTTTTTCCCTTGGACCTTGGGTAGTGGTGGTGGTGGTTGTCCTTCACCCTTGTCGCTCTTAAACCAAGCCCTGTCCCTGCCATCTTTCACCGCGCGTTGGATAAGAGTGGCCGCCTTGTAGGCACGGGGACTGGGAATGGGTGTATCTCCCCTGCGTGACATCTATTGGCGGTGGGACCGAGTGAGCCCACGATTCGCCTTTCCCTTGTTGGAGTCGATGGTGGCTGGATGCGCGCGGGGTATGAAAATTCTTTTTGCTATGGCTTCTTCTTCTACTCGGTTAGCGACTTCCGCTTCTAATACTCGGACTACTACTACTATCAACACTCGGGGTGGTGGGCAACCAGGCCCTCGAGTCCCCTACCACTGGAAACCCGCATCCAGATGGGGTTGACCTCCCTTTGGTAACTGATCACTTGCATCCTCCTTTACCGTTGCCGACCCCAGGCTGTACCCTGAATATCCCTTTGGATGTACACCCTCTGGAGCAAGGGTCTCGCCACAGCCCGCCTCAGCTGCCTTCGGGCAAGTCAAGTTCCACCCAAGATTTACCTCTAAAACCTGGCTTCTTGCTCTCCCCGTATGCCCCCCTCACCCGCCGTCGGCCCGCCTCCCCACGGAGAGAGCCCCGCGGCGGAGGGGGAAGTCGGCATGCACGACCATCCTATCGACAGTTGGATATCCCAGTCCACTTCAACTCTACTGCCTCCATATCCCTTCCAAGTATCCACAAATTCCTAGAAATCCGGCCTACCTCTGGATCCCTTCCGACCAACTCTGAACGGACGTTTCAGGCGATCCGAGCCCGCAGCAACTCCAGCCGTTATGATGTGCGACTGCAGAGAGATGGTTCCCTCATAAAATCACGCTCAGCCACAGAGACGAAAGTCCTACTCTCCATTACTGAGGTCCTTGGATGCTCGGTGTCCGTTTCACCACACCCTCGCCTGAACCAGAGTCAGGGCACTATTTATGCCACACGCCTATTGTCAATACAGTGAACGAGCTCTTGGAGGACCTCGCACCCCAGGGTGTCACCAAGATCCATCGCTTCACATCCCGACAGGGAGGTATCCCCTCCCCCACCCCGCGTCTATTTCTTACCTTTAATAACTTAGTCCTTCCCGACCGTATTGTATTGGGTATGGGAGACCGCACGTCATGCTAATTCTCTGTCCGCCCATACATCCCAGACCCGACCCGTTGTTTTAAATGCAACAAGTTCGGACATGTTAGCTCAGTCTGTCGGCAGCCGCACCACTTGTGTGTTCGTTGTGGACAAGTTGCTTACCAAGACAAGTGCCCCAACACACACAAATGCTCCAATTGTGAAGGTGCACACCCATCTTCATCCCGCGAATGCCTGTTCTTCAGGTTCGAGGAGGTCCGAGGCCTACAGGTAGCGGATTTCCTTAGCCTCCGAGAGGCACGAGACAGGGTGCGGAGTCGGGAGGTGAGACCGGGCGTATCTTACGCCGCAGCCCTCGGCTCTGTCCTCTCGGCACGCCGCCCTGGCCTGCCGCTCACAATCCCCTCGACCAGTGCTCCCCATTCCTCCCAGGGGGAGTCCCCGCAAGAGCTGACAACCTCCTGTACCCCCACCATTCCTTCTCGCCACGCACCTCACCTGCCACAGATTCCACAGGAGTCTGGGACCAGGACACCCAGGCCCCACCCACCTCGAACCCTGCCCTCCGAGCACACACCCGATCGGACCTTCACACCGCCCACTTCGCCTATGAGGACCAAACCACCCCACAGCAGAAGTCCCATCAATCTACCCCTACAGACTCGGACAATAGTTGCCGAAGTATATGACCCACCCTCCACGACGAGATTCAATCTGGACAACATCCTCTCCCCCGAGGATCCAGTGGATGCGGCTCTGGCGCAGCTACATGGTGAGGGGAACTCGGCTGCGCCCGTGAGTATCATGGACCTGCAATTTTTTCTCCCCCTTCACGAGAAAACACTGTTTCACCTCCTCCCACCCCTACTGTACCTGCTCCCCTAAAATCCCCGGCCCAAACCCTGTCAGCCACTCTGAGCACGTCCTCCCTCCCATCTGCCGGATCCTTCTGGCACCCCCTATCGCCACCTGAGGTCCATCGTGAGACCCCAGACATGCGGGGAGGTGCCATTTCGGGAAATAAAACGCCCCCCCATGACCCGAACAAAAAAGCTCAAAAAATTTTGCACCATCGGAGCCCATGACAATCTCCAAGCTGCCGTGATCCGCGCCTCCGGTCTCGCTCGGCCGACTCGACCCCGCGGTCTCCGCGGAGATCGACTGGCCGACCGATTCCTTCTCTGGTGAACGGCAGATAGCCAGCCATACTCCTAACTCATCCTTCGCCTTCGCGAACCTCAAATCTACCTTCACACTCCAACATCTTCGCACCTATACCTTTACCCATCCCCCTTCATCAAATAATGGATCCCCCAAAAACTACAATAGTTCACTGGAACTGTAGAGGTATATTTGCGAATTACGAAGGCCTGAATTCCTTGATTGCCACTTCCCATCTGGTGTGTGTCTGTCTCCAGGAACTCATCCTGGGGACCAGACCCATGCCCTGCCCGACTGGATATTCTTTCATCACCACCCCGTCTCCAACCTGCACTCGAAAGGGGGCTGCCATTTTTATCCACCACGCAGTCCCCTTCTACAATCTCCCCTATCCGATCCCCGTTACAGGTGATTGCTACCCGGCTTTCCCTGGATAGACAGTACACCGTCTGTTCTATATACCTCCCTCCACACACCCAAGTCTCCCGCGATGACCTGGTGGAGGTCGTACAACAACTCCCCAGGCCCTTTCTATTACTGGGCGATTTCAATAGTCGCCACCCCATGTGGGGAGACACACACCACCTATTTGGCCCCGACCCTGATCAACATCATGACCGAGCTCTCATTTGAGTGCCTCAATGATGGCTCTCCTACTTTCTACCATGCCACCAACTGCACTCCATCCTGTATAGACCTGTCCTTCGTTTCGACCGATGCCCTCCTAGATTTCTCATGGCAAGTCCTCCAAGAGGATTATGGAAGTGATCATTTCCCAGTTCAACTCACGCTCAATTGGCCCGACCAGACCGTTCGGGTACTGGAGAAATGGATTACTGCAAAAGCTAATTGGTCCCGCTTCCACGACGATACATATACAACTCGAACACCTGCCAACTTCCCATCCTCCGATGAATGTGTCGCATACTTCGAATCAAACGTGGTAGCGGCTGCGTGCTCTAGCATCCCGCGATCCTCCACCTACCCCGGCGCCCGACGGGTACCGTGGTGGACCCCAGAGTGCACGGAGGCCATATGCGCCAAGAAGACGGCTACTCGACGGTTCCACCGTACGCGACTTCCCATCCATCGCACGGAGATGCAGCGGGCCAGGGCCATCGCCCGCTGCACAATGAAGACAGCGCGCCGAGCTTCTTGGCGTGCCTTTGTATCCGGTGTCACCACCACCACACCTTCGGCTACCATCTGGAAGAAGGTACGGGGCGTCGAGAGGCGACATGTCCCCTCCCGACCCCCGATACTCCGGACTAACGACGGACTCCTATACGAGCCAAAATCAGTGGCAAACCATCTAGCCTCTACTTTCGCCGCCGTTTCTTCCTCTGCAGTTCGCTCCCCCGTACCCGCCCCTAAAAATAGCTCCTCTTCACCGTCCATAGACAGCTCCTACAACCAACTGTTCACCATGCGTGAACTACAGGCGGCACTGGCCTCTCGACGATCCCCTTGTCCCGGCCTGGACGGTATTCCCTACAGCATGATCCAGCACATCCACCCCACCTTACAAAATTTCCTACTAGACCTATACAACCACATATGGATAGAGGACACCTTTCCCTCTCGGTGGAGGGAGGCCTACGTAATCCCTATCCCCAAACCCAGCAAAGATTCCCTCGATCCCACAAACTACAGACCAATTGCCCTAATGTGTTGTGCCTACAAAATTTTCGAAAAAAATGGTCGCGATGTGACTATCGTTCTTCCTGGAAAATAGTAATTCCTTCCCGGCTACCCAGTCCGGCTTCAGACAATTTCGACCCACCACTGATCGCCTCCTGCTTCTCAGCCGTGACATACAGAATGCATTCGACAGTGGACAATTCGTCCTATCAATATTTTTTGACATCCAGAAGGCCTACGACACCACTCATCGGACAATAATCCTTAGACAGCTCCAAAGTCTAGGGCTCGTAGGAGCCATGCCGACCTTCATCAGGGGCTTCCTATCCTCCCGAACCTTTAAAGTTCGGGTGGGCTCAGTCCTCTCAGACACTTTCGTGCAGATAGACGGGGTCCTACAGGGAAGCATCCTCAGTGTTCTATGCTTTTCCATCGTCATGAACACAGTCTCAAAATGCCTTCCACCCAACATCCGTTCTTCCATCTACGCGGATGACCTTGCGATCTACTTTGCAGGGCGGGAGCCGTCCGTAGTTCAACGGCAAATTCAGCTCGCCATCTACCGGGTGGAAAGGTGGGCGACGTCGGTGGGTTTCCGCCTCTCCACCCCGAAGTCCAAGTGTATGCTCTTCAGCAGAAGAAGACCCGCAACCCTTCCTGTTCCCTCTGTCACGCTATACGGCAATCCTCTTGAGGTGGTACCCTCCACACGATTTTTGGGCGCGATTCTAGACCGACGGCTCAACTGGGTTCCTCATATCAAACAACTGAAGCAGTCCCTCCAGCGTCCCCTCACTCTACTAGATCACCTCTCCCACACCACATGGGGCGCAGACCGACGCTCTCTCCTTCGTCTTTACACTTCCATGGTCCAGTCGAAGCTGGACTATGGCAGTGTAGTATACGGTTCAGCCTCCAACACCTGCCTCCGTATCTTGGACCCAGTCCTTAATAGGGGCTTCCGCCTCGCCACTGGTGCTTTCCGCTCTTCTCCAGCCTCCAAGTGGATTGCAATTACCTCCCTCTCGCCCTCCGACGGCGTCTGCTCCTCATGAGGACATACCTCCGTGCACAGAGACTACCCTCTTCGCTTCTATGCGCGGCGATTTCTGCGAAATCGCCAGCCCCGCTCTGCCCTACCTGTCATACTCCCATCACTGTCGTACATCTCCTGGTCGAATGTCCAAACCTGTCCGCTCTTCGTTGTAGATGTTTCCCTCACTTGGCCGAAATTCCCATACCCGAGCGTCTACAATTCATGCTCGCTGAGTGCCCCCATTTTTCGGAGGAAGCGATTTCCCGTTTCCTCACTTATTCCCACCTGTTTCAACGGGTCTGAGACCAGGCCCCCCATACCCACTCCCCAGTAACTGAACACTACATCCCCCCTGGTATATCATCCCCAACTCAGTAACCCCACTCATCCAATGCCTCGCTGAGATATGTACCACACTAGGTACGAATCGGTGGTAAAAATAAAGAAAGAAAAAAAAAAAAATTGTGTGTGTGTGTGTTTATCTGAAAGTAGATCAACCGGTAAACAAACCTGAAGGCGAAACCTTGTCATTTTTGTTCTGGTTCATTTCGCAATCACTTTTATACCATTACTAGAATATTTCAACAACCAAAATCAATCTGCAACAGAAAATTAATTTTAATCGAGGTAACAACCTTACGCTAGACAGACTATACAGAATTTAAGAAATCATGGACTGAAAAAAAAATACGTCTTGAACTGTAGTGGGTTTGACGTGGCCCTACATTCAATTATATGAAACGTGCATATAATCGTCATCTGTACAATAAAGAACGATGTTTTTAGTTACGTTTTGTTATAGAAAATGGCCTTGTGGTCACCCACAAAATATAAAAAACAAGAATAATGGAATACGGAAGAAAGCATGCGACACCACCATGATTCAAATGTTTATTAAATGATATCCAAATCAAGAAATAAGTGCCGCCTTATTATAAATTAAATTATACAATTAAATTTGGGAACAAATGAATGTTATACTGGGTGATCCAGATAAATGGGACCCATAAAAAAAAGCCAAATACTCTTAATATTTAATTCCTTTCATAAAAACTATATATCATTCGAAAGAGTAGAGTTACAAGTTTATTATGAAATATTTATCTTTTAAAAATGACTCCTTTCAAATGTGCTCCATTAGTTGCCAAGCATTCCAGTGTTCTCGCTTGTAAGTTCTGCATCACTTTTGCAAGAGTGTGCGGTGGTATGGCCTGTATCTCATTTGTGATGGCGGCCTTCAATTCTTGCAAGGTCGTTGGGTTATTTCTGTAGACCCTACTCTTTAAATATCCCCAGAGATAATTATAATCTAAGGGAGAAAAATCCGGAGACCTTGCGGGCCATTCAACGTCTCCAAATCTTGAGATTAACTCGCCTGGAAACGTTTGACGCAAAACTGCCATGCAGTTCCTCGTGGTATGGCAGGTAGCTCCGTCTTGTTGGAACCAGTGGTTTTCTAGACAAAGATATCTCAATTTAGGAATAAGGAAATCGGTCAACATTTTTTCGTAGCGATCACCATTTACAGTGACCGTGTTTCCGGTGGAATCCTCGAAAAAGTACGGCCCTATGATCTGAGATGCAGTAAGACCACACCAAACAGTTACACGCTGACTATGCAACGGACTTCGGTAATATTCAATGGATTTTCTGTTGCCCAGAAACGACAATTTTGTTTGTTTACAGTTCCATTCAAGTGAAAATGGGCTTCGTCTGACATAATCAAAGTTGCTAGAAAATTGGTGGTGTCATTTACCTTCTGTTGGATCCATTGACAGAATTGTCGTCTTCGTGCGAAATCTCCATCGTTTAGTTGTTGCACTGTTTGAATTTTATATGGAAAGAGCATTAAATTTTGCTTGAATATACGGTGTGTTGTTGTTCCATATCCAACTCCTAACAGCTGAGAAGCACGTCTGATGCTTATGTTAGGATTATCCTGTACAATTTCATGAGTTCCGTTAATGATCTCGTCTATCCTTGCTGTGCGCACTCTTCCAGTTGGTTTTCTTTTTCCAATGCTGCCAGTTAGGGAAAAATTTCTGACACACCGACGGATTACTTTCTTAGGTGATTTTGACATCTGAAAATTTGTCTTGAAAGATCTTTGAGCTGAAACTACACTTCTTCCATGCTCATAATATTGCTCAGTTATGAAACGCAGCTGTTCCACAGTCCATGCAGTCATCTTGAAGGGTTAGTTTTAACTAACTTTTATTTTGTTTTGTATCTTATCTTGTCTTGTATTGTCAAAACCTATACAATCCTGTACAAACTTGTAACTATCCTCTTTCGAATGATGCGTATGATTTTATAAAAGGACTTATACTTTAAGAGTTACAGGGGTTTCTTTTGGGTCCCATTTCTCTGGATCACCCTATATTAGTAAATTGCAGTGCTACCATTATTGCGAATCACTAAATTTACCATTATTGCGAATCACTAAATTCAACCTCGATGAGGAACTCCTAAACAAATTTTGATTTTGACAAAAATGGTATCAAAGAACTTTATTGACTTATATAATGGTGAAAAAATATCACCTATAATTTTTTTTTTTTTTTTTTTGAACCACCCTAATTCCCTTTGCTTTGTCCGGAGCTATGGCCCTCTGTGGCCAATGTGGGAATGCATCTTCCTTCGATGTAAGGGCTCCTCTGCCTTCGTGGACCATTGGACCCGTCTGGGGACTCGGCTGATCTCCTGCTGCTATTTCCTTTTCTCCTTTCCCCCAATCCTTCTCGCTTTTTTGGGGGGGGCGGGGGACCTTGATTTGATTCTTCCCTTGGACCTTGGGTGAGGGAGGTGGTTGTCCTTCACCCTTATCGTTCTTAAACCAAGCCCTGTCCCTGCCATCTTTCACCGCGCGTTGGATGAGAGTGGCCGCCTTTTAGGCACGGGGACTGGGTATGGGTGTATCTCCCCTGCGTGGTCTATTGGCGGTGGGACCGAGTGTGCCCACGATTCGCCATTCCTTTGTTGGAGTTGGTGGTGGCTAGATGCACGCGGGGGATGAAGCTTTCCTTTTGTTTGCTATGGCTTCCTCTACTCCTCGGCTTACGACCTCTGCTTCTCATTCTCAGACGACTACTTCTCTTAGCACTCGGGTGGTGGGCAAACAGGCCCTAGAGTCCTCTACCACTGGAACACCGCATCCTGATGGGGTTGACCCCCCTCAGACTGCGGAACACTCGCGTCCTCCTCGTTCAAAGACTTCTCGTGTGTCTTTTTTCCATAAGTCTTTTGACCCCCTTCTGGGAGCTGACGATTCTGACCCTGATTACCCTCGGTTTCTGGTCCTCAGTTTTTCTGCCTCCCCCACCCTCTCACAGCGGGATGTTTTTGAGGTCCACGACGACTTCACTTCCCGCTGTGGCGATCCCCGGCAGATGTGGACCCAGAGTGATGGTTCTCTTGTGGTAGAGGTCTCCTCCAGAACCCAACACTAGGTTTCGTCTCTCTCGACCCTGGCTTCTGCTCCCCTGGATTGTCTCCCCCACTCTTCCTTTAACACTTGTACGGGTGTAGTACATGCTCCCCGCCTTTTGGAATACTCAGAATCGGATCTTTTCACCCGCCTCTCCTCTCAGAAAGTGACCCGTGTTTACCGCCCACCCCGTATGGTTCAGGGCGAAAGGATTCCATCTCCTTTATCGATCCTGACCTTTGCTCGTTCCCAATTACCCGAGAAAATTAGGGCCGGTTATCTTCAATTTCCGGTCCGTCGTTACATCCCCAGACCACGCCGATGTTTTACTTGCCAGAGGTTCGGACACGTCAGTAAGACGTGCCGAAGTTCCCCTGGCGTTTGTGTCAACTGCGCGTCCCCAACATATGGTTCCTCCTGTTCGAATCATCCTCGCTGCGCCAACTGTGGAGAAGACCACGCCGCTTCCTCCTCTTCCTGTCCGACCTACCTCTTCGAGCGTAAGGTCCTGTCGGTCCGGGAATCAGACAAGGTCAGCTTTCAGGAAGCGAGGGCTCGCGTTAGGTCCCGATTCACTCGCCCACGCCTTACTTTTGCTCAAACACTACGCTCCTCCCGCCCGACTACCTCCCGTTCACCCCGGACTTCGTCCACCTCCGTACCGTCCTCTTCCACACCCTATCATTCTAGGCCTGATCAGACCTCGTCCACCCGTCCCCCTATCTCATCCTCTTCCTTCTCGTCTCCACCCCCTGTGTTCACTGTTCCTTCAGCCCGTCCCCCTAGAACTTCCAATTCCACTGTTTCCATCTGTTCCACTTCAGTAACAACTAACCCGCTTAGTCTCCCTCCTGAAACCATTGCTGACATTTCAGCATATATAGCGAACACCGCCCCCTCTTCTGGACTCTCCTCCCCTCCTCGCTCTTCCGTTAAACGACCCATCGCCAGCCCCCGGCGTATGGGTCCCTCTGTCAAGCTTCCTTGCTCAAGCCCCCCCGTCTCCTCGCCCCCTCTTCCACCAGTTTCTTCCACCTACCCTCGTATCCCATCCGCCTTCAAAGAGCCCTTTCGTTTTGCCGTCTCCCCTAAATTCCCCAGTTTCGCTTCGCGACCGTCCCCTTCCCTCTATTCCTGATGGTGGTTATGCGGCCTCTGAAATTCGAATTCAAGCCGACATCCACCACCCCCTCCTTCTCCACCGCCCAGCTCCCTCGGTAACCTCCCCATGCCCTTAGCACCTTCATCTCCACCCCGGAATCCGGACCCACCCCGGCCCGCTTTGAACACCCCTTTCCCCCCACCCCGCGCTCTCCTTGACCTCCCGATGCCCCCGGCATATTCTCCTCCTCCCCCATCTCAGAAACTAGATTCACCCCGTCCTGCTTACTACCCTCATTCTCGCATCCCCCCCCGAAATCTAAACCCCCTCCATCCCCTTTCATCCGTTCCTCAATCACCCCTTCTTCAACCCGTCCCCCAGCTTCGTCAGCTCGTCCTTCTGGTCATGCCTCTAAATCTCGCCCGATAACATCTCTCGCTCCCCCTGTATTCCGCTCTTGATAGCTGCTATCCTTCAATGGAATTGCCGAGGCCGCCTCCCTAATTGGGAGGACTTCTTCCTCCTTATTCAGGATTTTGACCCGGTGTGCTTCTGCCTTCAGGAGACCCAACCTGGGGTTCGCCCCTTGCGTCCTCTCCGAAGATTTTCATCATATCTCTCCCTCCCTCCGTCTGATGCAGCCCCCGGTGGAGGCACAGCAGTTTTCATCCGTTCTGATGTGCCATCTACTCCCCTTCCCCTCAACACTCCTCTCCAGGCAGTGGCGGCTCAGGTTTTCCTAGACCATTTATATCCGGTCTGCTCTTTATATTTCTTCCCGTCACAGGAACTTTCTGTTGACGATCTTTCCGCTCTCCTCCTGCAGTTTCCTCCCCCTTTCCTCCTTCTAGGAGACTTCAACGTGCGCCATCCTCTGTAGGGTGATACCGTCACCAATCAGGGGGCGGCGTTGTGGTCTCCCTTCTTTCAACTACTTCTGTCTGTCTTCTCAACACCGGCCAGGCCACAGCTTTTCACCTCCAGACCCGTACATTTTCCTCCATAGATATTTCGTTTACTTCTCCTTCCGCTTTCATTGACTTCTCCTGGGCTGTCACTCCAGACCTTTACGGTAGCGATCATTTTCCCCCTCCTCCTCCGCTCCTCCTTCCCGATGGTCCCTCGCTAAAGCTGACTGGCCTCTTTTCTACGCCGAAAGTCGAACCTCTGCCGCTCTGAGTAACTTCCCGACTGTCGATGCTGCCTCCACCTACCTCACAGATCATATCACCTGTGCTGCTGTCCTCTATTCCCAAATCTACATTTCCCAGCACCTCTGCCCCTTCGGTTCCATGGTGGACCCCATCATGTACTCTGGCTGTTCAGGCTAAGAAGTCGGCTTTTCGTAGTCTTCAACGCAATCCATCCCTAGCAAATTCAACAGCCTTTAAACGTGCTCGAGCTCAGGCCCGTCGTACAGTCCGTGAAGCACGCCGCTTTTCTTGGCGAGCGTACGTTTCCTCCCCTCACTTCCCGCACCCCTTCCTCCCGAATCTGGAACAAGATTCAGAAAATTTCTGGAAAATCCACTTCTCACCCTTCTGTCCTCATGATCGACGGACGCCCAGTGTCCTCTCCTACTGCAGTGGCCGAGACCTTGGCCTCGATCATAGCCTCCATCTCCCGACCCAACCACCGTGATCCTGCCTTCCTCCGCCGTAAGGCTTCGCTTGTTCGCTCCCCTCATCTTTTCCAGACTCCCAATAATTTCCCCTACAACCGCCTTTTTTCTATGTCGGAGCCGAGATCGGCGTTAGCTTCTTGCGGCAACTCTACTCCCGGCCCTGATTTCTCTCATTTCGAAATGCTTCGCCACCTCTACCCTTCCGTTTTTCTTTCTTTCTCCTCATATTCTATAACTGGATCTGGGTAGTGGGCACCTCCCCCTCCTGTTAGAAGGAAGCAGTGGTGCTCCCCTTTCCTAAACTCGGTAAGGACCCGATATCTCCTCTCAATTACCGCCCAATAGCCCTCACTAACTGCCTCTCAAAACTTTTAAAGATGGTTTCCCGGCGACTGATGTGGCATCTAGAACGCCACAATTTGCTTTCCCCTACACAGACTGGTTTTCGCAGGGACCGTAGTACCACCGACATTTTATTTGTTGGAAACTGCGGTCCGTGTCTCATTCGCAGAGCGACGTCATCTTTACGCAGTCTGTTTTGACTTAGAGAAAGCGTATGACACCACCTGGCGGTGGTGAATCGCCAGGTGGTGGATCTGCCGAAAACTTTTATCTTTTGGGCTTTCGAAGTTTTCTCCCTTCCTTTATCTCCAACTTTCTGATTTCCCGTTCCTTTCGAGTTCAAGTGGGTACCTCCCTCTCTTCTGTGCATTCGCAGGAGGAGGGAGTCCCCAGGGCAGCGTGCTGAGCGTCGTTTGTTTCGCCTTGGCGATCGACGACGTGGTGACTAGGGATTGTTTCCCGGGATTTTTTCGTTCATCCCGGTGCTAATTACTTACATAATAATTAGTATATATAGTATAAATACCCTGTTTACACGATCATACATGTTGTATCATGAGCTTTTTCAGCTGCAGGACTGTTTATAACTAAACTTAGAACTCGGCTGAGTGATAAGAGTGTGAATTGTCTATGTTTTCTACGTTCGTATTATAAGTCAAATTAGTTCTTTTAAATGCGCTATGTTTTGCATTTTCATGTTTAGTTGTTTTTATGTTTTTACGAGCATGCTTATTCTTTACAAGGATATTATTTACAAGTGTTGATTTTCTTACAAATAGCTGTCTTGTTGCACTCAACTGTCTTTTAAGCTAGTTATTTCACACTCATAGTTACCTAATGGAATATGTTTAAATAAATAAATGATGAAATCTTTATAATTTTTATATTAATTCCTTTTTAAAAGTATAAAAAATTTAAATACATATAAAATAAAAATCCCGGGAAATCCCGGGATCCCGGGACGAAGACAGATTTTATCCCGGAATCCCGGGATAAACAAAATGACTCAAAACGACAATCCCTAGTGGTGACTGCTCTGCCCCCGGGGATTAAGGCCACCCTTTATGTCGACGACCTAGCCATATAATGCTCCGGCTCCCGATCTGCCTTCCTTGAACGTATCATCCAGCGGGCCCTGGATTCAGTTTCCAAATGGCCCACAGACCACGGGTTCCGATTCTCCCCTACGAAAACGGTGGCAATGCACTTTTGCCGACGCCGCCGATGCACTGCAGTTCCCTCTCTCCCTCTCTCTATGGATCACCCGTTCCCGTTGTGCCCGAAACTACATTTCTGGGTCTCCTCCTTGATTCCCGCCTCTCCTGGATCCCCCATTTGAAGTCTCTGAAGGCTTCGTGCCTTCAAACTTTACCCTTCTCAAGTTCCTCACTCATACTGACTGGGGTGCTGACCGCCATACTCTTTGGCGGCTCTACCACTCCCTGGTCCAAAGTAAGTTGGATTATGGCTGTCAGGCCTATTCCTCTGCTCCTGCCTCCGCTCTGCGCATGCTGGACCCGATTTGCTCCTTAGGTGTGCGCATCAGCACTGGCGCATTCCGATCTTCTATCGTCAGCCTGTATGCAGAGAGTGGCCATCTCCCATTGGATGCCCATCGTACCTTGGAGGGTCTCAAATACCTTTTTCGTGTTCGGCAGTTCTCTCCCACCCCGGTCTTCCAATCCTTCTTCGGTCCTTCCACTGCGGCATGCTTTGACCGTCATCCCCACTTGATCCGACCGTTTGGTCTCCGAATGGCTCCCGTCCTGTCTTCTCTCGGGGTGGAGGGGCGAGTGCTCTCCTCTCCCCACTCCAACTACCCCCCATGGACCATTCCTCCTCTCCGTATCTGCTCCCTCCTTTCTACTGTACCAAAGTCCCAGTTGCATCCATCCGCCCTTCGGCAACTATTCTTATCCCATTCCTCTTCCCATGCTGATTCTATCCCAGTGTTCACAAACGGCTCTCACTCTCCACTTGGAGTGGGTTGCGCGGCCGTCTTCCTATCGGAAACTAAATCATTATCCCGCCCCCCCAGTGGCTTCCATCTTTACAGCGGAACTATCGGCTATTCGTTTGGCCCTTCGGCTCCTTTTTCAGCTCCCCTCTACATCATTTATTATGACTCCCGTAGTGCTCTTGAGGCCCTGTCCTCTCTTGTCTCTCCGCACCCACTGGTGCGGCAGATCCTTCTTTCATCACGCCGTAAAGTAGTCGCTTTGTTGGGTACCTTCCCACGTTGGTATTCCGGGCAACGAACGCGCGGACGCCGCGGCGAGGGAGGTGTCCTCCCTGCCTTTCGACCCTAATACGCCTCTCCCAGCGTTGGACTTTACGAGGGTTTTCCGGGAGGCATTCCTTCGGCGGTGGCAGCACCAGTGGGAGGATGTGACCGGGAATACCTTGAGGGCGTTGAAGCCCACGATTCGACGGTGGCCTTCCTCCTACCAGCGCACAGTGCCACCAATCGTAAAAAAAATCGGCCAAAAGTTAAAAGAAAAGTTTGTTTGAATTGGTACCAAGTTCTTTTCTCCATATTGTAAAGTGCCTGAGTGAGGACTCTTAAATCGTATTTTATTCACATTGTAAGGCTGGTTTAATGGGATCAAAAACAGGATGAAATACGTTATGAAGATAGATAAATATATCTTATTTCTATAAAATATATGATTATTCAACATCTCTGTAAAATGATATATAAAAGTTAAATCTTCAATTCATAATCATTGCATAGAATAACCCTTCATGTAATAGGTAAAGAACACATTAAATATCTAATTTTAAATTTTGTTATTCATTTAAAAAATTAAAATAATACATATTTTATTTAAAAAAAATAAAAATATACAAACAAGTCACTTAAACTTCTAACTATGAAAAGGAATTAATGGGGACGAAATCTTTGCAAGTTTGTACAGGAAAAATACTGAAAATTAAGAGGGAGAAAGAAATAGCTGCGCATATTTGCGCAATTTCAAACAAGATTCTATTTAGTGGTAAACAGTAAGAATAATGAGCACGCATCATCTCGCTTGCTGCAGCAAGTTCAAGCGTGTTCAACATAAATTACTATATATTGGCTTGCTTGTGTTAACTTTTCTCATTATCAATCATACTGTGATTGAGTTACTCAATCACAGTATGATTGATAATGAGAAAAGTTGCCAGGGTTAGGCGGGCCCCAGGGTTGCCAGGTGTGGCTAAAATTAGCCATTTGGGCTAATTTCAGATGTGGCTGGCTAAAAAAAAAATTATAAGGACTAGCCACTCGTTTTTGGGGCTATTTTTTGCTAATTTCAGTTTATTTACCATATAAATTTTTAGCTTATAAAAAATTAACTTTTTCTACAAAATTTTGAGTATTTGTCTACGCTTTTCAGAAAATAATGTATTCAATGTTTGATATCAGTGTTGTCTTTTTAGTCTTTTTCAAACCAGATTTGGTTTAAAAAATTCAGGTCCTCGGGCCGCCTCTAGTCATCTCTAGTGGCAACTTAAAAGTTACCAAACAGTGGTGCCAGATTGGGCTACAAGTAGCGGATTACGTTACTTTTTAGGGCTACCCGCTACTTTTTGGGCTACTTGAATAATTTTGGGGGCTACAATACGCAACTTTTTTATTCGGAATTTTCTGTTCAAAATTCAGAATGCGTGCCAGGTCGGTTGCACACCCAATATTTTCCATTATGAACACTATATTTATATACACTATGATGCAATATACCTTTGAGAACGTAACTGAACGTTTTTCGACAAGCGCAATCTGTGTATGATGGTCAGTAGATTCTGCGCATGTTACGTAACTGAACTGTCTGAACATGTTTAAGACATGTAGATTCTGCCGCCTGCCCATACCAAAAACCAAATGCCATTTAGTTTATCATAGAAACTGGTTGAGTGTGCACTAGGGCGGCTCGTTTTTACACTTTTTTCGATATTTGATTGGGGGTAGTGCGGAAAAGTTGCGATTTGGAGAGAAAATAAAGTGTGTACAATTTTTTTGATCTACGTCAATACCTTCCGGTGGCGGCGAGTCCTTAAAAATCGAAAAATAGGCCTAACGGGGTAGATTGGAAAATGGTTTTAAAGACTTACAAAATAAACAATAAAAATTTCAGCACAATCTGTTAATAACTTCCGGTGGCGTCTTAGCCGTTAAAATATCCAAAATATTGATTTAAAGCAAGTTTTAACAAGATGTTATACAAATGTTAATTCCGGTATATTTCTGTGCAAACAACCCTGAGAACACTATTATAGGCTTGAATAAATTAATAGCAGTCATTGAACAATGAACATTATATAAAATTATATAAGCACACCGGACAAAAAATTAGTCACCCCTAATAGCACCGATAGTAGGAAGTTCAAGGTCACACAGAGGGCGCTGATGTAGCATTGGTAAGTGACAAGTAGCGGTGACGTAGCACACAGATCAGATCTGTTTCGTGAGGTGGTGAAGAACAAAGTGTGTGTTGGATATAGTCTGCAAAATGGGTCGTGAGGCAGACGTTACTCAGTGGCAAAAAGGAGCCATCGTGTTTGGCAGAGCCCACGGACACAAAATGTCTGAAGTAGCCCAATTTGTTGGTGTGTCAACGCGTACTGTCCAGCGAGTTTACAAAGAGTGGTGTAGTTCGCAATCAACTGACAATCGACGGCGTAACTGTGGCCGGAAAACAATTCTCGACAATAGGGGCCGCCGCCATGTTTCTCGTCTAGTAACTGCAAATCGTTTTCAAACCAGAGAACAATTGCTCCAAGAAACCAATGAGGTTCTCCAGCGACCAATTTCCGAACGGACATTGCGACGAGAACTGCATGCGATGGACATCTGGAGCAGGGTACCACGGAAGAGGCCGCTGTTAACAGCAAGTCACAAATTGACACGTTATAAATGGGCTCAGAGGCACAAAAACTGGACTGCGGCAGATTGGAAACGTGTAATTTGGTCCGATGAGTCCCGTTTTTGTTTGTTCTCCAATGATGGGAGGCGACGAGTACATCGCAGGTCTAATGAAGCCTTTAATCCTGAATGCGTCGAAGGTGTTGTTCAGGCTGGAAACAAAGTGAAGCGCAGGAATAGACACCCACGGACTCTGGCGGAACTTCGGGACCGGCTGATGAACGAGTGGCAGCAAATCGATGTTCAGTACATGCACAACCTCGTAGAGTCTCTGCCTCGCCGGATTCGTGCGGTTATCAAGGCCAGAGGCGCCGTCACACGTTATTAGGTACATTCTGAGAGGGGTGACTAATTTTTTGTCCGGTGTGTTTAAAATTTGTGTTTTTAGGCATATTTTTCGATTTTTAAGGACTCGCCGTCACCGGAAGGTATTGACGTAGATAAAAAAAAATTTTACACACTTTATTTTCTCTCCAAATCGCAACTTTTCCGCACTACCCCCAATCAAATATCGAAAAAAGTGTAAAAACGAGCCGCCCTAGTGTGCACGTGGATCCCAATTTTTCTTTGTTGGTCGAAATTTTGTATAGGTTTCATAAGTTTAGGCATTTTGCTTAAATTCTTTTCGTATTATTAGATATCACATTTTTGTTTGCCCATAATGGATAAATCAAAGGTGGTTGAAACTAAATGCAGGAAATATAATAAAACATGGGAGGCTGAGCACACGTGGTTGATGTTGAAGGATGATAAATGTTTTTGCAAACTCTGTCTTTGTACAATCTCTCAGTTTAAGAAGCATAATTTAGTTATGCATGTGAGGTGACGTGTATGTATATATATGTATATAGTCTAAAAGTCACTAAAGAGTAAATATCACTAAATCTAAGCTGAATGGCAAGAGCAAGTCATAAACGAACCAACGCGGCTGTTCGTATAGCTTTGGTCTGGCCTAGACATGTTTTTTCCTATCTGACCTAATCTTTGGTGCTGAGTAAAATTAGGTGATGAATCTAAGGTGACAAATCGGGTAGGAAGTTGTTCGTACTTAAGTATAGTTAGGGGTAATGTCTATAGCTTCTAAATTGGTAATGTAAGAGAGAGTTAGGTAGGCTGTTTGTGGGACACAGGAATAAAACGGTAGGCTTCAAGGAATACCTAATTCAACGCACCGGTAAGTGCTTTTGATTGTTTGCTAGAACCTAAGTAACCTAACTGGGGTGTCTACCCCACGCTATCACATTTGGCGACGAGGATGAGATTTGGCTCATTTGGTTAAATTTTGTTCATTGGGTTAAATTTGGCTCAGTGGATTAATTTGGCTTATTGGGTTCAAGTGGTTGTTTGGAAAATTGGATGTAGCCTAGTGGGTCGTCCGATTTGGTTTGTTTGTGTGGGTAAGCTACCGTACTATAGCGTAGGTCCCGCCGCCCTAACTCTAAAAACTAATTCCTACTCGGCCCTAACTCTAAAAACTAATTCCTACTCGGCCCTAACTCTAAAAACTAATTCCTACTCGGCCCTAACTCTAAAAACTAATTCCTACTCGGCCCTAACTCTAAAAACTAATTCCTACTCGGCCCTAACTCTAAAAACTAATTCCTACTCGGCCCTAACTCTAAAAACTAATTCCTACTCGGCCCTAACTCTAAAAACTAATTCCTACTCGGCCCTAACTCTAAAAACTAATTCCTACTCGGCCCTAACTCTAAAAACTAATTCCTACTCGGCCCTAACTCTAAAAACTAATTCCTACTCGGCCCTAACTCTAAAAACTAATTCCTACTCGGCCCTAACTCTAAAAACTAATTCCTACTCGGCCCTAACTCTAAAAACTAATTCCTACTCGGCCCTAACTCTAAAAACTAATTCCTACTCGGCCCTAACTCTAAAAACTAATTCCTACTCGGCCCTAACTCTAAAAACTAATTCCTACTCGGCCCTAACTCTAAAAACTAATTCCTACTCGGCCCTAACTCTAAAAACTAATTCCTACTCGGCCCTAACTCTAAAACTAATTCCTACTCGGCCCTAACTCTAAAAACTAATTCCTACTCGGCCCTAACTCTAAAAACTAATTCCTACTCGGCCCTAACTCTAAAAACTAATTCCTACTCGGCCCTAACTCTAAAAACTAATTCCTACTCGGCCCTAACTCTAAAAACTAATTCCTACTCGGCCCTAACTCTAAAAACTAATTCCTACTCGGCCCTAACTCTAAAAACTAATTCCTACTCGGCCCTAACTCTAAAAACTAATTCCTACTCGGCCCTAACTCTAAAACTAATTCCTACTCGGCCCTAACTCTAAAAACTAATTCCTACTCGGCCCTAACTCTAAAAACTAATTCCTACTCGGCCCTAACTCTAAAAACTAATTCCTACTCGGCCCTAACTCTAAAAACTAATTCCTACTCGGCCCTAACTCTAAAACTAATTCCTACTCGGCCCTAACTCTAAAAACTAATTCCTACTCGGCCCTAACTCTAAAAACTAATTCCTACTCGGCCCTAACTCTAAAAACTAATTCCTACTCGGCCCTAACTCTAAAAACTAATTCCTACTCGGCCCTAACTCTAAAAACTAATTCCTACTCGGCCCTAACTCTAAAAACTAATTCCTACTCGGCCCTAACTCTAAAAACTAATTCCTACTCGGCCCTAACTCTAAAAACTAATTCCTACTCGGCCCTAACTCTAAAACTAATTCCTACTCGGCCCTAACTCTAAAAACTAATTCCTACTCGGCCCTAACTCTAAAAACTAATTCCTACTCGGCCCTAACTCTAAAAACTAATTCCTACTCGGCCCTAACTCTAAAAACTAATTCCTACTCGGCCCTAACTCTAAAACTAATTCCTACTCGGCCCTAACTCTAAAAACTAATTCCTACTCGGCCCTAACTCTAAAAACTAATTCCTACTCGGCCCTAACTCTAAAAACTAATTCCTACTCGGCCCTAACTCTAAAAACTAATTCCTACTCGGCCCTAACTCTAAAAACTAATTCCTACTCGGCCCTAACTCTAAAAACTAATTCCTACTCGGCCCTAACTCTAAAAACTAATTCCTACTCGGCCCTAACTCTAAAAACTAATTCCTACTCGGCCCTAACTCTAAAAACTAATTCCTACTCGGCCCTAACTCTAAAAACTAATTCCTACTCGGCCCTAACTCTAAAAACTAATTCCTACTCGGCCCTAACTCTAAAAACTAATTCCTACTCGGCCCTAACTCTAAAAACTAATTCCTACTCGGCCCTAACTCTAAAAACTAATTCCTACTCGGCCCTAACTCTAAAAACTAATTCCTACTCGGCCCTAACTCTAAAAACTAATTCCTACTCGGCCCTAACTCTAAAAACTAATTCCTACTCGGCCCTAACTCTAAAAACTAATTCCTACTCGGCCCTAACTCTAAAAACTAATTCCTACTCGGCCCTAACTCTAAAAACTAATTCCTACTCGGCCCTAACTCTAAAAACTAATTCCTACTCGGCCCTAACTCTAAAAACTAATTCCTACTCGGCCCTAACTCTAAAAACTAATTCCTACTCGGCCCTAACTCTAAAAACTAATTCCTACTCGGCCCTAACTCTAAAAACTAATTCCTACTCGGCCCTAACTCTAAAAACTAATTCCTACTCGGCCCTAACTCTAAAAACTAATTCCTACTCGGCCCTAACTCTAAAACTAATTCCTACTCGGCCCTAACTCTAAAAACTAATTCCTACTCGGCCCTAACTCTAAAAACTAATTCCTACTCGGCCCTAACTCTAAAACTAATTCCTACTCGGCCCTAACTCTAAAAACTAATTCCTACTCGGCCCTAACTCTAAAACTAATTCCTACTCGGCCCTAACTCTAAAAACTAATTCCTACTCGGCCCTAACTCTAAAAACTAATTCCTACTCGGCCCTAACTCTAAAAACTAATTCCTACTCGGCCCTAACTCTAAAAACTAATTCCTACTCGGCCCTAACTCTAAAAACTAATTCCTACTCGGCCCTAACTCTAAAAACTAATTCCTACTCGGCCGCCTAACTCTAAAACTAATTCCTACTCGGCCCTAACTCTAAAACTAATTCCTACTCGGCCCTAACTCTAAAACTAATTCCTACTCGGCCCTAACTCTAAAACTAATTCCTACTCGGCCCTAACTCTAAAACTAATTCCTACTCGGCCCTAACTCTAAAACTAATTCCTACTCGGCCCTAACTCTAAAACTAATTCCTACTCGGCCCTAACTCTAAAACTAATTCCTACTCGGCCCTAACTCTAAAACTAATTCCTACTCGCCCTAACTCTAAAACTAATTCCTACTCGGCCCTAACTCTAAAACTAATTCCTACTCGGCCCTAACTCTAAAACTAATTCCTACTCGCCCTAACTCTAAAACTAATTCCTACTCGGCCCTAACTCTAAAACTAATTCCTACTCGCCCTAACTCTAAAACTAATTCCTACTCGGCCCTAACTCTAAAACTAATTCCTACTCGCCCTAACTCTAAAACTAATTCCTACTCGGCCCTAACTCTAAAACTAATTCCTACTCGCCCTAACTCTAAAACTAATTCCTACTCGGCCCTAACTCTAAAACTAATTCCTACTCGCCCTAACTCTAAAACTAATTCCTACTCAGGCCCTAACTCTAAAACTAATTCCTACTCAGCCCTAACTCTAAAACTAATTCCTACTCAGCCCTAACTCTAAAACTAATTCCTACTCAGCCCTAACTCTAAAACTAATTCCTACTCAGCCCTAACTCTAAAACTAATTCCTACTCAGCCCTAACTCTAAAACTAATTCCTACTCAGCCCTAACTCTAAAACTAATTCCTACTCAGCCCTAACTCTAAAACTAATTCCTACTCAGCCCTAACTCTAAAACTAATTCCTACTCAGCCCTAACTCTAAAACTAATTCCTACTCAGCCCTAACTCTAAAACTAATTCCTACTCAGCCCTAACTCTAAAACTAATTCCTACTCAGCCCTAACTCTAAAACTAATTCCTACTCAGCCCTAACTCTAAAACTAATTCCTCAGCCCTAACTCTAAAACTAATTCTACTCAGCCCTAACTCTAAAACTAATTACTACTCAGCCCTATCTAAAACTAATTACTACTCAGCCCTAAGTCTAAAACTAATTACTACTCAGCCAGCCCTAACTCTAATAAAATTCACTATTCAGCCCTAACTGGGGAGTAACTAGACCAAATTTAAACCTAACCTAACCTACTTCACGTGATTTGGCCTAATTCGGTTTTGCTCTAGCATGTCGGTGATTGGCCATATAAGCCCCTACGAAGACAATGGGGAGGACTTCGAAGCTTATGCCACTAGGGTGAGGTTGTTTTTCGAGGCAAATTCCATTCCGGATGCTAAGAAAGTACCTACCTTTTAACTATAATAGGCCCTAAAACGTTTGGTTTAGTTATGGACCTAGTTTCTCCTAAAGCACCGGAAACTTGCACCTATAATGAATTGGTACAGGCCCTAACCGATCACTACAAACCCCGAGTAGTTCTCATCTATGAACGTTTCAAATTTTATTCAAGGCATCAGACGGGAAATGAAAGCATTGCAGAGTTTGTTGCAGGAATAAAAAGCCACAGCCGTACGTGTAAATTTGGGGACAAATTAGATGAAATGCTAAGAGATAGGTTTGTAATGGGTCTCAAAGAGGAGTCTACCCAGAGAGCCCTATTAGCCATACAGGACCTAACTTTTAGTCAGGCTGTAGAAATAGCTACGGCTAGAGAAGCAGCTGCTAAAGATGTTAGAGCTTTTGGCAATCATAGTAGTAAAGCCCAACACGTAAATAGCTTTAAATCTTCTAGGCCTGGCAGACCTAACGAGCCTACTAGACAGGCAAATAAAAGGTATGAGGCGAATACGACTAAGCCTACTAATTCTACTAAGCCATGTACAGGGTGTGGAAAACACCATTGAAAGAAAGATTGCCCTTTTAAAGAAGCAGTTTGCCAAAACTGTAGTAAAATAGGCCACATAGCTAAAGTGTGTTTTTCAAAGAAAACAAAGGGTGAAAATTCTAATTTTAACATTTCTAGTATAAATCCTCAAAAGGGAAATACTTCGAACATTGGAGTGGAGTACCTATTCTATGAGCAGCAAAGTGGGAAAATACAGGCCCATATATTGTAGAGGTAGGCCTAAATGGAATTACAGTTCCTCTAGAATTGGATACGGGTGCTGCCCGGACGGTCATGTCCAAGGTAGTTTTTGATAAGATTTTCAAAAACACACCTAAACTACATGCATCTAAAACGATTTTGAAGAAGTACGGGGACATACAAATACCTATTTGTGGAGAAGCATACGTCACAGTTACACTCAACCAGAAAACTTTGTCTCATCCTTTAACCCTTTTAGTGGTGGATGAGCAAGGGCCTACTCTACTAGGCCGTGATTGGATTGATGCTTTGGAAATGCCAATTGACAAAATCTTGCCAAGGGGTCAGGCAGATGTGCATACACTCTCATATCCATCTGACATAGACTCATTGTTAAGGGAGTTTTCTTCTATTTTTGGGCCTGAAGTAGGCAACCTAAAAGGCCATCAGGTCTGCATAGAAGTAGATCCTAATGTAACTCCGAAATTTTGTAAGGCTCGTTCAATTGCGCATGCACTGCGGGAGAAGGTGGATTTAGAAATTGACAGGCTGCTAAAAGATAAAATTATTGAACCAGTCACACACGCTAAGTGGGCTGCCCCAGTAGTTCCTGTACTAAAACCGGACAAGTCCGTGCGGTTATGTGGGGATTACCGTTTAACAGCAAATAGAGCCGTCCTTCTAGATTGCTATCCTATACCCAAGCCTGATGAATTATTTAGCTCTCTTGCTGGGGGTAAATATTTCACAAAACTCGATATGTCCCAAGCCTATGCTCAACTAAGTTTAGATGAAAACTCTAAAGAATTAACTATCATAAATACGCACCGAGGCCTATATAAGTACAATAGGCTATGCTATGGAATAGCATCGGCTCCAGGTATTTTTCAGAGGACAATGGACCAAGTTCTAGGTCACATTCCAGGGGTACTTTGCTTTCTAGATGATGTCCTCATTTCAGGTTCGACTAAAAAAGAACACCTAACTAGATTAACCACGGTTCTAAAAAGACTCCGGGATGCCGGACTTAAGCTAAAGAGAGAAAAGTGTTCATGGGTCACTAATGAGGTTTCATATTTAGGGTTCCGCATAGATGCCTCAGGCATTCATCCAACGGCGGATAAACTAGAAGCAATAGAAAAGGCACCACCTCCACAAAACATCACACAGTTACAAGCTTATTTAGGTCTCCTAAACTTTTATAGGAAATTTTTGCCTAATGCATCGACTTTCCTTGAACCCCTAAATAAGCTATTACGATCTGGGGAACAGTGGAGATGGGAGAAAACTCAAAAGGAAGCATTTGAGGCTTCCAAGGACGTACTACTAAAGTCCACTCTCCTAGTGCATTATGATCCTAAACTTCCTCTCGTAGTTTCAGCAGACAGCAGTTCTTATGGAATTGGGGCAGTGTTATCTCACCACATTGATGGTGTAGATAGGCCTATCTGTTTTGCTTCTAGAACACTAACTGAGACGGAAAGACGATATGCACAAGTGGAACGTGAAGCATTAGCCTTAGTATTTGCAGTAAAAAAATTTCATTTCTATCTATGGGGTCATGAATTTAAACTAATTACTGACCATAAGCCTCTTTTAGGTTTATTTTCACCTAATAAAAATATTCCAGTTATGGCCTCAGGTAGGATTCAACGATGGGCACTGATTCTACAAGCCTATAAATTTGACTTAGTACATCGGTCAGGTAAACTTCTAGGTACGGCTGATGCGCTAAGTAGGTTGCCCTTAGAAAATCCAAATGATTGTGTACGTATACCTACAGAATGGGTTCACTTGGTGGAGTTTTTGGAATCCACTCCAGTATCTGCAGTACAAATAGAGCAGTGGACAAAATCAGACCCTATTCTGTCTAGGGTCATCCATTTCTGCTCAGTTGGTTGGCCTACTAAGGTTGAGAGTGAATTACAGCCTTTTATTCAGCGTCAGTCTGGCCTCTCTATTCAAAATGGCTGTCTCTTATGGGGCCACAGAGTGATTATTCCAAATAAAGGCAGGTCGAATTTAGTGAAGGAACTTCACGCTGAACACATGGGCGCAACAAAAATGAAAGAGCTGGCGAGAGCTTATTTCTGGTGGCCTGGTTTAGATGGAGAACTCGAATCATTGGTTCGTTCCTGTCAAAGCTGCCTAGAGAACAGAGATCTCCCAAGGAAAAGTCCACTTCATCCTTGGGAATGGCCTACTATACCGTGGCATAGGATCCATGTTGACTATGCAGGTCCTATAAATAATACTTATTTCCTAGTCATTGTGGACGCCCCAGTTAGGTTACTTAGGTTCTAGCAAACAATCAAAAGCACTTACCGGTGCGTTGAATTAGGTATTCCTTGAAGCCTACCGTTTTATTCCTGTGTCCCACAAACAGCCTACCTAACTCTCTCTTACATTACCAATTTAGAAGCTATAGACATTACCCCTAACTATACTTAAGTACGAACAACTTCCTACCCGATTTGTCACCTTAGATTCATCACCTAATTTTACTCAGCACCAAAGATTAGGTCAGATAGGAAAAAACATGTCTAGGCCAGACCAAAGCTATACGAACAGCCGCGTTGGTTCGTTTATGACTTGCTCTTGCCATTCAGCTTAGATTTAGTGATATTTACTCTTTAGTGACTTTTAGACTATATACATATATATACATACACGTCACCTCACATGCATAACTAAATTATGCTTCTTAAACTGAGAGATTGTACAAAGACAGAGTTTGCAAAAACATTTATAATCCTTCAACATCAACCACGTGTGCTCAGCCTCCCATGTTTTATTATATTTCCTGCATTTAGTTTCAATCACCTTTGATTTATCCATTATGGGCAAACAAAAATGTGATATCTAATAATACGAAAAGAATTTAAGCAAAATGCCTAAACTTATGAAACCTATACAAAATTTCGACCAACAAAGAAAAATTGGGATCCACGTGCACACTAGGGCGGCTCGTTTTTACACTTTTTTCGATATTTGATTGGGGGTAGTGCGGAAAAGTTGCGATTTGGAGAGAAAATAAAGTAAATGAATCACTGCAGATTTTTGATGTAAAATTCAGTGTCGCCATAGCATGCCACTGCAGTATTCGTTCAGTTGACCATCTAAGTGATAAGTTGACCATCTAAGTGATATTGTAAAAGAGCATGGAAAGGGTAGTACCTTGGAAAATTTAAAACTCCATAGAACGAAGTGCAGTGGCGGATCTACTCTGAAACTAATGAAGCTTAAGCTTCAGGGCCCCTAATCCAGGAGGGCCCCTGAAGCAACTTTTTTTTTAATGAGTGAATTTTTCAACAAAATCAATGGAGTTTTTTTAAGTGTTTGTTATTAAAATAAGGCTATTTTAGTGATAGAATCATAAGCCAATGGGTTGAAGTACTTAATATTGACCTTAGAATATGCTCTAATACCCATTTCATATGGCCTCAAAATGCCCCTGTAATTGGTCAAATTTCAAAATTTTCTCGGGGGCTTGCAGCGCCCGAACCCCCAGCTGTATGGGCTCGCTGAGCTCGCCAGAATCTATTCAAGGGCAAGGGCAGGAAGGCCCTTTGAACCTTGTTGGATGTTGCCCTATTGTTGCTGGTTGCGAAGGGGCCCCCATAACAGTTCAAGCTTCAGGGTCCCAAAAATGTAGGTCCGCCACTGACGAAGTGCACGAGCTTGATTAAGAATGTAGTGAGTGTGGCTCTATTTGAAGAACTGATTGATGAACTGAGAGTGGTGAAATATTCCTTATTCATTGATGAGTCTACTGATGTTTCATCAACGAAGCACTTGTGCTTATGTTAGGTATTTTTCCCATAAAACCAATAGTTTAAGAACTGAATTTTTATGTTTAATCGCCGTGATTTCCACCACTGGGGCAAATCTCTTTGCTGAGATTGAAACGTTTTGTAATACTCACAACATTGATCTGAGGAACTGTATCGGTTTTTCATCTGATGGAGCTAGCAATGTTTGTGGCGCGCATAATTCAGTCCTCTCAAGGCTTCAAGAGAAAAATCCTAATTTAGTCTTCATTAAATGTACTTGTCACAGTTTGGCTCTATGCTGCGAATATGCCAACAAGAAATTGCCATCCAACATCGATTTTCTTATAGCAGAAATTGCCCGATGGTTTAACTTTAGCTCAAACCGACAAGATGAGTTCAAAAAAATATTTTCTTTACTAAATGATGGTTGCATAGATCCAACAAAATTCATAAGCCCATCCAATACTAGATGGTTGGTAAAAGGCAAATGCATTTATTTAATACTAACTAGATGGGAAGAATTGAAATTATATTTTAATCTACTTGTAGAGAAAGAGAGGAACTACCATGCTAATATCATTGGAGATATGTTGCGTGATGAAAAAAATTTCCTATACTTGACTTTTATGCTACCAATAATTCAAAACTTTGAAAGAGTGAATGCTGTATTTCAAGCTACAAATGCCGACCCATGCCAAGTTTTCAGAGACTTGGACATATTGCACCAATCAATTAAACACAAGATCACATCAAAATCATTCGGAGCCAAATTTGAATTTTGCTTGAAAGATGCCACTTTAACTGATGTGGAGAAAAAAATAGTTCAGGAAAGATGTCTAAATTTTTTAAAAGAGGCAAATGAGCAATTAGAGAAGCGGTTACTGGACGATAGTAACATAGTAAGGAGTCTCCGATTGTTTGACCCTAAAGAAATATTAAGTCAGATCAGACCATCTTATAAAGATCTGCACAAATCCTTTCACGAATTCATAAAGAATGAAGATTCAGCAAAGATAGAAACTCAGTATGAAAATCTACCTTTTGTTAACTGGAAAGAGGAATTCAAAACGCCTGAAATACCATCAGATCCAATTACATTTTGGGCAATGGTCGGGAAGTTTGAAAATTCCTTAGGAGAGAAGTGTTTCAGTGAAATTTCTGAAGTCATGCTAAACGCGTTCTCCATTCCTGTAAGCAATGCTTTTGTAGAACGGGTGTTTTCTTTTGTCACCAATGTCAAAAGTAAACAAAGAAATAAGTTAAATGTTAGCACATTAGATTCGATTTAAGAATAAAGTCACATTTAACTTTGAATAAGAAATGTTGTACAGATTTTAAGGTCACAAAAAAATGTTGAGCCTTTTCACAAATAATATGTATCACTCAAAGAGCCAAGCTCGAGAAACAGCGCAAGAAAGCACCAGCAACTTGGCTACTTCCAAGGATGAATTCGATGAGCAAGAATTTGATGATATTGTCTCTACCAATTTTTAATAAAAGTATTTAGCATTATAAGGATGTCATCAATATTTATTAGAAGGTAAGTCTTCAATTATTTACTCATTTTATATTTCTTATTTTTATTTTATCATTTAAAAGTAAGTATACATTATGCAATCGATTTGAAGAAAAAAATTCACATTTTGCATATATATATATATATATATATATATATATATATAGTTTATAGATTGATATAGAGGACTGGCTAATTTTGGCTAATTTGGTTCTCTCATGTGGCTAAAAATGCTTTCGAACACCTGGCAACCCTGATTGAGTATAGTATTATTATAATGTGAATTGCCTTGATTTATTTTACGTATGCATGTTAATTATTACTATATGAAATAAATTAATTATTGTGAATAAATGTTATATGATGCCAATTGTGATGATTACAATAAATATTTTTAGTATATATTAATCTTATGTTATTTTTTCAGATGTTGAAACTGAAACTAAGATAGTCTTATCAATAAAAAGGCTAAATCTTGAAATAGTTAAGCAGCATGGGATAAACAATGAAAATATTGCTCAATTGATTTTAAATCATATATTAGAAGCAATCCAAGTTGACAGAACAACACACTCAGATGAAAGTAAAACTGAATGCATCAAAATAAGAACTTCTATTTCTGATCTGAAAAAGTTCCACAGACAATATTCAAGAACGCATGATAGAGTAATAGAAAATAAAAAAGAATGGCTTGAGAAACGCATGATATTACCTATCGAAAATTTGAAAGATGCGGCTACACCACAACTTCGTCCTGGACGCCCACCTACTGCATCATGGAAGGAATTGTCAGAGATAAAATTAAAAAACGACAATTGCATTAGCTGATAAGGACGAACAGTTGCTTGCTTTTGCTGTGGCAAGGTCAGTCAGAGGAGACTCACAAAAACGAGATTTTGCTTTTGTACTCAAAGAAGCAACGATGTCTCCCTCTCGACCAAGTAAAATCAAGAGCGCTTTAAATTCTAAGACGCCCATTAAATACACAAATGAAGAAGCATTAGCTCTTATTCTTCAAACAGATTTGAGTATAGGGGTTACAATATATTGAGGAAATCTCTTTTACAACATCCTTAGAATAAAGATCTGGTGAAAACTAAAATGAGCTGCTACCCTGAAGAAATAGAAATTTCTGAAATAAAAGCAGAATGCAAATTAGAAAGTTTACTGAAACATACAACTTCTAGATTGTTAAAAGTAGCTGAACCAGAGACGATTTCTTATTTTAAGTGATCAACCATTAGTCCTTACTGGAACATTGTACTCAAAATGTGGTTTTGATGGAGCTTCCGGACAAAAGATCTATAATCAAAAATATAATCTAAATGAGGTAAATGAAGCTATTAGAAACGAAGAAAGTCTGTTTATAGCACACGCTTGGTGCCTCTCCAGCTAGTAATCGAAGATATAGCCATTTGGTCTAAAAGCACCATCAAGTATTCATTATTGTAGACCAATAAGTCTCCAATATGTAAAATAAACGCCAGACATATCTAGAGCTGAAGAAGAATACATGATGACACAGTTGCAGAATATAGAGCATACTCAACATCTAATCACATAGATATTACAGTTAAACTAAAACATGATTTGGCTCTGACAATGCTGGATGGAAAAGCAATTAATGCCTTAACAAATACAGCTTCCACCCAAACATGTAATATATGTGGTGTAAAACCCTCAAAAATGAATAATTTCAATAAACTCAATGCTAAGCAAGTGAATGAAAACCCTTTGCAGTATTGTCTTTCTACCCTACATTGCTGGATAAGATTTTTGAGTTCATTGTCCATGTTGGCTATAAAATTGATATTAAAAAGTGGCAGGCCAAAACTAGTGAAGAGAAGGAAAGTGTCCAGAAAAGAATGATGTTTCAATCCGAGTTTAGGTCCACATTAAGCTTAATTGTTGATCAACCTAGAGTTGGATCAGGCAACAGCAATGATGGCAATACGGCAAGAAGAGCCTTTCAGAATCATGGCGAGTTCTCTAGAATAACAGGAATTAATGAAGATTTAACCCTTCAAAGGCGGCTACATGATGCAATAGTAGCAAAACCTTGAGTGAGTGGGAACGTTGGCATATTAAGCTACACGTTTTAAGGTCAAATTTAATAAACGCTGAATTCCTTTTTTTTCCTCTCTTAGAATTGCTACGACTAAAATTAGGAAAAAATAAACAAATACCCAAGTTTTTAATTTATTTGGAACAAGAACTGATATATATATATATAATAATTTTTTTTCCCCCAAAGTATGACCGCTCATGGCCACCAAAAGAAAGGTGGATAGCAGAGCGAACACGACGAAAACTATGAAACAGGTAGCAGAAATGAACAATAGACAGAAAAAAAAAACAGAAAAATCATAGCGGAGTCACAGCCGGTAAAGAAGTCGGGAACGAAAGAGGAAGAACAACCCAGTTATCGAGAAGTAGGGACCTTCAGATGAATAGCGCCAAGCCTATCACAAGGCCCGACGTTCATCAAAAAGGGAAAATACTCTGCGCACAACGCAGAGTAAAGCGGACACTCCACCAGGTGGGCAACTGTAAGTGGGACGTTACAATTGGGACATCGGGGCACCCGATCCCCGGCCATCAAATAGCCATGGGTCAGGTGGGTGTGGCCAATATGGAGGCGGGCCAGAGCCGCCACCTTATGGCGCGACCGATGGAAGGAAGAGGCCCAACATCCCAATTTGGGTTTAATCTTGCAGAGTTTGTTATTTGTAGCGCCATCCCAGCGACTCTGCCACCGGGAGCGCAAAAACCTACGAAAACTAGGGATATAATCGGAAAAGGGGAGGGCCACGGGTAAAACCTGTAGTCGGCACGCGGAACGGGCAGTTTGATCGGCAGCCACGTTAACATGTGCAGGGACCCAGCAAAATACCACCTCCTTGCCACCAGAAGTGACAAGGATATGGCACAGTAACTGGGTACGTCAGACCAGTGGGTGGACGGGGTCGAAACACTCCAGGGCACTGCGGGAATCCGAATAGATAACAAACGACCCATCCGGATGCTCCCGCACCACCTCCAGAGCGCTCAGAATGGCATACGGCTCCGCCGTGAAAACGGAAGCCTCATCAAGGAGCAAGGACAGATGACTCGGGGAACACCCGCAGCCCCCCCCCCCGACGACCTCGAGCCATCTGTGAAGACCGCAACACATGCAGAGTAACAAGCTGTATGCTGAAGGAATAGGGACCGAAGCAAGGCAGAGTCAGAATCGGCCCTGCGAACGGGGCGCAACGCCCTACAGCATGTAACAGGGGTGCTCTCCCAAGGTGCAACACCCTTGAAAGAGACCGGTATGACGGATGGAGGTCACCGTGTCAGTGAAATACAAACCCCCATCCCGGCAGAACGCCCTCTCCACCACCTGGAACAGAGGAGAGTTGGGAAAACGGAGGATCCGGAGAGAGTGCTTGGCAATGAGGAACGACCACCGATCCTCCAAGGGAGGGATGTCGCACTCAACCTGCAGGCTATCAATTGGAGAGGAACGGAAGGCGCCAGAGGACATGCGCAGTCCTCTAGAGAGGACCGGGTCCAGTATCCGAAGGGCTGTACAGGAGGCGGAGCCATACACCACACTCCCATAGTCTAATTTTGATTGTACCAGGGACACGTACAAACGGAAGGTGTCCGCCTATCCGCGCCCCATGTAGTGTGAGACAATGTCCCAGCAAATCCAGGGTACGTCTTGCGGTCGCGCAGCCTGCGAAGGTGGGGACCCAGCTCAAACGGTTATCGAAGACCATACCCAGAAACGCACTGATGGAACGAGGGCCAGAGGCTGACCCCCGAGTGTAAGATTAAAGGCCGGGACGGCGCCGGATCCCCGTCTCCTCGACGGAAGGAAGGCCACACACGAAGTCTTCGGGGAAGACAGCGTAAGGCCCACCGACGACGCCAACGTTCAACCCGATTGACCGCGAGTTGGACTTGCCTCTCCACGAGGGGGGAGCTCGTCCCCGCGGCATAGACAGCCAGATCGTCGGCGTAGACGGAACAACGCACCGAGGGCGGGAGGGCCCCGGTAGCGCAGACATGACCAGATTGAAGCAGGAGACGCTCAGTACACACCCCTGAGGCACCCCTCCTCCTGAACATACAGGTCAGATAGGGCCGCCCCATTACGGACGCGGAAAGTGCGACGGCAGAGGAAGTTACGAATAAATGGGCAAAAAGCCCACGAAACCAAGAGACTTCAAACGGTCCATGACAACTCCCCGACGGGTCGTGTCATAGGCCTTTTGGACGTCGAAAAAGACGGCCAGAACAAGATTCCGGCGGGAAAAGGCCTCCTGTACATCATGACCAAGGAGGAGGGGGTCCAGAGTACCCCGAAACGACGAAAGCCATACTGGGTCGGGGGTATAACCCAAGCGACTCCAGTGTAAAAAAGTCGGACGGCCACCATTTTTCAAGGAGCTTGCATAAGCAGCTCGTCAAGGCAATAGGCCGATAGCCCGCCACCTCCGCCGGATCCTTCCCCGGTTAGGTATCGGGACCACAATCGCCTCCCTCCAACGGGAAGGGAACGACCCCTCAACCCACATCCGGTTGAAAAGATCCAGCAAGAAGTGTAGGGCCATCGGGTGCAGATTCCGAAAAAGTCATACGGAATGTCATCAGGGCCAGGGGCGGAAGAACGACGGGTTGCCAAGGCAGCCCGAAGTTCCCGCATCGTAAAGAGACGGTTATAGGGCTCGTTCCCAGGTGGCGGGAACGTAACATCCGACAAAGGACGATCCGCAGCTGAAGGCGAACGGGAAACCGCAGCAAAAGCCCGGCCAGCCGATCGGCCACAGCAGTAGGATCCGAAAGGAAGCCGTCCCCGTCCCGAAGGACAGGGCGACGAGCAGGGACCGGCTTCCCCTCGATACTACGTACCTTCCGCCACACAGCAGCAGAAGGGGTAGACGAGGAAATGCCAGATACAAAAGCACGCCAAGAGGCCCGACGGGCCAACTTGAGAGTCCGGCGGGCGAAAGCCTTCGCCCCGCATCTCAATCAAGTGGTCGCGCGCCGGGTGCGGTGGAAGCGGCGCGTTGCCCTCTTCCTCTCACACACCGCCTGGTGACATGCTGGAGTCCACCACGGGACGCTACGCGTCCGCGGGTTACCGGAAGATCGAGGAATACAGTCCTCCGCTACGCCCATCACCACCCGCTCGAAGAACTCCAAGCTCTCATCCACAGAGCCAAAGCTCCAAACCGAACGGGCAATGACGGAACGAGCTCTGAAGGATGGCCAGTCAGCCCGCGCAAGGCACCACCTCGGTCGAGACGAGACACCCGGTGCGGTCCGACCGGCTCAAGACAGACTGGGTAATGATCACTGCCATAAGAGTCCCCCAACACCTCTCCACGAAAAATCGAGTAGGCATCGAGGGACACCAAGGAGAGATCAATACAGGTAAATGAACCCGTGGGTTCGTGAAAATAGGTAGGTCCGCCAGAATTGAGGCAAGTAAAGGAAAGTTCCTCCATTAAGGAGAGCAACATACCAGCACATTAGTCGACCGGACATCTCCCCAAGCCGGGTCGCGACTATTAAAGTCCCCGAGGAGGAGAAACGGCGAGGCAGTTGCACACCAACTCGCGAACCGCGTCGCGAAAGGAGTCATGGGAGGAATGTAATCGAGCAGGCAGTGTACTGGCGATCTAAAAGAGCCGCACAGCCACAGCCT
This sequence comes from Bathynomus jamesi, assembly GCA_023014485.1. NCBI lineage: Eukaryota > Metazoa > Arthropoda > Malacostraca > Isopoda > Cirolanidae > Bathynomus > Bathynomus jamesi. Next base: position 398,500 of record JAJOZX010002007.1, on the reverse strand, counting down.
GCAAGAAGTACGAAGAGGCACACCTCGCGAGGGTAACGAATGGTGAACATAAATCGCCGCACCCCGCCGGTGTGCGCTCATCCGGGGTGCAAGGGAAACCAACTAGCCAGAGAGGGAGGGAGCCCCCGGCAGCCAGGATAGTCTCCTGGAGACAAACGCAGGAAGGCCGCTCGCTCTCCAGCAGGGAGGTTAGGTTCTCCCAGTTAGCTAAAAGCCCCCTACAGTTCCAATGCAAAATGGAACTAAGAGGAAGGGGCAGAATAAAAGGCAGAGAAAACGGAGAAATAGCCACGGACCAAGCTATGCAGCAAACTCAACGGTCCGTAACCAGGAACAGAATCGGCTTCCCCGACTCATCCCGAACGGGGAGGGTAGGGGCCACAGACTCCGCAGCTGCTTCACCCGTAGTAGAACGAAAGTGGAACAGAGTTCAGAGGGGGCTCCCCTGAGGGGGGGAGGAGACGACGAGACGGGCCCAGCCGAAACCCCCAACTCCCCAACAGAGGGGGAGCAGGGAGAACCAGATGTCCGAGGGCTCGTCACAACAGACAAGTGCTGACGGGGGGGGGGGGGAAGATCCACCACAGGTGGGAAAGGTAGATCCAGGAGAGAGACCCGACCACTCTCAGCAGAAGCCGAATGGAGAGACTCCATGAATAAGGGCCAGGCCCCTCTCGACCGGGTCCACCGTGAGAACCGAGTCAGTAATCGAGGGTGTCATTGGGCGGTGTACCTCAACCGACACCCGGACACTAGTTCGGGCACCGGGAGGTGACACCCCACCAGCCCTCCGTATAGGGGGGGGGGAGTCCCGAGCGGATTAGGAACGGCGCGCCGGTTCCCCTCCGGTGAAGAAGGGGAAAGCAGGGCGAGCAGTGGTCATGAACGGGTCTGGAGGACTCCGACCACGGTGACGCTTTCTCCTCACCTTCGGGGCATCACCTTCCCCACCCGAGGGACGGGTAGGCAAGGGTCCAGACCCCAAGGCCGGAAAGGGAGAAGGGGCACTTGTAGGCAGGGCATCAGACGTGGTGACAAAGTGAGGCAGGGGGACAAGAAGGTCCCGCGGCGCCAGGAGGACCACCAACCCCCGGAACTTCCAGGGGGGGGCACCACTCCGGTAGGCGCCGGGGTAGCACGGGAGGGGCCCGAGGACCCGCCGGAGCTAAGAGCTGCAGCCCGCCGCGGCTCCCGGTCACGGACCTTATCGCGCGCCTCCCGCACACTAAGGAATTCGGTAGTCCTTAAGGACCGCACCTCGAATTCAAACTTGAAAACGGGGCAGTCCCGAAAAGAGGAAGGGTGGGCTCCCGAGCAGTTCGAGCACCGCGGGGGCTTCGTGCATGGGGGAGGGTGCGAAGGCCCACCGCAGTGGACACATAGCTTACCCTCACGGCGGGACGCAGAGCTAACATGGCCGAACTGGTTGCAGCCAAAGCAGCGAACCGGGTCAGGCACATACGGACGCACCGAAAACTCGCACGACCGGCGATCACCCATGCCCCAGAACACCTGGGCGGGAGGCACAAGGGAGTCAAAGGTCAGGAGCAGACGAGCGGACGGGGTAAGAGCACCAGTGGTGTAGTCGTAATTTCTTCAGTTGGGTAACGCAACAATAATTTTTATTATATAGCGTTTCTATAAAATTCTACAGCGTTTTTACATTTTATGTACATTCCCAAAAACACGTTGAAATTGAAGGGGTTAGGAAAGAAATATAGTTAGAAAGAGTATGTATTACAAAAATGTTCAGCAGAAACAGCAAAAAATATAAAGTAAAATAAAACCAGTAGGGTAACGCTAAAAGTAAAATAAAACCAGTGGGGTAACGCCGTTACCTTGCGTTACCCCCGGACTACACCACTGAAGAGCACCATCCCGGCGCGACGAAAAGCGGAAGACCTTCGTTACCCCCTGGGGAGCAAGATCCTCCTGCAACTCGCCAACCGGGATTCACAGCAGACGGGAAGCGAAAATGGTGCCCTGACAGCTATTCAGTTGCGGATAAGGAGTCACAGAAACTCTGCAACCCAGAACATCCTGCAACTGTAGAAGGGACTCAGTTACCCCCGAAGAACGGGACTTCAAAAGAAGAGACCCATCCTTCAGAGGGCGGATATCATAACGGCAGGGAATCCCCACCGTCTTAAGACGCTGAAACACCCGTTCCGAATTTCCCGGAAGGGAGCCAGCGGAAGGGTGGAGAACAAGGAACCTGTCCACCGGACAGAAATTGACAGCAGAGACAGGTTCATGTGTGACGGTAACCGAGAGCGGGCGAGAGAACGAGGGCCGCGAAGACCCCGCCCTACGGCCACCACGAGCCCGGCCACAAGAGCCAGACACAGCAGAGGACGAGAGGGGGCCATACGGCTTTAAGGTCAATCCAGCGGAGGCAGAGGCCGCTGAACGACCAGAAGTAGAAGTCTTATCCAAATCCAAGGACGGACCAGAGTCGTTAGCAAGAGGGGATTGAGGTTTAGAAAGTGTACCCATAAACAATATAATTATAAGAAAGACAGCCTCGGACCCAAGGCAATGCACCACTCCGCCGCTGCATCCTTCAAGGCGCAGGCCCACCGTCCTGGGTAGCCCGCCCCCCCAACCTGACTTTTAAAAACAGCAGATTGGCTCTACGGAGATTTGTCCGTTAAGGGCCTAGCAAAGACCCAATCCAGATGCAGCAGCGGTCCGGGCGCCCGTACCGTCCCCAGAGCACGGCTCAGCCACGGAGCGATGCCCCCCAGCGGGTGCACCCGATGACCCCAAGACTGCAAAAAAACAAACCGGGGGGGGGGGGGTATACTACAATTGACAGAGGCCCAAGACCGAGTCAAGACAAGAGAAATTCCGGAAGATACGAAAAAAAGGGGAGCAAAAAGAAAGAGGAAGGAAAAAAAAAAAAAAAAACGCGAGTTGAGGAAACTCCATCAACCCGGCAAGCCGGAGTACATAATCGAGGGAGTATACATATATAGTCCGGCATCGTAGGAAAAAAAAAAAAAAAAGGCAAAACAAAAGCTTTTATTTACAGAACGTGCTCAATATGTCCACCATTGTTTTCAATACACAAATTCAGAGGTGATACCCAGTCAGCAAACACACGGTGAATGATGTCAGGAGTAATGGTGTTACATGCCCCAATAATGCGCTGCCGCAAATGTTCAACACTCCTAATTTTCTCTGCGTATACCAGCGCTTTCAAGTGGCTCCAGGGATAAAAATCTAGTGGCGTGAGATCCGGGCTTCTAGCTGGCCATTCCACAGGCCCTCGACGTCCTATCCAATGACCAGGGAATTGTTGGTACAGGTATTCCCTTACTTGGGTGCTGTAATGTGCAGGAGCGCCGTCTTGCTGGAACCATGTTGGGAAATTTCTTCTTCGTCAAGACACTGGGAAATGCTTCTTCCTTGAGCATACGTAGGTAGGTGCCTCCAGTGACATGTTCATCGAAAAAGAAGGGGCCTATGATGCGATCCTTCCAAATGCCACACCATACCATCACCCGAGATGCACCTTGTTCCTTTGAAGAGGTATACCAGTGAGGGTTGTTTTGAGACCAGTAGCGGGTGTTCTGTCGATTTACCTCACCATTTCCATAAAAAAACAGCCTCGTCACTGAACAGAATGGTGGACGGGAAATTGGCATCCCGATCATAGACATTATGGCCTGTAGAAAGAGAAAAATATGAATTATGGTTTGTAGAAATAGAAAAATATGAATTTCTCCTATGATGCTGGACTTATGGGACACGTGGTGTAATGGTTAGCGTCGCTGACTACGAATCCATCGGCCCCGGGTTCGAGACCCGATAGCAAAACCCAGCTGTTCATCCTTCCACACAATAAAGAAAGTGGTTGGTAGATAAATGGGTACCCTAGGTGGCCTAGTGGTTAAAACGCTGGGCTACTGATGGGGCGTGGTTCGGATTCCACGTTAAACTGTAGGTCTAAGGTGGAGTGAAAAGCTTGACCTTCGTCAGAATGAACAATTCGGGCGGAAGCTAACCAAAGGTTTATATATATATATATATATATATATATATATATATATATATATATATATATATATAGGGTGGTTCACAAGCATAGGGAAAATTTAGCATCTGAGATTTCACTTTTGGGTCATTGTTGCTTTTGTTCCTACACTTAGTGTGAATAACTGTGTGAAGTATGGTTGGTCTACGGTGTCGTTAAGAGGTCGCTCAATCATGCATGACGTGTCTCACTAATGACTGATTACTATAGTCTAACTACATCTGGCTTCTTCTTTTGTAGGAATGTGTAGAAATGCCGCCGAAGCAATCAAAAACACGGTCTAGCAGTGAGGTGTGGTTACTAGGGAAGGCGGAGAAGTTAACTAGGGCAGGACTCCATACCAAGCTTCAAGTCCTCCGGAAATTCATGTTCCACCATCTGGAGGAGAGGAAGACAGAATATAACAGTGCGGTGATGACCATTGAGGCTTTGATCCCGTTTTGGACAAAAGCAAACGTTCCAATGACGGATACCAGATACGCTGAGAAGAAGCTCCTGAAACTGTACGAGCAATACAAGGGGCTGAAGAAGAACCGCACAAAGAATTTCCCATCCTACAGAATGGAGGAGGACATATTTCGCGGAGACCTTGAAGATGTGTTCGATCTTTCACGTCATGACGCCCTCGAGACCATGATGAATGAGAACAAGAACTTCCTTGTCGCTCAGCTCGATAATCCCACTTCCTCCAGCTTTGGCCCGATTGACAAGAAAATGGCTGACCAACAAACGAGGAAGAGGATTCGGTGTGAGGCGGAGATGAACCGAGAGGAGAAGGCCAAGCGCGAGGCGGATGCGAGATGGTCCCAGGGAGAACTGGAGGCTTCTAGTTCAAGCACGTCTGAATCATCAGATTCAGATACTGTAGTTTTTAAGGAGTCAGCACGAAAACGTTCCACTCCTAAGCGATTGAAGTCTGTGATCACGCCTGACATTTCCTTAGCCTTGGATCGCCACAACATCAGTGACAGGAAAGGAATAGCAGTGGTCGCAACAACTATTAAATCGCTGGGGCACAACTTGGACGAAGTGTCAATCTCACGCAGCACCATTCGTCACGTGAGACAATGTACACGTGAAGCGGTGTGCCGCGAAGATCAGTGCGAAAAATGCTCTGTATGAATTGGTCCACAATTAACCCACCCCTTATATCTCCAGTCTAACTATAGAGTAGATCAAGTCTAGCCTAGAGGGGTCAGCCTAGAGATTCCGGAAATGGTCCAGAGCGGGCAGATAAATTGAGGTCCACAGTAGGATTCCTCACAAGAATTAGGTTAGGGCAATCTACCTTCACCTTTGTTAAGCTATGAGTTGATGCTGGGTCTTAGGCCACAATGTAGGCCTAACTTGTCTGACCCAGCTTAATTTAATGAGATTAACTTTGGTGTAAAAACTCAATTAGTCACTTACTTTTTGTTATCGGAGTGTCTCCCTTCTCCGGTTATGTTTCGAGAGCGCACTTTGCTGGTACGTCCTCTCGCCCCGTTCTTCCTTTTCGTTCTCTCTTTGTTCTCCTCTTCGCGGGGCTTCTCGTACCAGCGTTGTCTTGGTTTATTCCTCGGTTGGTTGAGCGGTAATGTATCTCCATTACCGAGCACGCTCCTCCCACACAGTATATAAATACTAGTGTGGAGAATAACTCTGGTGAGCAACCAATTGGTTTCATCCACCCAGTTATTGACATAAAAGGAATTTAATGATTGTTAGATTAACTACCTACCTACTCAGTGAACCATTTTCGTTACCTCCCAACTACCCACTCATCAGTTTTCCATATACTGGGGGCCCCGGGAGATAAAAATTTTGGTGTCATTGTCACCAATTTTTGTCTGAGTGTAGACTAGCTAACTATTTAACTGTAAATGCCTGTTAATCTGATTAACAGTGCCTATCCTCACCTTCTCATGGAGAAGGTGTAGCATTTAATTAGAAGAGAAAATATACATCCATAGGATGAAACTGTCTATGGTCTTTACCATAAGAAAAGAAAAAATGAAAGTTAGAAGATAAAATTACAATTCCCCAGCATCTATTTTTTGTTGTAAAAATAGTCGCGCCTTGAATGCTGTTTGTCGCTGAGGTCTTGTGTCTGTCAATGTTGTAGTAGGATGCGTTACCACTCCTACTGTCAAAGGAATAGTTACTGGAAGTTCAGTGTCTCCAGTTGTTACTGTCAGTGGAGAAGGTTCTCCAAAGTCCATTGTTTTGGGTCCAGACTCTAAAGGGTACAAAAGAGAAATGTCTCTTGTTGTGTCACCGTTGAAGTCCTTAATTTGACCACTCTTGTTACCCCGTCTGCCCCTGGTCTGAGTTCTGAAACTCTAGCCAGAGGCCAGTATTGTCTTGGAGTACTGTCATGTATGAGAACAAGGTCCCCTACCTTAATTGTGTCAGACCAATCCTTCTTAGTCATTTGTTTATGTCTCTCCCTTAGACCCATCAAGTACTCAGTTTTCCACTGTTTTATGAAATGAGCTTTAACTCTAGTTAAATGTTGTAACTTAGTCTGGAGCTCATCATGTCGTTGAGTCCAGTTTGGGTCTTCTGAAGAGTCTATCTTGTAGTCCGGCAGGAGACTAACTTGTTCTCCCCGAATCAAATGATTTGGAGTTAATGGTTCTGGGTCATTAATGTTGTCACTCACATAAGTGAGTGGCCTATTGTTAATGATGTTCTCAATCTCAGCCAGGAGAGTGAGTAACCCAAATAAGTGTATCTGTTTTTGCCAATTGCTTTCTTCAAGCAATTCTTTACTGTTTGTATATTCCTCTCCCAGATAGAACCATACCAAGGAGAGGCAACTGGAATATACTTCCACTTTATGTTTTGATTTTGTATATATAATTGTGTGATTTCATTGCTTAACAAGTCGTGGATGACTTGTTCACCAGCTTTGAAATATGTAGCATTGTCAGTCCAAACTGTCTTGGGTACTGAATGTCGTGCACAGAATCTCTTAAAGACAGCAACAAAAGATTCTGCTGTTAGGTCCTCCACAACATCCAAATAAACAGCTCGTGAGGCTGCACATGTAAACAGTACAATGTACATTTTTTGTTCCGTGTCACCCCCCTACGTCAATGCTCCTGTATAGTCAATGCCTACAGTCTCAAAGGGTCTGTTGAGAGTAACTCTCTCCTCTGGCAAAGCAGGAGGATTTGGTTTCCTATAGGGCCTAGCATGAATACGCCTACATGTGACACACTCACTCAGGACTGTTTTAACAGTGATCCTTCCCTTGGGTATCCAATAAGTTTTTCTTAATGTAGTTAGTGTCTGTGGTACCCCCATATGATATACATCATTGTGTATTTTTCTGATGATTAATGTTGTCAAATAGCTAAATCTAGGTAAAAGGATTGGATTTTTGCTTTTGTATGACAGTTTTGATTTGTCTAATCTCCCTTTACACCTTAGAAGGCCTTCCTCATCTCTGAACAAGTTTAGATCCACAACTACTGATGGTACAGGTTCTTTTGTTTGTTTCCCATTTGTTAAGAATTCTAACTCTTTATTGTACTCTTTTTGTTGGCTTGGCCTATCCAGTATTGGGTTGCAACTTCTGTATAATTATGATTGTTTTTATTTAGCTGTTTGTTAATTGTAGCTAAACAGTTGTGAGCAAACCTCAAACAGTAGGCTGTCACCCTGACAAGTTTGTTGAAATCAGAATACCGTTCAAAATTAGTGATTGGTTCAACCTTTTCATTTGAAAAGATTAAATTTAATGTCAAGTTAACTTGTTCCACAGGCCATTGGTCTGTATCACAGAGCCACTTTGGTCCCATAAACCAAGTTTTGTTTGACTTCAACAACTTGTAGGATAAACCTCTGGTCAGAAAGTCTGCTGGATTCTGTTTTTGGAACATAGTGAAAGTTTACTTGTAGGCTTTCATTAGCGTCAGCTATTTCTTTTAGCCTATTTCTTACAAAGATATTCTTACTATTAATGCTATCATTCCGTATCCAGGCAAGACAAATCTGACTGTCAAGCCAGACGTGGATATTAGTTATGAACACATCATAGTAAGCATCCTTAAGCAATGAAATGGTTTTAATGGCTAATGTAGCAGCCAATAGTTCCAATTGAGGTATGGTTCGGGTAGGTTTGAGAGGTGCAACTTTCCCTTTTGCATAAATTAGATGACTTTCTGTAGGGCTTACAAGATACGCACAGCACCCATAAGCTTGTGTGCTTGCATCAGCAAACACATGAAGCCTCTGGGGCTTATCCCTAAACCCACAGCACCTTTGAATTTTAATGTTCTGCACTTTTGTTAAATCAGTAGCTAACTTCTTCCAAGATTTTTGATTTTCATTTGTTATTGGATCATCCCACCCAACATTTGTCCTCCAAATTTCTTGGAGGAGAATCTTTGATTTTATTGTTGAAGGCAGGAATAGACCCATAGGATCAAAAATTTTGGAAGCCTCTGATAATATTTGTCTTTTAGTATTTGCTTCCTCATCAAGTTTAATTTTTTTTTTTGTTTTTAAAAAAAACCTTTAGTACAGATTGAATCATGACTGTTAGAAGTTGCATCCAAATACCAGTTCATACCTAAAGTTTTAACTCTGTCTGATGGCTCAGTAAGACCATTATTATCTTTTAAAATCTTTTTGTTTAAATCCTCATTATTTGAAATCCACTCTCTAAGTTCAAAGTTACCTTGTTGCATAATGTTTTGAGAGTGTTCATAGACTTCAGATAATTCAGATTTTGTTGTCGTTGAGCCTATTAGATTGTCTACGTAAAAATGTTCCTTAAGGAAGTTCAATGTTAGAGGTTATTAAACTGGTTTAAATGATGTTTAATTGTCAATGCTAATAGGCTAGGTGAGCAATTGGCTCCAAACAACACAACATTAAATCTATAGGTTATGAACCCTTTATTCAAATCAAATGGATCCTTGAACCATAAGAACCTAAGTTGGTTCTTATCATATTCATTTTTAAGATTTATTCTCAAAAATGCCTTCGAAATGTCACTTTGTACAGCATATTTGTCTAACCTGAACCTCAGTAAGATCTTCACAAGGTCAGAAATGAGATTAGGACCCTCAATCAAGCAATCATTCAAACTGTGTTTATCACTGTCTTTGAGGCTACAGTTATATACTACTCTAAGTTTGTTGTTGGGGCATCTTGTCGATAAACCCCCCTATGGGTTAAATAATGACAACCATCTTTTTTAAAAGGGTTATCTGTTACTTCTTCAATGAAGCCTTTCTGTAGCTGTTCTTTGAAGACATTATTATATATTTTTACATTATTTTCTTGTTTGAGTTTTTTCATTACTTTATATAAATGTCCTTTAGCTACTTTGAGATTATCTCTTAAAGTTGGACAATTTATTTTCCAAGGTAACTCAATAAAATAACTATTGTCTTTACACTGAATGGTGTCTTCAAATCTTTCTACCATTAACTGATCTTCTGAAGTTTGATGTGTGTCATGTATACCCACAGATTCTAGTAACCATAAAGTTTGAATTGCCTCATCCAAAGTTTCATTTGATAATGATGAATTAATGTTCTCAGTTGAGATAATATTATTCAAAGTGTTGCTATTCTTACAGGTGTTATGTAGGACTGAGTTGAGGCCATAGTATTTGTTGGTCATGCACTGTTTTGGTTTAGGTCTAGGTTGTAGTCTGATAGGTCACCCAAAGGGCTATCCCTGATGGAGTCTGAATAGCTATACCATTACCTATCTCTACTATGCCCTTATGAATAAGATTAATATAATCTGCCCCTATTAGCATTTCAATGTTAGCTATTGTGTTGTTAGTGATATGTCTATCAGCTATTTTGTAGTGTTTTTTCAAATGATTTATGGTTTGTTCTAGTTTGGGTATAACCAGTTTGTTTTGTCCTACTTTAGAAATAATAACTGCTTCAATTTTCTTGAATTTACTTTCTAAATGTAGTTCCAGGTCAATTGTCTTATAGCTATTTTTGTCCGAGTTATCCTTAACAAAGGACGCAATATTGAAGTTTTGTTCATTCGGGTTTGGTGTCAAACCCAATTTATTAACTAAATTTTTTGAAACAAATGTTTGTTGAGAACAACAGTCTATAAGACATCTCACTGGAGTGGTACTACCCTCACTATTCACTAAGTCCAAAGTAATAGTTGGTAAAAGAATCTCAGTGTTTCTTGTTACATTGTTTGAACAAGCAGAATGTCCCATGAAAGTGGCATTTTCTTGATTACCTTTGTTTGGGGGAGGTATCTTTTGAGTTTGAGTACTATTATTTGGACACTTTGGTGAATCACACATTGATGAGACATGTCGTAAACTTTTACAAAACTTACACTTGAATCTTAACCTAGATTTACAGTCTTTCTTATAATGTCCCTGGCCAGTACACTTTTTACACAGGTTCAACTGTTCACATCTTTTAGCCCTTTGGTTAAAATCTGAATATTTGTCACACCCAGTACTACTGTGTTCATTACTTGCACAAAATTTGCAATATGGTGTGTAAGTTGAGGCAGCAGTTACATTAAAGTTCTGTAATGTAGGTGTTCGTGTTTTGTAGTTGGTCACATTTGATTCTACAATATCAAGTTTTGTCTGTTTGGCTGTAGCTAGTTGGTCTCTGGGAACAGTCTTTGGTTTATCCATAGTCTGGGTCTTATGTGTTGGAAAATCTCTCAAGTTGTAATTAGTTAGGATATTGGGGAAGTGTTGTTCTTATTTGTGTTAAATTAGGATAATTTTCTCCCGTCTTTAGAATTAAATTATCTTTAACCCTCGAAGGAAGGCACCTAAGTACTATGCTTTGTATAAGCCAAGATGAAGTTTTAATATCTATCTCATTGCTAACCAGTTGTCCTATAATAGCTTCTAATTTTGTATAAAAATTTTCCATATCACTATGGTTATCTTTTATGGGTGCAAATTCAAAAATTTGTTGAGATAATTCATATATAATCACATCTTTATTAACGTAATTACGTTTTAAAAGATCAATAGCTACTTCATATGAATCCCCTACGGTGGTAAATAGGCTATCAGGTTATAGGCTGGGCCTTTAAGGGAACTAGTTAAGTAACTAAACTTTTCAACAGTTGAAATATAAGGTTTATTACCTATTAAATTCTCAAATTTGTCAATGAAAGATGGGAATTGTACCGTGTCCCCTTCAAATGTTGGTATTTGCAAAATGGGTAACTGAGCCCTCAATTCTTGTGACTCAGGATTTTGCATGCCACTTAAATTTTGTTGAAGGTTAGCCCTACTTTGATTAAAATCAGAATTAGGTTTTTTTGGTGTTAAGTCAGTCAACCGAGACCGTAGTTCCCTTATTTGCTGTTCAATTGAGCTTACCTGATCATCATCATCAGCGTAAAGGTCTATCAATTGTTCTTCAGCCATTTCGGATTCAACTAACTCTGAAATACTCTCATTAATGGCTATTATTTCCTCCTTTTTAATTTCTAATTTAATAATTACACTCTCTATATTTTTCTTACCTGGTTGTGTAATATTGTTAAAAGTGTTCACAGCCTTTGTAACAGCTCCCAACTTTGCCCCCTTTTCTTTTTTAACTTTTTCAATTCCGCACTGTCCATGTCTAAGTCAAAATTGTTTAACTGGGGATCGTAATAAAATATAGGACAAGAAGAAATTACCAGAGAAGAGAGAGCACAGACAAAACAGTCAAGTTTAAATTTGGTTTAATCCCCCCCAAGTACTTGTGTGTCACTCAGGTCTAAGCTTATAAGAGAATGAGACTCCTTTAATGTAAATGTTTCCTAGTTAGGCCCTAGGTTGTAGACCTAATTAGGCTTGCTCAGGTTAGGCTTAGGCTAGACCATTTAGCCTAATTCTGCAATTTTTGTTAAGTAAGCTTAAGGTTTGTAAATTCCCCACACACGGACCACCAATGCGAAAAATGCTCTGTATGAATTGGTCCACAATTAACCCACCCCTTATATCTCCAGTCTAACTATAGAGTAGATCAAGTCTAGCCTAGAGGGGTCAGCCTAGAGATTCCGGAAATGGTCCAGAGCGGGCAGATAAATTGAGGTCCACAGTAGGATTCCTCACAAGAATTAGGTTAGGGCAATCTACCTTCACCTTTGTTAAGCTATGAGTTGATGCTGGGTCTTAGGCCACAATGTAGGCCTAACTTGTCTGACCCAGCTTAATTTAATGAGATTAACTTTGGTGTAAAAACTCAATTAGTCACTTACTTTTTGTTATCGGAGTGTCTCCCTTCTCCGGTTATGTTTTCGAGAGCGCACTTTGCTGGTACGTCCTCTCGCCCCGTTCTTCCTTTTCGTTCTCTCTTTGTTCTCCTCTTCGCGGGGCTTCTCGTACCAGCGTTGTCTTGGTTTATTCCTCGGTTGGTTGAGCGGTAATGTATCTCCATTACCGAGCACGCTCCTCCCACACAGTATATAAATACTAGTGTGGAGAATAACTCTGGTGAGCAACCAATTGGTTTCATCCACCCAGTTATTGACATAAAAGGAATTTAATGATTGTTAGATTAACTACCTACCTACTCAGTGAACCATTTTCGTTACCTCCCAACTACCCACTCATCAGTTTTCCATAATCAGGTCACTTTCAAGACCCATGAGCCCCTTCTCTTGCACTGGGATAGTAAGCTGCTTACAGATATCTCCCATGGGTTAGAGGTGGTGGACCGTGTGGCTGTGCTTGTAACCGATAACGGGGAAGAGAAACTCCTTGGAGTTCCAATGGTAGCTGCTGCAACTGGAGCATCTCAGGCTCAGGCGTGCCTGAAGCTTGTGGACGACTGGTCTTTGAGGGGCAACGTCCGAGGTCTTGTTTTTGATACAACTGCGTCCAACACGGGACTTCATGCTGGAGCTTGTACTCTCATTGAAAAGGAGTTGGGTATTGATCTGGTGTGGATCGCTTGCCGACACCACGTGGTAGAAGTCGTCCTTACTGCGGCCTTCGGTGCTTGTTTCGGAACATCCAGTGGACCTGAAATTGGCCTATTCAAGCGCTTGAAGCAGCACTGGGTTTTCATTGATCGCAGCAAGTTCGAGAGTGCACTCGACAGCCTGTTCATTGAAACAGCAGAGCAGAGGAAGGAAATGGTCTCCTACTACAAGGAGGCTGTCAAGAAGAAGAGCCAGCGGGACGACTATAATGAACTGATGCTTCTCTGCCTCCTTTTCTTGGGAGGGAAGCTTGACGGTCCTGTGAGAATTCGAAACCCTGGAGCCATGCACCATGCGCGATGGATGGCCAAGGCCATTTACACGCTCAAGGTGTTCCTATTCAGAGATCAATTCACCTTGCTTCAGACCGAGAAACGGAACATCGAGGAACTAAGCCTGTTTATCACGCTCCTTTTCGGCCGCTACTGGAACGAGGCCAATGTTGCATACATGGCTCCATTGAATGACCTCACTTTCTTGCGCCAGCTGAAAGCTCACCCAAGAAAGACGAACGACGCGGCATTTGTGGTTCATTTCAGTACTTAATCCCCTTGGCACTCTTTGATCCTCGAGTTCACGCGTCAACGAAGGAGAGGATTGCTCACAACATCGTAGTTGTTCCCGAAAAAAGAAAAGGACTCAAGTGCGTGGACGGAAAAACTTTCTCCTCGAGCAATCCCTTGGAATTCTATGCCACCAAACGTTCAGCAATCTTCTTCAACCTCGTCATGCAGCACGGAAGTGAACAGGCGCAATCATTCCTGTCCAAGACACCAAATGATTGGAACACAGATCCAGCTTACCAAGGAATGAAGGAACGTGTAGAGAAGATGGCAGTGGTTAACGATTGCGCAGAAAGAGGAGTTGCGCTCATTAAGGCTTTCAACAGCACAATCACGAAGGATGAAGCGCAAAAGCAGTACCTTCTCCGCGCAGTCGCTCAGCACCGCAAGGAATTCAAAGAGCCGACTAAAACTGGTCTCAAGAAGACCTAAAGATCTTCAACTGTAATATAGTCATAAATTGTCAAATTATTATCCTTGTTCAATAAATGTTCCAGTCATAAATTGTCGTCATTATTCAAATTATTTCATTTTGAGCGAGTGCATAAAAAGGTCCTAGAGCAAAGATAATTAATTGGCACGTTTATTCTTGTGGGGGAATAGAATAAGGGCAGATGTGACCGAATTTAAAATTCCAAAAAACGCTGTTGTGGACCGCCCTAATATATATATATATTATATATATATATATATATATATATTATATATATATATATATATATATATATATATATATATTATATATATATATATGAGGGGCGACACGCTTGACCTTCGCGAAATGAGAAATCATCACGTGGAACCTTTGTAAGGTGTATATATATATATATATACTTCTTACTTCGTAGCCCCCGGGTTCTCTTATGCGAACCCGGCGGCACTCAGGTATCCCGCTACCACCGTGGGACGGGTCCATAGGTCTCGTAGAGAGGTAATGTTGGAGTTGTCTTTGTTGAGAGAGAGTGTGGCAGTGTAAGAGTAGGTGTTCTGTGTCCTCAGGGTGGAGGTAGCATTTTTGACAGGTGGAGGTGTCAGCTAGGTGGAGTCTGTGTCTGTATTGTTGGAGGGAGGGGTGGTGGCCTGAACGGAGCCTGGCCAGAGTAACTCTTGTTTTCCTTGGGAGGGTTTGTTCGCTCTGATGGACTACAGGGGGAGTATCGTGAAGGACAGTGTTGTGTGGTTGGTCGAGTAGGTATTTCCGGGTAAATTCTGTGTGGAGATGTTTAATGGGGTTGATGTTTAGGGGAGGGGGGATGTTGTTCAGTAGCTGCGAATAGTGAGCAGCAGGAGTACGTTTTTTGTTGCGGGGTGGGGGATTGTGTAATGTGAGATGGTGACAGGGGTGGTCTGGGGCCAGTGCTCTGGAGAAGAATTGAGTCCCTGTCATGTTCATGTGGTGTTCGATGGGGAGTATTTTCGTATTTGCATGTAGATGTGTGATGGGTGTGGTTCGGAGGCAACCAGTAATGCTTCTGAGACCTCTGTTTTGTGTGGTCTATCTTTTTCTGGTTTGTGTGGGAGATGGACGGGGACCAGGCGGGGGCAGCGTAAATTAGGGTAGTACGTACAAACTGTTTGTATAGGATACTAAGGGATTCCTTCTGCTGACCGAATGTTGTGGAGGTGAGTTTTCCGAGAGCGTTGAGTTTTTTTGTTGCTTTGGAGCAAATGTTTGATATGTGAGGGGAAAAGGACATGTGTGTGTCTAGGGTGAGGCCGAGGATTGTTGGGGTTTTGTTTAGAGGTAGGGGATGTCCCCCTGAGGGTGACTCTCGGGTGTGCTTGGGATTCGTGGCGGTCTGAGGTTAGGAGGGTGATGGAGGATTTTTGAGGGGATGCTGACATCCTATTATTAGTCAGCCAGAGTTCCAGATTGGTAATGTACTGCTGGATCAGGCGTGTGGCGGTGTTACGGTTATGGTGTTGTGCTGTTATGGTCAGGTCATCTGCATAGGAGGAAACGTGGACATGGGGGGAGAGAGGTTGTGTGTGTGTATGTATATATATATATATATATATATATATATATATATATATATATATATATGCTGCATTCATTCATTTCACGTTTTATTGTGAAATTCATCCCATATATATATTAGTGATGTAGCGGATGTCATTTTTTTCACATCCGCGGATGCGGATGTTTGATTTCAACATCCGCGGATGCGGATGTCTACATTTTCGTTATTTTTTAGGATATATTCGAGATTTGTTGTGTTTAACGTATATAATAAGTTATTATATAGAGAGAGCTGTAGCTATAATGTAGTATAATTGATTAATTGTACAATAATTGCTGTACTTTTCTCTGAACATATAAAATAATATCAAGCATCTAGCTAATATAGAAATCAATTAGTGAATTCGTCTGCAAATAAATTCGATATATTTTGTTGAGTTTCAGCCACAATTAGAAACCATAATTGTGTTACCAGGATGCGGGACGTGAACCCAACTCAAATGCACCCCACCGACCTCTTTCCCCAACCTCCTCCACCCTTATAGAAAGAGATCTTTAATTAGCTTGATAACTATTTATATTAAGTTTAAAGTTTTATTAGGCATATTTATAAATGAGTAATTAAAATAAAGTAAACTAAGATGTTCATCGTTTAATGTTCAAACTTAATTATAGGAAGGTTATGCTTAAGGAACATTAATTTTTCTGCCTTTTCTGCCTTTTCTGCTGCCAGTCTTTCTCTTTTCATCATATATTAATCCAGCACTGCTAAATAAACTCTCGCTTGGTACGTTTGTTGGAGGACGTGCTAAATGTTTCCTTGCAAGTTTACTCAAGTATGGATAGATATTCTGCGTATTTTTCCACCAACTAATAGGATTGTCACATGCAGCCAGGCGTTTTTCTTGGTGATAGCTCTCGATCATTTTTACTACATCGTTTGACATCGCGTAGGTCTCGTCATTGCTGCTTGACTCAAGAAACTGAGAGACAGATTCTGTGATAGATTTGCTTGTTGAAGGTGTTGGTTCTGTCACTGAAACTTTTATTCTTTTGGTGGGTGGCGAAGCGACAGATTCAAGAAATTGAAGCTCTTCAACTGCTTTGCCAAGTGATGATTTAACTCGTTCTAATGTACTAGGTGAAAATAACTTAGCTTTGTAACGTGGATCTAAGTAGGTTGCAAGAGAGTAACTTCATACAAGAACAGCCTCTCGTCTTGTCGCTTGCATCACTTTTGCGCACAATGAACTAGTTCTATTAATATACAGTGTGTCCGTAAAGTCATGGTGGGATTTTAAATAGCTATATTATTGCAACGAAACATGATGAGATGAAAAAAAGGCAAATTGAAGAACAACTCTAAAAGAATAACTTTATTTAACGTAGTTCGATATGGGCTCCTCTGGTAGCCCTGCAGACATCTAGGCGGTGATGTGTGTCCGTAAAGTCATGGTGGGATTTTAAATAGCTATATTATTGCAACGAAACATGATAATGAGATGAAACAATGCCAAATTTAAGAACAACTCTCAAAGTTGTATCTTGTAGGTAGTCTAGGCTAAGCTTAACCTTTATCTCGTAGTTAGTCTAGGCTGTCCACATGCCTATGTTGAACATGAGCGTAATAGCCCGAAAGTTAATGTGTGGTGTGCTCTAGCACGAGATCGAGTGATTGGCCCATTTTTCTTCGCGGAACCCACTGTGACGTCACACAACTACCTCGCTATGTTGGAACATTTTGCAGTACCCCAATTTATTGACAATAATGTCATCTTTCAGCAAGATGGTGCTCCTCCGCACTATGCCAACGTTGTTCGAGAATTCCTTAATGAAAAATTTCCACAGAGATGGATAGGAAGAGGAGGATGGAAGCCATGGCCTCCACGCTCTCCGGACCTGACACCTTTGGACTTTTATTTGTGGGGTTACGTCAAGCAAAGCGTGTACAGTGTACCCATTAGGGATATTCATCACTTGCACGAGCGAATCACGGAAGCTATCGCATCCGTCACTCCTGATGTTCTTGGGCGTGTGTGGCTGGAATTGAATCACCGCCTAGATGTCTGCAGGGCTACCAGAGGAGCCCATGTCGAACTACGTTAAATAAAGTTATTCTTTTAGAGTTGTTCTTCAATTTGCCTTTTTTTCATCTCATTATCATGTTTCGTTGCAATAATATAGCTATTTAAAATCCCACCATGACTTTACGGACACACTGTAGTAGAATTTGATAATTTCCGCTTATTAATGACATTTTATCTCAACGGTCCACATCCGCACGACATCCCGAGTCCAAAGTGCGGATGCGGGTGCGAGAAAATGTGCGGATGTTCCGCGGATGTGACCTACATCACTAATATATATATATATATATATATATATATATATATATATAAATCCCTTTGCTTTGTCCGGAGTGACGGGGCGCGTTCCTCTGTGGCGAATGTGGGAATGCACCTTTCTTCGGTGTAAGGGCTTTCTCTGCCCTCGTAAACCATTGGACCCATTTGGGGACCCGGCTGATCTCCTGCTTCTATTTCTTTCTTTCTCCTTTAACCCATTCTTTCTGGCTTCTCTCTCCTTTTTTTTTTTTTTTTTTGTTTTTGGACCTTGATTTTGACCCCTTCCTAGGCCCTTGGGTGTGGGAGGTGGTTGCCCTGCACCCTTGTCACTTTTCAACCAAACCCAAGCCCTGTCCCTGCCACCTTTCACCGCGCGTTGGATGAGAGTGGCCGCCTTTCAGGCACGGGACCTGGTACAGGTGTATCTCCCCTGCGTGACATCTATTGGCAGTGGGACCGAGTGTGCCCACGATTCGCCTTTCCCTTGTTGGAGTCGGTGGTGGCTGGATGCACGCGGGGGGATGAAGTTTTCTTTTTGTTTGCTATGGATACTTCTCCCCCTCGGCTTACGACTACTGGTTCTCATTCTCGGACTACTCCTTCTCCCAACACTAGGGTGGTGGACAACCAGCCCCTCGAGTCCTCTACCACTGGAAGACCGCAACCTGATGGGGTTGACTCCCCCTGTGGAAACGGAACGCTTGCACTTTCCTTTTCCGTTGCCGACCCCAGTCCGTCCCTCGAATATGCCCTTGGACCTACACTCTCTGGTGCAGGAGTCTCGCCCCAGCCCACCTCAGCCGCATTCGGGTAAGTCAAGTTCCACGCAGGACTTGCCCCCAAAACCCGGCTTCATGCTCTCCCCATATGCCCCCTCACCCGCCGTCGGCCCACCTCCCGACGGAGAGAGCCCCGCGGCAGACGGGGAAGCCGGCATTCACGGCCATCCTATCGATCGTTGGATATCCCAGTCCACTTCGACGCTACAGCCTCCCTCTCCCTTCCAAGTATCCACAAATTCCTGGTGATCCGGCCTACCTCTAGGTCCCTTCCGACCAACCCTGAACGGACGTTCCAGGCGATCCGAACCCACAGCAACTCCAGCCGCTATGATGTACGCCCACGGAGGGATGGCTCCCTCCTCGTAAAATCACGTCGAGCCGCAGAGACAAAAGCCCGACTCTCCGTCACTGAAGTCCTTGGATGCTCGGTGTCCGTTTCCCCATACCCTTGCCTGAACCAGAGTCAGGGCACTATTTACGCCACCCGCCTATTGTCGATCGCAGTGAACGAGCTCCTGGAGGACTTCGCACCCCAGGGAGTCACAGATTTATCGCTTCACATCCCGACAGGGCGGTACCCCCTCCCCCACCCTGCGTCTGCTCCTTACGTTCAATACCTTAATCCCTCCCGACCGCATTGTATGGGGTATGGAAGACCGACCCCCGGTCCTCCGGATTAACGACGAACTCCTATACGAGCCCAAGTCGGTGGCAAACCACCTCGCTTCTACCTTCGCCGCCGTTTCTTCCTCTGCAGTCGGTTCCGTACCCGCCCCTAACGATAGCCCCTCTCCACCGTCCACAGACAGCACCTACAACCGGTTGTTCACCATGCGTGAACTACAGGAGGCACTGGCCTTTCGACGATCCCCTTGTCCCGGTCCAGACTGTATTCCGTACGGCATGATCCAGCATATCCACACTACCTTACAAATTTTCCTGCTAGACCTATACAATCGCATATGGAGAGAGGGCGCCTTCCCCTCCAGGTGGAAGGAGGCCCACGTCATCCCTATCCCCAAACCCGGCAAAGATTCCCTGGACGCCACAAACTACAGACCAATCGCCCTGACGTGGTGTGTTTGCAAAATCCTTGAAAAAATGGTCGCTACGTGATTATCGTTCGTCCTTGAAAATAGCAATTTCTTCCCGGCTACCCAGTTCGGCTTCAGACAATTCCGCTCCACCACTGATCCCCTCCTGCTCCTCAGCCGAGACATACAGGATGCCTTCGACAATGGACAGTTCGTACTGTCAATTTTATCGATATTCAGAAGGCCTATGACACCACCCGTCAAGCAATGATCCTTAGTCAACTCCGACATCTAGGCCTCGTCGGAGCCATGCCGACCTTCATCAGGGCTTCCTTTCCTCCCGAACCTTTAAAGTCCGGGTGGGCTCAGTCCTCTCTGACACCTTCGTGCAGGAGGACGGGGTCCCACAGGGAAGCATCCTCAGTGTTCTCTGCTTCTCCGTCGTCATGAACACGGTCTCAAAATGCCTTCCACCCACCATCTGCTCTTCCATCTACGCGGATGACCTTGCGATCTACTTCGCAGGGCGAGAACCGTCCGTCGTTCAACGGCAAATTCAGCTCGCCATCTACCGGGTGGAAAGGTGGGCGACGTCGGTGGGCTTCTGCCTCTCCACCCGCAAATCCAAGTGTATGCTCTTCAGTAGAAGACCCACAACCCTTCCTCTTCCCTCTGTCACATTATACGGCAGTCTTCTTGAGATGGCACCCTCCACGCGTTTTCTGAGGATGGCCCTAGACCGACTGCTCAACTGGGTTCCCCATCTCAAGCACCTGAAGCAATCCCTTCGACATCCCTTCGCTCTCGTAGATCACCTCTCCCACACCACATGGGGCGCAGATCGACGCTCTCTTCTTCGCCTTTACACTTCCATGGTACAGTCGAAGCTGGACTATGGCAGTGCAGTTTACGGTTCAGCCTCCAACGCCCACCTCCGTATCTTGGACCCGGTACTTAATAGAGACCTCCGCCTCGCCACTGGTGCTTTCCGCTCCTCCCCAGCCTCCAGCCTCCACGTGGACTGCGATTATCTCCCTCTCGCCCTCCGACGGGGTCTACTACTCATGAGGACATACTTCCATGCGCAGAGGCTACCTTATTCGCTTCTGGGCACGGCGGTTTCTGAACTACCACCCCAGGGATGGAGCTGGCACTTCACTGAAGTGGTCCGCTCTTTCCTTGACCTTTTCAACATGCCCGCCCCCTCAGTTATCCCCATTTCATACAGCATCTACTCCCCCTGGCTCCTCACCCCTATCATGTTTTGCAGGGATGTGAGTGCCACGGTATACAGGTCACTCTTCCGTGAACACACAACCCAACACCCGGACGCAGTCGCCATTTATACAGATGGTTCCCGCTCCGAGGCTGGTGCGGCGGCCTCAGCGGTGATTCTGTCCCAGCCGCTTTCCTGGGGTGTCAGCCTGCTCCGCGAGGGCTTCGTTTTTTCGGCGGAACTTTTCGCGATTACGGAGGCCCTCGACTCTGCCAGCTCCTCCGTCATTTATTCAGATTCCCAAAGCGCACTACTCTCCCTAGAAAGATTTAACCCTCCTCACCCGCTCGTCCGTACCATCCAGCAAACCTTCCACTTTTTAACGGCTCTCCAACACAAGACAGTCGCCTTCTGCTGGGTCCCGGCTCATGTCGGCATCCAGGGTAACGAGGCGGCGGCGGACCGCACGGCAAAGACGGCCTGCTCACTGCCGGCCTCCTCCCGACCCCTCCCCTTCTCCGACTTCTTCCCGACTCTCCGCTAATTATGGTAGCGGGAATGGGACCAGGCCACACAAAATAAACTCCACATGATCAAGCCACAAATAGGAAACTGGGCCTTCTCATTCCACCGGTCCCGCCATAAAGAAGTAATTCTAGCCCGTCTCCGCCTAGGCCACACCCGCATCACTCACGGACGCCTTATGGCGAAATCGCTAGCCCCGCTTTGACCTACCTGCCATGCCCCTATCACTGTCATACACCTCCTGGTGGAATGCCCAAACTTGTCCGCTCTTCATCGCAGGTGTTTCCCTCTCTCGACCGAAAATCCCATACCCGACCGTCTACGATCCATACTCGCCGAAGGCCAGGCTCCCCCCCCCCCTTTTCAACAGAAGCGATTTTTTTTTCTTCCTCACTCACTCCCATCTAAAACCATACCCCTCCTACCCACTATCCAGCAACTCACTCTTACTCACTCCCCTAGTCTACCACCCCCAACACAGTAACAGCACCCACCCACTGCCTCGCCATGTACCACTTTCTATAGGTACGAATCGGCGGTAAATTAAAGAATATATATATATATATATATATATATATATATATATATATATATATATATATTATTTTTTTTTTGTATTGGGGCATTTACCGCCACTTCCCGCTATATGGTAGCGGATATCATGGCGAGGCGGAATACGAGAAAGAGAAACGGAGACGGAGAAAAGGCACTAGAAAAGGGAGAACAGCGGACTACAGGTGAGAAGTCACCTAAAGCTCAGATAGGATGCGAGATTGGGAGAGGAAGAGGAAAAGACGGTCAAGCGAGAAGAGAGGGCTCTCAGCGAGCATAAGGCGTAAACGTTCGGGGAGGGGGAAATCAGAAAGGAACGGAAAAGCGCGACGACGTACTGACGACAGGGTGGGGCATTCCACAAGGATGTGAGAGACGGTGAGGGGCGACTGGCAGGAGGCGCAACGAGGAGCCTCCTGCCGGAACATAAGATAGCCGTGCGTGAGGCGCGTATGGCCGATGCGAAGCCGCGCAAGGACGACCTCTTTGTGTCTGGAGCGGTGGAAAGAGGACACCCAATATGACAGACGGGGGCGGATGGACCAGAGTTTATTTCCGGTGGCATCGTCCCAGGACTGTTGCCACATGCGGTCGTAAAAGGAACGAAAGACCTGCACATAGTCTGAGAAGGGGAGCGGGCGGGGGAGGGGAGGCAGCGAGGCGGCGGACCGGGCTATGCGGTCCGCCGCCTCATTACCGGAAACACCAACATGGGCGGGAACCCAGCAGAAGGTGACCCGGATCCGGTGAACGGTGTGCAGGACATGGTACTCCTGTTGAATAAGGCGTACGAGGGGGTCCGGGGAATCATAGCGCTCGAGCGCCTGAAGGGCGCTCAGCGAGTCCGAAAAAATGGTACAGGAGGACCGCGAACAACCCGATACCAGACGGAGGGCTTCCAGAAGGGCAAAGAGCTCCGCGGAAAAGATGGAGGCCTGAACCGGCAGGGGGATACCCCGGGAGGTAGGTGACAATGACGGAGAGAAGACGGCGGCCGCGACACCTGCAGGGGAGCGCGAGCCGTCGGTGTAGACGGGAACGTCGTCCGAATGGACGGGAAGATGGGCCAGAAAAGAAGACCGGAGGACGGCAGGAAGAGACTCCTTACGCAGGCCACGGAGCGCCTGGCAACGGCAGATAGGGGTGGTCCGCCAGGGGGGCGACAGATCGAAGGAGAACGGCAGAATAGAGGGTGGGGGGATCCCCAGGGACGAGAAAATCTCGGCCAGAGAGGCAGCGAAATGCCACGTGTCAGGCCGGGGTAGCGCCTGGGAGATCGCGGAGAAGAGTAGGGACTTCGGAAGGCGGCAGATGCGAAGGTAACACTTCGCCATGAGAAGGCCCCGGCGAAGGGCCAGGGGGGGGGGTCCACAGTCCACCTGAAGACTAGCGACAGGGGACGAGCGGAAGGCACCCGACGCCAGGCGAAGGCCACGGTGGAGAAGAGGATCCAGCATACGGAGTGCCGGAGAGGCGGAACTGTAGACCACACAGCCGTAGTCGACACGGGATTGCACCAGGGAGGTGTACAGGCGCAGCAGAGTACGCCTGTCCGCCCCCCAGGTCGTGTGGGACAGATGACCCAAAAGGGAGAGGGTGCGGCGAGATGTTTGCCGCAACCGCCTAAGGTGTGGAACCCAACCGAAAAATCCGTCGAGGGTCATACCCAGGAATCTAACGGATGGGACGAGGGGAAGAGGAGTGCCGGCAAGGGTAAGAGCGAAGGTATGCGACAGACGGAGGCGCCGAGGACGGAAAAGCATACTGGAAGACTTAGAGGGTGAGAAAGCATAGCCAACCGAGGACGCCCAGCGAACCACCGCGTTGATGGCTAGCTGGAGCCGACGTTCAGCCAAAGACGGGAGGCGGCCAGAGCAATAGATAGCCAGGTCATCGGCATAGAGGGAGCTACGAACGGATGTAGGCAGGACCGTAGCGACTGTGTTCATCACGAGTGAGAAACACAAGACGCTAAGGACACTACCCTGAGGGACACCCTCCTCCAACGGAAAGCGGTCAGAGAGGGCAGAACCGATGCGGACGCGGAAAGAACGGGCGGACAAGAAGTTATAAATAAAGGAAGGGAGAAAGCCTACGAAACCCAGGGAGCGTAAGCAGTCGAAGACCGCGCTCCGCCGGGTAGTATCGTAGGCCTTCTGGAGGTCGAAAAAGACGGCGAGTACAAATTGACGCCGGGAGAAAGCCTCCTGCACGTCATGGCTAAGGAGAAGGAGGGGGTCGGTGGTAGACCGGAAGCGCCGGAAACCAGCCTGGGTAGCAGGGTACTGGTCACTCGCCTCCAAGGTAAAGGACAGCCGCGAGGCGACCATCGCCTCCATCACCTTGCAGGCACAGCATGTTAGGGAAATGGGGCGATAGTTCGACGGGAGTGAGGGGTCTTTATCGGGCTTCGGGATGGGGACGACGATGGACTCACGCCATCGGTCCGGAAATGAACCCTCCAACCAAATCCGGTTATAGAGGTCCAGTAGAAAGCTGAGAGCAGAGGGGTGGAGATGCCGTAAAAAGTCATAGGGGATATTATCGGGGCCGGGGGCGGAGGAGCGTCGGGGGCGGAGGGCCTCCCGAAGCTCTGTCATGTGGAAGAGGTGATTATAGGGGTCATTCCTATGAGGTGGAAATTCCGGTGGGTCGCGGCGGGAGTGGGGGGAATCGGAACTGGAGATGGCTGCAAAGTGCGCCGCGAGTGCGTTCGCGACGGCCTCCGGATCGGACACGAACTCGTCGTCCCCGACCCGAAGCACCGGGGGTCGAGGGGGGACACGGGTCCCCTCAAAGCTACGCACCTTGCGCCAAACAGTCAAGGGGGCAGTCGAGGAGGAGATCCCGGACACGTAACTCCGCCAGGAGGTACGCCGGGCCAGTTTCAGGACCCGACGGGCCACTGCCTTCAGGCGCTGAAATTCTATCTTGTGCTCCAGCTGGCGGGTCCGGTAGAAGCGGCGGCCGGCACGGCGCCGCTCCTGAACGGCATGGGAGCACTCTGGGGTCCACCATGGGACGCTTCGCGGTCTGGGGGAGCCAGAGGTACGGGGGATGCAACTGACGGCAGCCGAGAGGATCTTACTCTCGAGGAAGGCGAGGGCCTCATTGACGGAGGGAAAGGCAGGAATTGATGGCGAGATGGCCGTGCCCCTCGCGTATGAGGCCCAGTCTGCTCGGGCGAACAGCCAGCGCGGGCGGACAGAGGTGGGGGGGAGGAGACGGGTCGGGGTAAGACACACTGGGAAATGGTCACTGCCGGAAGAATCCGGCAGGACCTCCCAGGTGAACTCCGTCACGATTTCGAGGGAAACCAGGGAAAGGTCGATACAGGTGAAACTGTCATGGGCCGAGTGAAGGCAGGTTGGGGAGCCATCGTTCAGAAAGGTGAACTCGAGCTCGTCCATAAGGGAGAGAAGGGTCCCGGAGAGAAAGGTGGAGCAAACGTCCCCCCAGGCCGGGTCCCGACTGTTGAAGTCCCCGAGAATCAGAAAAGGGCGGGGAAGCTGGAGAATTAGGTCACGGAGAGAATCGGGTGGAGGGCGTACGTTAGGGAGAGGTAAAGAGAGCAGACCGTGAGCTGGCGCCCCAAGAAAAGGCGCACGGCCACAGCTTGCAGGACTGTACGGAGCGGGAGGGGGCGGAAAGGGACGGAGCGGTGCACGAAGACCGCGGCGCCCCCCCTCCCCGCCCCATCGAGAGGCGGGGAAGGGAGCCCGCAGTAACCGGACACTCGAGGGAGGGAACGGGATCCCAGAATCGTCTCCTGAAGGCAGAAACACGCCGGACACCTGGAGGCCAGGAGAGAGGAGAGACTCTCGAGGCCTACCAGGAGCCCGCGGATGTTCCACTGCAGGAGCGAGGTATAGGGAGGGGTAGGAAGGTCAGCGTAAAGGATGATTATGGGGTGGGTGGGCCGATCGGGCGGCCCGAGATTAAAGAGGGAATCGGAAAGCCCCGGAATTCAGTGAGGGACGCCGAACGAGGGCGAAGGCGAGGGTCCCCCCGACGAGGGGGGCGATGTGGAACCAGACGCCGGCAAGTCCTCCAGAGGAGGAGTCTCCCGGACGTCCGGGGGAGAGCGATGCAGAGAAGGGGATGTGAGAGGTATCCAGAATGCCCCTCCCTTCACCGGAGGTGCGGGGGAGGCAGGACTACGAGGGGGAGTGGAAAATAATACCTCACCCGGAGGCATTGGCAGGTCGAGGAGAGAGATGGGGCGGGTCAAACGCGGGGGCGTGCACGTCCCACCCACGCCGACCAGGCGGGCGAGTTCCCCCTCCAGTGGGTCCATCGACCGGGCCGGAGAGGGGTGTATCTCAGCCCCCACCACGAGGGCCGACGGGGACCACAGGGGGGAGCGTGCATAACGGTTGCGCAGTGGGGACGGTGAGGACTCCGGGGCGGTAGGGCGAAGGGGGCGTTTGTGTTTAGGAGAGGAAGGTGATGCGAGGCTTATGGCGTCGAACCTTTCGGGGTCACCACTGGCGCGGCGCTTGCGGCCCCTATCCCTCCGTCGTGCGGCCCGCGTGGGTGACGGCGGGTCACGATCCGGAATGGGGGTGGCCGAAGGCGCCGGCGGAGAGGGCGTAGAAGGGCAGGGGGGTTGCCGACGAAGCATCGGCGTTCGCGGAGGGAGCACGTGGGGACGCGCTGGTAGTACGGGAGCCGCGGTAGGAGTCCGCTGGGCGGCAGAGGATGGACTGGGAGTAGCGGACACGGTGGGTGGAGGCGCGTTGGGAACCGCCGGTGAGGACGGGGTCCGGGAACGGAGAGCCTCGGCGTACGAGGCACCACGCCGGGCCTCGCAGCCACGCAACCGCTCCCGCGCCTCCCGAGCGCTGAGAAACTCTGATGAACAGAGGGCCCGAACCTCCCTTTCAAAGAGGAAGGACGGGCAAGAGCGGGATGAAGCAGGGTGTGGTCCATGGCAGTTGGTGCAGGAAGGCGGAGCAGTACAGGACAAGGGGTGGGGAGGGCCGCCGCAGCGGACACACAACGGGGCCGGCTGACGGCAGGAGCTGCTCACGTGGCCAAACCTATTACACTGAAAACAGCGCGTAGGATCTGGCACGTATGGTCGTACTGAGAATTCGCACACTCGTCTCACCAAAGCCCCAGAATACCGAAACGGGGGGCACCAGTGAGTCGAAAGTGAGGAGCAGGCGAGGAGAAGGGGCAGTTGGGGACCGCGATCTGTCGGGAAAGCGGTACACCCTCACAACACCCTGGGAGGCGAGGTCAATCTGGAGGTCTTCCACCGGGATGGGTAGAAGACGAGCAGCGTAAATTGTGCCCTGGCACTGATTGAGGCGGGGGTGGGGAGTCACCGTGATCCCGCAGCCCAGGACATCGGGGATAGCGAGCAGAGAGGAGGTTTCGGCAGAGGAACGCGACCTTATCAAAATGGAGCCATCCCTCTGAGGCCGAAGGTCAAAACGCGCCGTCCCCGTCTTCCCATGGATCGCTCGAAAGAGACGTTCGTGGTTAGTGGGGAGGGGCTTGGAGGAGGAAGGGCGGAGGACGAGGAACTTGTCCATCGTCCTAAGGCCGAGTGAAGCCGTCTGGCCAAACACCACCGGAACTTCGAGGGGGCGAGAAGACGAGAAAGGCGGACGGCGACGTCGGGTCCCACGTCCCCCAGGGGCCGAGGGGGCCGGGCGCGATGAGGCCCGACCGGAGTGGGAGGCGACCGGGGCCGCGGGCCTCCCACCTGAGGGCGAAAAAGCAGGTGGGTCCCGATCGGGACGTGGAATATGGGGGGATCCAGGGGTCGGGGGGTCCACTGCAGGTCCATCCGCTACTGGCGGGGGTCGGGCAGCGGCGCCACGAGCCTGGGGAAGAGAGGGAGAGGAGGTGTCGGTAAGAAGAGCAGACGGGGTGGGCGAGGGCTGCCGACTGCCCTTACCAGACCCACGGTCCAAAGAGGTAGTCAGAGGGAGGTCAGATGCACAAGCCGGGTCGTCAACGAGGTCCATTAGAGTTGTAAGTGTTTCCATAGAAAATTTTTATTGTAGTTTCGCGCCCGGGGCCGCGGGGAACCGATTACCCGGGGCCCAAGGGGACCAAGCGCACGCCGGCGGGGGGTGGGTGCCTCGTCCCATGTAGGTACCCCCGTTTCAAAAGGGGCCCTTGCAGCGTCGAGAGTTCTCCCCCGCCGGCAGCAAAGACCAAGGCCCCCCAGGGTCCCAGGCCTGGGCACCCTACCAGCCAACTTAGTCCGGCCCCGGCCATGGGGGCGAGACCCCCAGCGACCAGCCCCGGCAGCCCACGGGGCGCGCGAAGTGAACAGAGAAAGCAGAAAAACAGAGGGGGCAAGGAAGAGGGTAAAGAGGGGAAGACAGGAAAGAGGGGGCTGTAGGATAGCAGGGTATGCTAAAAGTCCACTTCGCAACCGGGCGGGGATCCGGCAGGGCCCCCAGCCGCGGCTGACCCCCCTCGCCACATGTAGGCAGGAGCCCGCGGGCGATCCACCCCAGAAAGACCGCCCGCGGGGAGGGGGATATATATATATAATATATATATATATATATAATATATATATATATATATATATATATATTATATAATCTTACTGTTTACATTTTACTTATGAAATGTTGCACTACATGCTTTATGCATCCTTTTATCGCACTTGGTACACTTCATCCTGGTATTTTTCATGCACACAATGCATCTTCCCTGAGAGCAAGAGTCTATAAAATGATTAATTTCATTGTACCTAGAGGCATTGCTGGGTGGTGCAGATGGACCTCCCCTTCGTAACCTTTGTTCTTGCGTTGCTATCAAAGCTCGGGCTACAGATCTCCTGAACTGTAAATGGTTTACATTTGATGTGTTTATATGCTTATAGAATCTAAATGCAGCGATTACAGAGATATTCAAGTGTTGAGAATATATCCACCACCATTTTTTAGAACGTAATCTTGGTCGATACGAGGATAGCAATCGGTCGCAAACATCCACCCCTCCCATTCCTTTATTGTACACAGATATAAGAAATGGCTGACTGACCTTTTTCTTATGTCCTTGTTTTACTCACCTTTCCATTGTTTGAACTGGGGTGACGCCATAGTAATTACTAGCCACGGTTACAACTGAATTGTAGTTCCATTTGACACACAACACTTTTCCATCTGATCTAAAATCAAATGACTCATTCCTTTTTTTCATTTCCGATTTAGACATTATGTGGAATAGAATGGGAGGTCAAAGAAATCTTTTTAGTTTTTTGCCAGTGTGGACTACTTTGCGAAGAGCTTATAGTTTCGGCACTATCCTCATCTTCTTCATTCAAATGCAGTTCAACCTCACCAGCAACTTCATTTGGCAAACCTTCTTGATCAAAAACTGCATCATCACATTCTTCATCACTATCGACGTTCTGGTTACCCATTTGAGGAGGCAGAACAACAACATATACCTCAGGAGTGCTTGAATTTGCAGCAGCTTCTGTCACCATCTGAAGGAAATGGAATCTCGAAACACGAGGTCGTGATCTAAAAAAAAAGGATGCAAAGCAATAAAATCAGTCGGGTGTCACTTCTAAATTTACACACTTTATATTTTTCATAACTTGTATAAAAATCTTTATCATGAAATAAAATAATGTAAACCTAGTCCTAAAGCATATAATTACAGACGATGCATTTATATGTCACACTGTGGGGGTTGTGAAGTCTCTCACCCCCCCCCCCTGATTTTCAAATCCCCATGAGGGGGGATGTCAAGTTTTTCACAAAACCCCCACCCTAATTTTCAAGTCCTATCTGGTTCTTCAAGTTTTTCTCTCCACACAGGAGTCAAGTTAGTAAGCCTGTTAACTGTAAAAATACTGTAAATGTGCTAGCCTGTATTTGATCTTGAAAGCCTATTAAAAGGTTATGGAACCTGAATAGATTGTCAAATAGACAGGCTGAGATTAATAGACGTGTCCTTTTGGAAGCCAAGGGAGTTTAGAAAGCCTTTAAAAGGTATGATGTTAAGTGCTCTAGCTTGTAATCCTTGGCCAGTATACAATAGGAATAAAGACTTGTTCATAATAATTCTTATTCCTAGTTATTATAGTGTTGTCATTCGTATTTCACCATCATTATTAGTATTAATTATTATTATTATTAAAAGTAGACATATATATAGGTTTTTTGAAACTGTGACTGAGTGTAGATAGGTGTAATAAATCCAGCCAGGTTAGAATCAGACATCAGACCTTTACTTATTGCCTAGTTTGCAGTGCATGCTGGAGCCCTGGAGTTTCCTTTAGCCAAATCCAGTCGTGTAACTAGCTGGAGAACCTATCATTATTATAGGACACCAGTCACATTATTCCAGAGTTAGGGTTTTGCTCATGCTTGTTTGGCACTGATTATAGGTTGATTAACTCCTGTGAGATAGGTTTGCCATAACTGTCAATGTTTAGTTATTTTTATGCGAGTTATTTATTATGTGTGTGTTTTGATTTCATGAGTAGATTATGTTTTCCAATGATCAATTATGAAGGCATGATTCCAGTTAATATTTGTTGATTAATTGTCTGTTGTTATTATTATGATTAATGGTGCCTGGTGCATGTAACTAATAATCTTGTGTTGTCTAGACAACAAGTTAGGACTCAACTCACATGGTACAGATTCATCAGGGTTGGATTGTGGATCCAATCCAGTGGGAGCTACACAGTCCAGTGAGGTTATGTCAACCACTGTTGGCTACTGGGATCTGCCCTGAAATCAGTCCTGTGACCCTAACCCTACTAACTAGCCAGTGTATAAAGTGTACAAGTGTATAAAGAAAAAACTCAGGTCATAAGGGGGGGAGAGGTCAAGTTTGAAGGGTAGCTAGGCTGGGACAAGGGTTCACATTCTGTGCAAGTCATTTCTGGTACTTGTCTCCCACTTGCTTTCTATCATTTCTGCCAAATCTCACTAAGGGTTATTTGTTTTCCAGAGGTTTTGTTAATTGTGATTCACTGCCAGCCTTTTATGTTTATACTTTTATACTGAATAATTGTTTATTTCAGATATAATAAAGAGAAAAAAACAGAGTAGTTTACTTCTATTAGGTTTACCTTTGAATTCCAGCCCTTTCTTGGACTCTGAGTGGTTGGTTCTCCTACTCATGGGAGAGTCAGATTTAGTCACCCGAACTAGGTGGGAAGAGTCTTTTGCAGTTAATGTGAGAGTCGGACCTGAATAATCTCCTGGAAATAAACCACTGACAAGAGACACATTCCTAGATACCTGGGAAACTACCTCTTTGCCCAGTCTCTTGACTATCACGAACCCAGAAATGTGAAAAGGTGCTGGGTGGTTCAACAATGCAGATACTTGAGGACTACAGCCTACGCAGCAACACAGTAAAGTATGTTATATATATATATATATATATATATATATATATATATATATATATATATATATATTTTTTTTTTTTTTTTTTTTTCTCAAAGAATGACCGCTCATGGCCACCAAAAGAAAGGTGGATAGCAGAGCGAACACAGAACGAAGAGTATGGAACAACTAACGGAAATGAACAATAGACGGGGGGGGAGGAGGAGGAGGTGGGGGAAAAGCAAAAAGATCATAGCGGGGTCACAGCCGGTAAAGAAGTCGGGAGCGAAAGAGGAAGGAGAACAACCCGGTTATCGAAAAGTAGGAACCTTCAGACAGAAGAGCGCCAAGCCTATCACAAAGCCCAACGTTCTCCAAAAAGGGAAAATACTCTGCGCGCAGCGCAGAGTAAAGCGGACACTCCACCAGAAGGTGGGCAACTGTAAGGAGGACGTCACAATTGGGACATCGGGGCACCCGATCCCCGGCCATCAAATAGCCATGGGTCAGGTGGGTGTGGCCAATACGGAGGCGGGCCAGAGCCACCTCCTTATGGCGCGACCGATGGAAGGAAGAGGCCCAACATCCCAACTTGGGTTTAATCTTGCAAAGTTTGTTGTCCGTAGCGCCATCCCAGCGACTCTGCCACCGGGAGCGCAAAAACCTACGGAAGCCAGGGATATAATCAGAAAAAGGGAGGGACACAGGTGAAACCTGCAGTCGGCACACGGAACGGGCAGCTCGATCGGCAGCCTCATTTCCAGCCACGTTAACATGTGCTGGGACCCAGCAAAATACCACCTCCTTGCCACCGAAAGCGACAAGAGTATGGTACAGTAGCTGGATCGTCGGACCAGCGGGTGGACAGAGTCAAAACACTCCAGGCCATCCAGGGCACTGCGGGAATCCGAATGGATGACGAACGACCCATCCGGATGCTCCCGCACCACCTCCAGAGCGCTCAGAATGGCATAGAGCTCCGCCGTAAAAACGGAAGCCTCATCAGGGAGACGGGTACATCGGGGAGCAAGGACAGACGACTGGGGAACAGCCGCGGATCCAACGCCCCCGACGACCTCGAACCATCCGTGAAGATCGCAACACATGCAGAGTGACACGCCGCATGCTGCAGGAAAAGAGACCGAAGCAAGGCAGAGTCCGACTCGGTCTTGCGAACGGGGCGCAACGCCCTACAGCACGCAACAGGGGTGCTCTCCCAAGGTGCAACACCACTGAAAGAGACCGGTATAACGGATGGAGGGGGAGTGCCCATACCATCGAGGAGGGAGGTCACCGTGTCGGTGAAATACCAACCCCCATCCCGGCAGAACGCCCTCTCAACCACCTGGAACAGAGGAGAGGTGGGAAGACGGAGGATCCGGAGATAGTGTTTAGCAACGAGGAACGACCTCCGATCCTCCAAGGGAGGGATGTCGCACTCCACCTGCAGACTATCAACCGGAGAGGAGCGGAAGGCGCCAGATGACATGCGCAGTCCTCTAGAGAGGACCGGATCCAGTATCCGAAGGGCCGTGCGGGAGGCGGAGCCATACACCACACTCCCATAGTCTAATTTGGACTGTACCAGGGACACGTACAAACGGAGGAGCGTCCGCCTATCCGCGCCCCATGTAGTATGCGACAGATGCCCCAGCAAATCCAGGGTACGTCTCGCGGACTCGCGCAGCCGGCGAAGGTGGGGAACCCAGCTCAAACGGCTGTCGAAAACCATACCAAAAAGAGTACTGATGAAACGAGGGCCAGAGGCTGACCCCCGAGTGTAAGGTTAAAGGCCGGGATGGCGCCGGATCCCCGTCTCCTCGACGGAAGGAAGGCCACACACGAAGTCTTCGGAGAAGACAACGTAAGGCCCACCGACGACGCCCAGCGTTCAACCCGATTGACCGCGAGTTGGACTTGCCTCTCCACGAGGGGGGGACTCGTCCCCGCGGCATAGACAGCCAGATCATCTGCATAGATGGAACAGCGCACCGAGGGCGGAAGAGCTCCCGGTAGCGCAGACATAACTAGGTTGAAGCATGAGACGCTCAACACACACCCCTGGGGCACCCCTCCTCCTGAACATACAGGCAGATAGGGCCGCCCCATTACGGACGCGGAAAGTGCGACGGCAGAGGAAGTTGCGAAGAAACGTGGGCAAAAAGCCCACAAAACCAAGAGACTTCAAACGGTCCATGACCACTCCCCGACGGGTCGTGTCATAGGCCTTTTGGACGTCAAAAAAGACGGCCAGAACAAGATTCCGGCGGGAAAATGCCTCCCGTACATCATGACCAAGGAGGAGAAGGGGGTCCAGAGTACCCCGAAATCGACGAAAACCATACTGGGTCGGGGGGCATAACCCAAGCGACTCCAGTGTAAAGGAAAGTCGGACGGCCACCATCTTTTCGAGGAGCTTGCATAAGCAGCTCGTCAAAGCAATAGGCCGATAGCTCGCCACCTCCGCCGGATCCTTCCCCGCTTAGGTATCGGGACCACAATCGCCTCCCTCCAACGGGAAGGGAACGACCCCTCAACCCACATCCGGTTGAAAAGATCCAGCAAGAAGTGCAGGGCCATCGGGTGCAGATTCCGAAGAAAGTCATACGGAATGTCATCAGGGCCAGGAGCGGAAGAACGACGGGTTGCCAAAGCAGCCCGAAGTTCCCGCATCGGAAAGAGATGGTTATAGGGCTCGTTCCCAGGGGGCGGGAACGTGACCTCCGATAAAGGGCGATTCGCAGCCGAAGGCGAACGGGAAACCGCAGCAAAAGCACCGGCCAGCCGATCAGCCACAGCAGCAGGATCCGAAAGGAAGCCGTCCCGTCCCGAAGGACAGGGCGACTAGCAGGGACCGGCCTCCCCTCGATACTACGTACCTTCCGCCACACAGCAGCAGAAGGGGTAGATGAGGAGATGCCGGACACAAAAGCACGCCAAGAGGCCCGACGGGCCAACTTGAGAGTCCGGCGGGCGAAAGCCTTCGCCCGCCGCATCTCAATCAAGTGGCCCGCGCGCCGGGTGCGGTGGAAGCGGCGCGTTGCCCTCTTCCTCTCGCACACCGCCTGGTGACATGCTGGAGTCCACCACGGGACGCTACGAGTCCGCGGGTTACCGGAAGAACGAGGAATACAGTCTTCCGCGACGCCCATCACCACCCGCTCGAAGAACTCCAAGCTCTCATCCACCGAGCCAAAGCTCAACACCGAACGGACAATGACGGAACGAGCTCTGAAAGATGGCCAGTCAGCCCGCGCAAGGCACCACCTCGGTCGAGATGAAACGCCCGGCTGCGGACCGACCGGCTCAAGACAGACTGGGTAATGATCACTGCCATAAGAGTCCCCCAACACCTTCCACGAAAAATCGAGTAAGGCATCGAGGGACACCATGGAGAGATCAATACAGGTAAATGAACCCGTGGGTTCGTGGAAGTAAGTAGGTTCACCGGAATTGAGACACGCAAAGGAAAGTTCCTCCATTAAGGAGAGTAAAATCCCAGCAACATTAGTCGACCGAACATCACCCCAAGCCGGGTCGCGACTGTTAAAGTCCCCGAGGAGGAGAAACGGTCGGGGTAGTTGCAGCACCAATTCGCGAAACCGCGTCGCGAGAAGGAGGGTCATGAGGAGGAATATAAACCGAGCAGGCAGTGTACTGGCGATCTAAAAAGAGCCGCACAGCCACAGCCTGCAAGGAAGTGCGAAGAGGCACACCACGCGATGGTAACGAATGATGCACGTAAATCGCCGCACCCCGCCGGCGTGTGCGCTCATCCGGGGTGCAAGGGAAACCAACATATCCAGAGAGACGAGGGAGTCCCCGCGCAGCCAGGATAGTCTCCTGGAGACAAACACAGGAAGGCCGCTCGCTCTCCAGCAGGGAGGCAAGGTTCTCCCAGTTAGCTAAAAGCCCCCTACAGTTCCAATGCAAGATGGAACTGTAAGGGGAAGCGGCATTATAAGAGGCAGAGAAAACAGCGAAATAGCCACGGACCAAGCTGAGCAGCAAACTCAACGTCCGTAACCAGGGACGGAATCGGTTTCCCCGACTCACCCAGAACTGGGGGGTGTAGGGGCCACCGACTCCGCATCTGCTGCACCCGTAGTAGGACGAGAAGTGGAGAGTAGAACAGGGAGGTCAGAGGGGCTCTCCCGGCGGGGGGAGAGACGACGAGTCGGGCCCAGCCGAAACCCCCAGCTCCCCACAGAGGGGGACCGGGGGGAACCAGCTGTTCGAGGGCTCGTCAAACCAGACAAGCACTGACGGGGGGGTGAGGAAAGGTCGACCACAAGTGGGAGAGGTAGATCCAGGGGAGAGACCCGACCACTCTCAGCAGGAGCCGGAGAGAGAGAGACTCCATGAAGGAGGGCCAGGCCCCTCTCGACCGGGTCTATCATGGGAACAGAGTCAGTAATCGAGGGTGTCATAGGGCAATGCACCTCGACCGACACCCGGACACTGGTCGGGGCACCGGGAGGTGACGCCCCACCAGTGCTCCGTATAGGGGGGGGGGAAGTCCCGAGCGGATCAGGAACAGCGCGCCGCTTCCCCTCCGGTGAAGATGGGGAAGAAGGGGAAGCAAGGCGAGCAGCAATCAGGGTCGGGTCGGAAGGACTCCGACCACGGCGACGCTTCCTCCTCTCCTTCGGGGCATCCCCCTCCCCACCCGAGAGACGAGTAGGCAAGGATCCAGACCCAAGGCCGGAGGGGGAGAAGGGGCACTTGTAGGCAGGGAAGCAGATGGGATGTCAGAAAGTGAGGACAGAGGAACAAGAAGGACCCGCGGCGCCAGGAGGACCACCACCCCGGGACTTCCAGGGGGGGCACCACTCCAGTAGACGCCGGGGTAGCACGGGAGGGGCCCGAGGGCCCGCCAGGGCCAAGAGCCTCAGCGTAGGACAACCCCGCCGCGGCTCCCGGTCACGGATCTTATCGCGCGCCTCCCGCGCACTAAGGAATTCGGTAGTCCTTAAGGACCGCACCTCAAATTCAAACTTGAAAACGGGACAGTCCCGGGAAGAGGAAGGGTGGGCCCCCGAACAGTTTGAGCAACGCGGGGGCTTCGTGCACGGGGTAGGGTGCGCAGGCCCACCGCAGCGGACACATAGCTTACCTCACGGCGGCACGCAGAGCTAACATGGCCGAATCGGTTGCAGCCAAAGCAGCGAACCGGGTCAGGCACATATGGTCGCACCGAAAACTCACACGACCGGCGATTACCCATGCCCCAGAACACCTGGGCCGGAGGCACAAGGGAGTCAAAGGTCAGAGCAGACGAGCGGACGGGGTAAGAGCACCATCCCGGCGCGACGAAAAGCGGAACCTTCGTTACCCCCTGGGGGGCAAGATCCTCCTGCAACTCGCCAACCGGGATTGACAGCAGACGGGAAGCGAAAATGGTGCCTTGACAGCTATTCAATTGCGGATGGGGAGTCACAGAAACTCTGCAACCCAAGACATCCTGCAACTGTAGAAGGGACCCAGTCACCCCCGAAGAACGGGACTTCAAAAGAAGAGACCCATCCCTCAGAGGGCGGATATCATAACGACAGGGAACCCCTATCGTCTTAAGGCGCTGAAACACCCGTTCCGAGTTGCCCGGAAGGGAGCCGCGGAAGGGCGGAGAACAAGAAACCTGTCCACTGGACAGAAATTGACAGCAGAGACAGGTCCATGGGTAACGGTAACCGAGAGTGGGCGAGAGAACAAGGGCCGCGAAGACCCCGCCCTACGGCCACCACGAGTCCGGCCACGAGAGCCAGACACCGCAGAGGACGAGAGGGGGCCATACGCTTAAGGGTCAATCCAGCGGAGGCAGAGGCCGCTGAACGACCAGAAGTAGTAGTCTGATCCAAATCCAAGGGCGGGCCAGAGTCGTCAACAAGAGGGGAGTGAAGTTTAGTAAGAGAACCCATAAACAGTATTTTTGTGTGTTTCGCGCCCGGGGCCGCGGGGAACCGATTACCCGGGCCAAGGGACCAAGCGCACGCCGGCGGGGGATGGGTGCCTCGTCCCATGCGGGTACCCCGTTTCAAAAGGGGCCCTTACAGCCTCGAGAGTTTCTCCCCCGCGGCAGCAAAGACCAAGGCCCCCCAGGGTCCCAGGCCCGGGCACCCTACCAGCCACTTAGTCCGGCCCCGACCATGGGAGCGAGACCCCCAGCGATCAGCCCCGGCAGCCCACGGGGCGCGCGAAGTGAGAAGAGAAAGCAGAAAAAAAAAAAAAAAAAACAGATGGGGCAAGGAAGAGGGGAAAGAGGGGAAGACAGGAAAGAGGGGACTGTAGAATAGCAGGGTATGTTTAAAAATCTACTTCGCAACCGGGCGGGGACCCGGCAGGGCCCCCAGGCGGCTGACCCCCCTCGCCACATGGAGGCAGGAGCCCGCGGGCGATCCACCCCAGAAAGACCGCCCGCGGGGAGGGGGTATATATATATAATATATATATATATATATATATATATATATATATATATATATATATATATATATATATATACAGTAAATACTCGATGAGTCGGACTTCAGGATGAGTCAGACTCTTCCTCTGTCAAGTGCTATTATTCTTTTGTTTATTTCACTGAGAGAAGTGTTTTATTTCCAATGTCAAGTGCCATTATTATTTGGTTTCTTTTACTAAGGGAAGTGTTTTTTTAATACTGTATTGTATGAAAAGGTAAACAACAAAAATTTTTGTTTCATGCTCAAAATAATTCCAGCAACGGTAAGTGAAACAAAGTTTTATTGTTTTTTAATGTTTATTTTGAACATTGTATTAGACTCTCACAAATCAAACTTAAAAGGTTAGAGAGTACTTATGCCTCTTTAGGGGTAAATAGGGGGTAATTAAGGTAATTCATGATGAGTCAGACTTTTCAATGAGTCAGACTGGCTAGAGCCCTATATAGTCCAACTTACCAAGTATTTACTGTATAATTAGGCTGACCATATTTCCTTGAGACAAAAACGGGACATTGGGATGGCAAAAAAGGGACGGGGGTTATGTAATATTCTGTATTCATGAAAAAGTAAGTACATAAACATATTGAGCTTACAATTATTCTTCAGTGACAGAACCCATACAAAAACCCATACAGAACGGTACTGTCCCGTTCAAAATGGTACGTATGGTCAGTAGTGTCCCAATTTTCTTTGTTCCTGAAGTTTGTCATGCACACACCCCTAATTTCTTCCACTCGTGAAAACATGCCAGCAAGATCTACAGATCTACAGAAGCTAAGGCTAACAAAGACCCTAAGATCCACTCTAAGGCTAGCCCGAGAGAAAGGAGAGAGTAGGGGGTTAAGAGAAGAGAGGAGAATAAGGGGTTAAGTAAGGAGCAACACCTATCATTCGTGGGTTAACATTCATTCAGAAAAAGAGGGAAAAAGTCTCACCATCATCATCCGCCGGCCACTGCCGACAAGTCAGAAAAATAGTCGGAGAATATAGGAGAGGGGTGAAAGATGAAAAGAAGTAAAATAAGAACGCTTACAAACCATGCAAACACAGTCTTAACTCACTGTCATACCATGCAAACTACAAACATGCAAGAAAAGAGTTAGAGACATGCAAAGTAAGGAGGATAAGAAAAAAAAAAAAGTAGGTAAAGTTAAGCAAAAAGTGGGTTAGTTTACGCTATGAGCTACATCTACATTCGTGTTAGTCTAATTTTTTTTTTTTTTTTTTTTTTTTTTTTTTATTGCTGGCATCACGCTGGCATTCATCGTCAACAGACTCATCCTCGAGCACCACCACCAGAGCTCCTGTTGTTAACTTTCTTTTTTAATTTTAAACAACGTTAATATTTTTAAAATGTCTGTCAAGACGGTTCTTAAACACATTAACGCTGGTAGAATGAACGACTGACGCGGGAAGATTATTCCATTTATCAATTACTTTAAACGTAAAGAAGTTTTTAGCGATATTAGTAATGAAACGTCTGCCACGCAACTTGAATCCGTTATTGCGAGTATTACTATTATCGAAAGTGAACAATTTGTCAAAATTTACGTTATCGATGTTATTAACGATTTTGAAAACTTCAATAAGCTCCCCCCTTAATCTCCTAGTTTCGAGTGAATACAAGTCTAACACTTTAATCCTATCTTCATAAGGCTTATTGCGCAATGCCGGAATAAGTTTCGTGGCACGACGTTGAACCCTTTCTAACCTATCAATATCCTCACGCAAGTACGGGCACCAAAACTGAACGGCATATTCCAAATGAGGCCTGACTAGGGACTTGTAAAGGGGCAATATAATATCCTTCGATTTAAATTCGAAATTACGCGCTATGAAGCCTAACATCCTATTAGCTTTTGCGCAAGACTCCAGGCACTGGTTCCTAACCTTTAAATCTTTAGTTACGCGTACGCCTAAATCTACTTCCTCGTCAACGCTCGCTAAATCCCTATCATCCATCGTGTACACGTAATTATTGTTGCGAGAACCTATATGCAAAACTTTACATTTATCTACGTTAAATTGCATCTGCCACTTATCCGTCCACTCCATAATCCTATCTACATCGTCTTGGATCCTATTTCTATCGTCCTCGTTAACAACCTTACCGCCTATTTTAGTATCGTCCGCGAATTTTGACACGTTACTAATCAATCCTACATCTATGTCGTTAATGTAAATTACGAATAACAATGGGCCTAACACTGAACCCTGTGGGACACCACTACCTACCTCTAACCACCCCGATTCACTACCATTAACTACGACCCTCTGCCTCCTAGCACGAAGCCATTCTTCTAACCAGTTAGCTACCTGACCGCGGATACCGTGCGCTTTAACCTTCGCAATTAGTCTCCTATGCGGAACTGTATCGAACGCCTTTTTAAAATCTAAATAAATAACGTCAGCTGCCCTATGCCTATCGTATTCGCGCACTATTTCGTTATAAAATTCTAACAAATTTGTTAAACAAGACCTATGGCGTCGAAACCCGTGCTGACTACTATTAATCAAACCCCTACTTTCTAAGTGATCGATAATACGATCCCTAACTACGGATTCCAAAAGTTTACCGACAATTGACGTTAAGCTAATGGGCCTATAATTGCTAGCTACCGCGCGGTCGCCTTTTTTAAAAATAGGCGTGACGTTAGCTAATTTGAAGTCTTCAGGAATAATCCCCGTTTCGAGTGACTGATTAAAAATCTTCGCTAAGGGGCCTACGATAACGTCTTTCAAATCTTTCAAATGTCTAGGATAAAAAGCGTCAGGGCCTGGAGCCTTGCTAACTTTTAGCCTATCGATATAATGCGCAATCTCAGCCTCGTAAACAGTTATTTCATCTAAAATAGTCTCGCTACTAAATGGAACGATATCGTCAACGTCGGGGACATTATTTACGTCCTCTACGGTAAAAACTGTCGCAAAAAAGTTATTGAAAATACCCGCCATCGCCTGAGCGTCAGAAGCCAAAGCGCCATTTACATCCAATAGAGGGCCTATGTTATCCTTTACCGGCTTACGATTATTTACGTATTCAAAAAACTTTTTTGGATTATGTTTACTATCCGCAGCTATAACTATCTCTAAATTACGCTTGGCATTCCTAACTGATCTTTTAACCTGACGTCTAAGCTCGATATATCTATTAAAGTTAGCTACCTGGCCATTGCGCTTGTTAAGTCTATACGCTCTATTACGCTCGTTTATGAACTCGCCTACTTCCCTAGTCCACCACTTCGGCCTACCACGATTTCTAACGCGCTTGGGCCTACGAGGAATAAACTCCCTTTCAATATTCCTAAAACTTTCTTTAAACGCCACCCAACGCAAATTCGTATCATTACCCATAAATAAGTTATCCCAGTCCACTACTCTCATCCTATCAGCAAAACTATCAAAATTAGCCCTACGAAAATCAGGGACTTCTATTACGTTACTATCCTGTGTGTTTTCTATCAATAACTTAAACCTAAGAATTTGATGATCGCTACATCCTAAACTCTCGCCTACTTCTAAACTTTCGACTATATTCTCGCCGTTCGTCATCACCAAATCTAAGATATTATCACCGCGCGTTGGTTGGGTAACTATCTGTCGTAAAAAGTTATCGTCCATAAACTCAACCAGTCTCAAACCCTCTTCGTTACCCGTAAAATTCTCGTAATTAACATTAGGACAGTTAAAGTCTCCGACAATTATACTATTCCGATTGTCAATAAAATTACCAAGAAGTGAGTAAAATCTAGTATCTATATCGAGGGGTTGAACGGGAGGTCTATAAACAACGACAAAATTAAAACTAATACTACGCGCCCTAACTTCAACACAGATCGCATTAATTGCTGCCGGTAAATCTAACTTAACCTCGATAGCCCTAAGGGAATTACGAATGTACAGCAAAACGCCGCCTCCAAATCTATGTAACCTATCATTAGTAAAGATTTTAAAACCCGGTATATCAAGTTCCCCCAACAAGTCCCGAGTCACGGTATTTAACCAAGTTTCAGTGATAGCAACTATATCATAGTTGCCGGAATAAATTACCGCCTTAAATTCATTTAATTTATTTCTAATACTACGCGCGTTGCAATAAAAGACGTTTAAGTTATTTTTTACCACGGGCCCGCTTTTTAAACTATTTATCACGTCGGGCCCGCGTTTCCCGGACCCACAACGTTTAAAGAAGGCTTCGACCTATACAGCTTTCGCACGTTTTCGTCTATTAACCTACCTAGCCTAGCATTACCTATTTCATTAAAATGCACCCCATCTTTTATAAAAAGGCTAGGATCATTGAATTCGGACCACAGCTTTACGAAGGGTACACTTTCCTCAGCACAAATCTCTTCTAATTTGTTATTCAAAAATATTGTTTTAGACGTAATTCTAAGACCCAAACCGTGCCTAGGGGTAATACCTAGAACTAAAGACCTATCTGACCTCGCCTTCAGGGACCTAATTAACCCCCTATATCTCTCCAAAAGGTCAGGCACTCTCGTATCTGGCCTATACGAGTCGTTGCCTCCTACCATCGTCACCAACATTGAGTGACGGGAAGCAACGTCAACCCTATCCACTTCGTCTCTAACTCTGTCAACCCTGGCCCCCGGGAGACAGACCCTCCTCCTATTGGTTGGATTCCGTTTAACGAACTCTTTGTCCATGTGGCGCACTAAAGAGTCCCCAATTAAAATAGTTTCCCCCTCATTCACATCCCTTTCCAAATGGGCGAAAGGGTTCGAAACCTCGATAGGGGGGGGATTCCTATCACCTAATGTACGCGGCCTAGCTCCACCCTTAACCTCACTAAATCCCTCGCTATCTACTACTCTCGGACTAACCTTAACCTCTTCCTCGACTCTATCTAACCTTCCCGACAAGCTACCTAAACTAGAAACTAAGTTACGCACCTCACCCTTCAAATTACTAACGTCTTCAACGTTAGTATTGGTTCGGCTTCCGTCAACCGTAGCCCTAACCCTGCCCTCATCAAGCGTTGCAAGTCTATCGGCTACCTCACGTACACTGCGTTTTATGTCAACTAATTCCACCATGAACTCGCAAAAGAAACAAACTGATCTATCGGTAATCGCCATTGGACCGCCGTTATAATCCTTAAATTCCGAATACCACCGGTTAACCCTACACCTTAATTTTAAGGGTCCCCTCAAACCATGTGTTATTATTGCTGAACGGCTACTCTCTACCTTATACTAATTGTAGCATATTTCTTTTCAGGTTATGGATACAAGAAAGCAGGAGACTGTGTGGTTGGTGGGGGTGTTGTGAAATGAACCCCTGGAAACGCTGTGTCAACTCCCGACAGTGGGAGATGTTCTTCGACATCTGTTGTTCTTCACTCGGAAGAAAAAAACGTCCACGGCGGAAGCTGCCAATGTGGTAGCTGATGAGGTTATGGCAGTGTGGGCTCGGGCATCTATTCCGACCTCCCACAAGCCCAAGTGCATCGAGAGGATCAAGGCCCTCTCCACGGACTACGAGAAGGTTGCCAGAAACCGAAACCGTGGGGGAGAGAAGCAACTGGAGCGGGAAGAGGGATTCCAAGCCAACCTGAATACACTGTTCGAAACAGCTCATGCCAACGCCATGAAACTCATCAAAGTCCCCGAAGATCGAGACTTTCTGAATGACCAGCGAACTGTGCGGAAGATGTACATCGGAGGAGAGGACCTGGAGTTTGCTCGCAGGGCAGCGGAGCGGGAGAAACGCCGAGCAGCTGAAGAGAAGAGGAAGAAGAAAAGCCGCGAAGAGATGGACTCACTGCAAGCAAAAGGAACGGTGAAAAGTGGGTCTTCTTCTTCTTCGGAGTCCATGGCCGAAGCATCCAATGATGATGTTCAATATTCCTCTCCTGGTCCTTCGGCTCCTCGATCCGCTCCCAAGGATGGCCAAGTGTCGGCAAGGAGGATCATCCAATATCCCAATTTTGCTGCAGCCCTGGATCGAACTGGAACTTCAGTATGCCAAGCGATGCACATTGTGGCTCCAGCACTCGCTGCCGCGGGAGTTGAGTTATCCTCGGTCACCTTGTCCAAATCAAGTCTTCACCGTTCACGGCAGAAGTCCAGGAAGAACTTGGCAGCCGGAATCAAGACCGAGTTCAATCCTGATACGCCGCTTGTCGTCCACTTTGATGGCAAACTCCTCCCTGATTCGGATGGAGGGAAATCGGATCACATACCAGTGCTGGTCAGCGGGAAGAATCTTGAGAAGTTGTTGGTGATCCCAAAAATCCCTGACAGCACGGGACAGCGGATGGCTGGAGCTGTTCTGAAGGTGCTGGACGATTGGCCACAAGTTCAACCATGGATTGCCGGTCTCTGCTTCGACACAACAGCAGCGAATACCGGTATTCACAGCGGCGCTTGTACGATTATCCAGGACCAAATGGACCGCCGCGTTCTTTTCCTGGCTTGCAGACACCACATGATGGAATTGGTAATCACCTCAGTCTTTGACCTGTTCTTCAGGTCTTCTGGCCCCGAAATTGCACTGTTCTCTCGCTTCAAATCCCAATGGGAGTTCGTCGACCAGAAGCAGGCTTCTCCGTTCAATGGCGATGGCCCAAGCGACATCCTTTCGGAATGGGTGGCATTGAAAAAAGAGTAGATTGTCCACTTCA
This sequence comes from Bathynomus jamesi, assembly GCA_023014485.1. Lineage (NCBI taxonomy): Eukaryota > Metazoa > Arthropoda > Malacostraca > Isopoda > Cirolanidae > Bathynomus > Bathynomus jamesi. Next base: position 354,108 of record JAJOZX010002007.1, on the reverse strand, counting down.
TTGAAGACCAGCTTGAAGTTGGCCACCCAAGAGACGATTACCGGGAGTTCCTGATCCTCGCTCTGGTCTTCCTCGATGGTCATAGCAAACGAGATCTCCGGTACAATCATCCTGGAGCATACCACCGGGCCAGGTGGATGGCCAAAGGCATTTACTGTCTTAAGATGTTCATCTTCCGAAGCCAATTCCACCTGACCGCTCACGAGGTCCGGTCACTATGCAGGATAAACGTCTTTGCCGTCACCATCTACCTCCAGAGGTGGTTCGAGGCTCCATTGACGGCGGACGCGCCCGTCAATGACCTGGAGCTGTTGTAGGACCTAGAGCGGTACAAGGCGGTGGATCATGATGTAGGTACCGCCGCATTGACGAAATTCCGGGGCCACCTCTGGTACCTAAGCGAAGATTTAGCCGGACTCGCTATGTTCTCCAAAACCTGCACAAGAAGACCGAAAACCCAAAAGATCTGCGTCGGCTGGAGGGAAAGTGTGTCTTGACCATGAGACGGTCGGATTTGAGCACCTTGGACACGAAAAGGACTCAAAACCTTTTTCATTGCCTGAAGCTGCCGGTTCCAAAAACCCCCAAAGATCTCGAAGGATGTGCACCATCATTGAAGTCTGTGAACGACGCGGCAGAACGGGCGGTGAAACGGGCGGTGAAACTGGCGGAAGATTTCAACGAGGGTCTGCCAAAAACCGAGGAACGGCAGCTCGTGTACCAAGTCGTCGAATACCACCGCCAGCAGTTCCCCTCAGCAGACAAAAAGATCCTCTGTCCCCCGAAATGAAATGTGCCATTAGGAAGAATTTCCATTTCCTTTAATTTAGCCATTAGAAAGAATTTACATTTCATTCTTCCATTCTAGAATGATTAATGCTGAGCATTTACGTTTGTTCATATAGGGTCGAATAAACAAGGTCAATGAGGGGACCCTTCCCCTCCTAATAGGCTAATGAAATTTCGCCAATTTTTTCCTTTCTTCAAGTGTAATTAATTAAAGGGGTGTGCGATTTGACTCGCAAATTTTTATTTTCACATGTGAGGCTGGGACACCCTAATGGTCAGCCTATGTATAATGTAAAGAATGACGCTTGTGTAGAAGTAGGGGTTAAAACCGGTATTGAATTACCGGTATTGAAGAAGTACAAATAATACTGATACCGATATTATAGGTTTTCGGTATTGACAAAAATTGCTATTGTAAAATTTAGGCAATTTAGTCCTCCTATGGGCAAATAAACTGTTTTTGGAGGATTCAGAGAAAAAAAAAGTTTCGGGGTATTTTGCAGTTAACCTCTTTTTTTCATTTTCTATTCCTTTCTACCAAAGAAAACTATTTATTGCACTAGCTTTAAGAGTGATTCATTCAACTGTAGCCATTTCTTCAACAGAGTGGGAAATTATTGAAAACCTTTATGACACCTTACGTCCTGTTGAAATAATTCTTAAAGGGTTATGCTCGAAAGATGCATCACTCCTGACAGCTGAATCATCAATGAAATTTATTTCAAAGAAACTAGGAGAGAAAAATAATCCAATAGCAAAAGAGTTAAAAGATTGTCTTAGAAATCATTACATTTCAAGAAGACAGCAAGACATTGTAGGTTTAATCAAATATCTTCATAATCCCGAAGTTTTAAAAGTTCAAGAGGAAAGTTTTTCTGTTCCATCAAAATTAGTTCTCAAAACAACTGCAGAAAGGCTCCATAAAAGACTTTTCCCTAAGAATGTGGTTGATTTGGAGATAGAAATGGAAGAACAGGAATTTCCATGTAACCCTGAAAATGTAGCTGCAAATAAGACTGAAGTGGAAGCAGATTCATTACTGAGTGAATACATGCAAGAAATGGACAAACTAGGAAAAGTGCCATCTAAAAAAAATTCCATTGATTTTGATGTTACTAATGAATTTAAAAGCTTGGAAGTTACTTTACAGAGAAGTGAGAATTTAGAGAAGCTGTACAAGGCACTGCTTTCAATTAAACCTACAAGTGCAGAATCAGAAAGAGCCTTTTCTGCTGCAGACCTATTTCTGACGAAACTGAGATCAAGTCTATCTGAACAATCCCTAGGTGCTCTTTGTTTCCTCAAAGCATACTTTCAAAATCAAACTAAGAAATAAATATTTAGATACTAATAATTTCTATCTACCCCAGTAGTTGTATAATAATATGGAGTAATTCCATGACAGATCACCCAACAAAAATCGAAAATAACACCATCACCTCTTCGAGTTTGTTCAAATTTGGTGTGCAGGTTAGGATTGGTGTTAGAAACAATTTCCCCAAATTTTTCTTCAATCTGTTCATTAGGTCACATTTTACGGAGGGGTCAAGTTTGAGGTCGAGCACGTGACCTCTAAATTTCAAATGGTCATAACTCAACTTCTAATTGTCGGATCTTCACAAGTTTGGCACCATTGGATTTGGGAGAGTCTCTACTTTCCAAAACGATCATTTACAACACTGTAGATCAGTTAGAAAAAAGGTTATGCTGTAAAAAACTTTTTGACCTGACCTTTGACCTTGAGGATACCATTTTTCAGAAATTTTTATAGATGACACAAATGTTCCTTGAAACAAGATCTACCAGAATCAGTAATAAAATTGTGTCTTATTTACCGGTATGTAGGTCAAAACACGATTTCTAATGACTATGTCTGCAAAAATTTTGACAAATTTTTCGCACTTTTCATAAATCACTACCCCATAAATATTTTAAAAGTCAAAATCAGAAAATTTTTATAGAAGACAAAAATGCTGTATGAACAGAAATCTATTAGAATCAGTAATAAAAAGCGGTCTTAATTACTAATAGATAGGCTAAAATTTGATTGTATATATGATGCTGCTATCAAAATTTTTAATTAGTTTTCTAAAATTTTGAAAAAATTAAAAAAAAAAAAATTACATTCCAGAAATATTTTAAACATATCCTACTTACATTGGTAGATACCTATATTAATATTGTAAAAGTGAATGTAGATATAAGAAATAAATATAGCTTAAGAAATCTATGCTAATGTATAATATACAGATTGCTATAAAAAATAACTAATGGCGTCAATTATATCTATCTGGTACTCAACGCTATATGAAAATCTTTATAATTAATTATAATATACAGATTTGGCATTAATTCGTATAAGAATGAAATATACTGACATTTAAGCAAAATTACTAAATAAGTTAGATGACATAGCCACAATTCTATTTACTGTATGGGTATTAAAAAGGTACAAACTACATAGTACATAATTAATTTTATTTTCCTTATTTATTTAAAGTTTTCATTTTATTTGATATAAAAAATTTTCATAAAAAAATTCTATTTCTTCTTGCGGAAACTTGTACTGGATTCGTGTTCCGCCTCTCAAGGAAGCTTCTATACGTCCTAATATATTAGATTTAGGAACAGCACAAATATCTTCTTTTTGCGGAAAACTGTACGATGGTGACAGCCCTGATGGATGAAGGAATTTTATGCTATAGTCATCATACTGTTCATCATAACTCTGCACCGACCCAAACCAAAATATTTTTTCATACAAAACTGCAACAAAGCACCCAACTATCACATCTTCCCTAGTGCTGATGGTTTCATGGGTAATAATTTCGTTGGCTATGGCTGGCTCTGATTTATCATTTAAAAGCACTTTTACTTCTCCTAATTCATCTTGATGTTTTGATAAACTGAAGACCTTTATTAAGTTGCTTGAAATGGGGACAAATTTGTGAAACTTCTGGGTACCTGTAATGGTTTTCAAAGGAAGAGTTCTGCGATTTAAAAAAACTTCAGTTTCTTTAACTTCTGAGAGTGGTACAAAATAGTATTTGATTTTTGATTCCATTCGGTTGCAGAAGTCGTAGAATGCCTCAGGAGTCAGGATCTGATCAGTGACGGTTCTTTGAAGAGATGCCTTCGCAACTGACCTCTTTGCTGTGGCTTCAATAGCATCACAAATATTTTTTCCGTGTGATGTTCCATAAAAATGCCAATAAGCTGTTATGTTAAAATCATATTTTTGCTGCACAAGTTGTAAAAATTGATTTATTTTTATACTGGCCGGCACACCCGTCAGTGAAATGATGTATAGTTTTTATGTTGGGGCGGTCAGCCAGTATGATAGGTATAATTTTTTTTTAAAATGTGTATACTAATACGCTATTGTGTTTTAGACCATCAGAAATTATACAGAACGTATCACACTGCAACTTCATGTCACAGTCTTTATAATAAAAAGCATACGGGTGCAGGGTACATTGGGAATTTTCCCAATGGAACCCCTGCACCGCATCTTGGATGATGAAGGAGTAGTTTTCGGCAAAGTCGCCAACCAGACATCCTTCCGTCATTGACAAACCTTCTTTCAATTCTTTGAAGTATGTTGATTGGGACTTGCAAATAAAATGGTGTTTGGTCAAAACAAAAATACTATTGGAGAGGGTATCTATAAATTCTTCAGGGGACTGACTTTTTTCGATTAGTGTGCACCGGTCTACAGTCTGCCACTGTTTAAATTTAATTTCTTCAAAATTTTCGCTGATCATTAGTTGTTCTAAGTAACTTTTAACACCAGCTACTCCTTTGCACTGACCACATTTTTGCATCATGCATGCTTCAGCGTTTATGTCGCATACAGCTTCCGCCATTAAATCTTTATATTCTAGGCCTTTAATTCCTAATGCTGCCAGCTGTAATTTTGGGTTTTGGTGGTAGGTGCACACGCACACACTGTGTGTGCCACTACTACCAGCAATAATGCAGTGAGGAGGTCGCAATGCAGCAAAACTGCTAAAACCTATTTTTGGATTATCCGGAATGCTACAGAATGTGGCAAAAAGTTCTTTCAAATTACACAAAAGGCGGCGTTTTTGTATTTTGACCTTATTACCCTCAAAATTGGTATAGGATTTGCAATCCTTTTGACCAGGACATTGACGACTGTATTCATCAGACTCATAAATTTTTTTAACTTTGTTTTGTTTCAAATGAGATGACTTTACCAATTTTGTTCAAATGAGATGACTTTACCTTTTGACATGCTTGGAATTTCAGGGAGAATTTTAAATTTTCTTTTAAATTCTCTGCTTTTTTTTTACCATATAGTTTGTCGTATTAAAATATTCTTGCGTTTTCTTAATAGTGAATGGGGACAGCGTTAAAATTTGAATTTTCTTGTTTAAACTAGTACCTTCTGTTTGAAATTCTACACGTAGTTCCTCCATGATACCTCGAAATCTAAAAATTTTATATTATTTAATTTTAAAAAAATATATACTGCATGAATCCCATGATAAATTAATTAAACCTAAATTTACATAACTTTGATTTTAAAGTATTAATTCTATGTCTGTGTGTAGGTAATTTTTATACATAGATACATATTTACTTTTGTTGAGTTTGAACGACGGTTCAGGATCGACCTGCAGTTGACCCCTCTGCAGCATCCCGCCTCATTTGCGGGACTTGGTGAAGGAGGGAATTGCTCTCTGATCGCCTCCTGCCCTCGTAGCCAGCCACGCATGGCTGGTCAGGGACTTTGCACAAGAATCTGTCCAGCTGGTTCTTGAAGTTATTCAGGTTGGTGTGCTGGAGATTCCTCACTTCTTTTGGAAGGACATTGAAAAGCTTTGGGCCCCGTATTCTGAGGGTATTTTCCAACCTCGTTTTCATGGCTCCTTGTCCCACCACAGCTGGGACCATACAAAATCTGCCTCTTCTCTCATTCCAGTTTGTTTCTACTTCATTTCTGAGGTTAGGGACAGTGCCCTCAAGTATGTTCCATATGTATATTATTGTGTACCGCTCTCACCTTCTTTCAAGAGAGTAGAGTTCCAGGGATTGTAGTCGAGACCAGTAGTCTTCACCTTCTGTTTCCTCTATCTTAGACGTAAAAGTCCTTTGTATAGCTTCAATGCTCGCAATGTCTCTTTTTTTGTGTGGGCTTGTGAGTACTGAGCAATACTCAATTATTGGTAGGACTAGACTAATATATATATATTAATATATATTAATATATATATTAATAGCTGATAGATAGGTGTGTGGAAAAAACATTTTATTCTATAACCTTTCTAATTCAAGTTCTTCTTCATTATTTAGTTCTCTCTTTTTTTTTGTAGACTCAGGAATTTCAACTCCATACGCACTTTCCAATCCTCTTTTAAGTTTCTCTGTGGTGAACACAAGTTTCTTTGCGCCTTTTTTTTGTTTTTGTACCGGTGTTAGCCCGCCTAATAAATAAATAAAATTAGTGTTAATTTGAAAAGTACAATAATAGAAAATAACATTAAATTAAAAGTTTTGAAATTTATCTCCCATATTTTAGTAACCTATAATATCAGGATGTAAAGTTGTAATTATAATTTTTTTTTTTTAGGCTTTAGGTAAGATATGAAAGTTTGCGAAAAATATTAGTATTTTAGATTATGCGCTTACTTGTTTTAATTGGACTTTCATCTAAGAATGGAAGAACTTTGTCCATCAATATATTTTTCCAATAAATGATGTATCCAAATCTGATAATGCATTGCTGGTATGAGACATTCCACTATCTTCTCTCTCCAGTGCCGCTTCTTGGATTTTTTCTTCGACATCCATTTCTTTATGCAAACTTAATCTCTCCAAAATTTGCGGATTATTTTTAAATTTGGTTGAACAATTGCTGCATAAGAAATCTTTTTCGCTTAACATGCCAAAACTATTTGCAGCTAATATTTTATTTACAGGAAATACTTTGTTGAAACATCTTTTGTGTTTTTTTGCGGATCGCAACAAAATAATAAGTTTTGTGGCATTGTTACAAATTAATTTTTATTTTATTTATGTAATTACATTTAATTAAGATCTGGAAACAAAAAACAAAATCATGTAGTTATAAATAAAAATCTTGGAAACAGAAAATTAATAGTTTACATACAATTGTAATTTTTATTTAAAAATCTGAAAATATCTCACCAAAGATCATCATACATACAATCAAATTTTAGCCTATCTATTAGTAATTAAGACCGCTTTTTATTACTGATTCTAATAGATTTCTGTTCATACAACATTTTTGTCTTCTATAAAAATTTTCTGATTTTGACTTTTAAAATATTTATGGGGTAGTGATTTATGAAAAGTGCGAAAAATGTCAAAATTTTTGCAGACATAGTCATTAGAAATCGTGTTTTGACCTACATACCGGTAAATAAGACACCATTTTATTACTGATTCTGGTAGATCTTGTTTCAAGGAACATTTTTGTCATCTATAAAAATTTCTGAAAAATGGTATCCTCGAGGTCAAAGGTCAGGTCAAAACGTTTTTTACAGCATAACTTTTTTTCTAATTGATCTAGTGTTGTAAATGATCGTTTTGGAAAGTAGAGACTCTCCCAAATCCAATGGTGCCAAACTTGTGAAGATCCGACAATTAGAAGTTGAGTTATGACCATTTGAAATTTAGAGGTCACGCGCTCAACCTCAAACTTGACCCCTCCGTAAAATTTGACCTAATGAACGGATTGAAGAAACATTTGGGGAAATTGTTTCTAACACCAATCCTAACCTGCACACCAAATTTGAACAAAATCGGAGAGGTGATGGTGTTGACCATTGGGTGATCTGTCCTGGAATTACTCTATGCTAAAAAAAAATTCAAATAATATTTTTATTACAATTTAGTAATTTATTGTATAAACTTTTTCGAATAGAATGCCATCTATTTGGAGTTGGGTCATTAATTTATAGTAAATATGGTGAGTACTGCAAGTCCCTCAGACTTGTGGGAGGGTTGGTAGGGTGGCACCATAATAAATCAAAATAAATTATTTTTTTCATAATACCGGTATCAATACCGGGATTAGCATAATTGCCTCCAAATACCGGTATTGAAAATTTTCGGTATTATGCAAGCACTAGTGTAGAAGAGCATTCCACACAAGATGAGGAGGGAGAACGAGCAAATGAAAAATGAGGTACCTCTCAGGAATTGAACCCAGGATCATCCAATTGCCAGTCAGATATGCTAACCACTGCACCAAGGACCCGGATTAGTCAGTACTTGTAATTCTTCTACATACGAGTGGAATCAAATGCCCTGAGGGGGCACCTTCGCATGCCATACATGCTCTTCTACACAAGCATCGTTCTTTACATTAATTATACTGTGTTGTTTGCAGTTAAAATGTATATATGTATGGCATGCGAAGGTGCCCCCTCAGGGCATTTGATTCCGCTTGTATGTAGGAGAATTATGAGTACATTTTAAAAAGAATTATGCAGGAGAATTATGAGTACATTTCAAAAAGAAAAAAATCGAAATTCCACTGGTCCCTTAGAAATAGTATGAATAGGCTTAGCTAAATGCATTATACAATTTGATTCAATGTTCATATATGACAATACTTATTTTTTGGGATCCACAATTACATTTTGATTTAAAATTCCTAAGTCTTTTCGCCTTTTTTTTTTCCTTTTTAAGCTTTAGCTACAAATTATAATTGTTTTTATAATTTGCAAAATTTTATAAAATAAACTTACATAAATGACATTGAAACAGTTTGCTGCAAAAAATGCTTTTAAAAATAGTCGCCAACAACATTGAGGACTTTAACATACACACCAGAATTTGTTTATATGAAAAATGTACACGACATTTTATCATTGTTAATTAACTTGGTAAAGTCTTTAGAGTTGATGGGCACGATCGCAATAACAATGTAGCGATACTCTTAACAATGAGATGAAATATTGTATTTTCAAATTCTCATCATAAAAATGAAAGAAAAAACACTGAACAGTACTTCTATGAAATTATGCTTACAATGCTTAAGAAACATTAACTGTATGAAATAACTGTTAAATGGGATTCTCTGCTTCGTTTTATATTACACTACTCTACAACATTATCTTGATAAAACTCTGTTCTTCTATATTATAAATTCCAAATACTGACTTCTTGTGAGCCTTCAGGAAATGTGTGAAATGAAATTCATATCATAGTTGGATGTTTATAATATATTTGGAATTGAACTGAAAGCCATTCTGAACTTTACAATTACATCAACACAGACTTAAATCAAGGCCAAGGTCCAAAGAGCTACACTGTGACCCTACGGTTTCTAATAACAGAAATTTATGGAAATGAATAAGAAGAATTGAATGGTTTACCAAATTGGAGATTCAGTAATGAGCCATTTTCTATGTACAAAGAAATCCTGGCGATGGTTTATTTAAATGATGACTCAAGTATGTTTACATTTAATGGATGATGGATTGAACTGTTCTGGAGAACAAAGTTCATGACAATACAGTCAATACTGAATGTTGAAGCTAAGCTAGAAACATAACTGAACTTTCTTTCTCCCTGGGCTGAGAAACCTCAAAAGGAGCTAAGAACTTCAAACGACCATTCACCAAACCACATTCCAACGGAGTAACAATCAGTGAGGATGACCAGAAGCTGGTACATCCCTCAGGCAAGATGAACGTGGCCCAGTGCGTTAAATCTCGGGTGATTATTATTATTACCCACACTATCGGGAGTCAAACCCCCAACCTCAGTGTTTACTTCATTTACAAGGAAACAAATGGTTACCCACTCAGCCATGGATGCTGGCTTCCAACAGAGTAACGTTTTGAATATCTCTTGGGGAAGCCATTTGAAAAAAACCAAACCACCTCCTATGAGAGAGCTTAAAAGCTGCAAATGCAACTAATGGTTAGACCATTCAACATAAATGTGCGGAGCATTTTTTTTTTTATCTCTTGTCCTTGAACCAACGTCAAAAGTCGGAAAGAAGAGCGCCTGTTTGCGCTAATCTAAATATTTATTTATCTTTTAAATCAATAAGTAACTTTAAATGGTTGCCCACTCACAGTATCACAAATCCCAAGGCACTTTTTTTATCACTAAATTTAAAAAAAAAATTAAGTAAAATTTTTTAATATTAAATTTTTGTAAAACTTGTGCCCACTCGACTTAAACAAGGAAATACTAAATTTTCATACTAGTATTTATATAAACGTCTCTAAAATATAATTTTCTATAATAAACCTCTACATTTTATCAGTTTCCTGTACTTTAAAACTTCCTATCATACTGGAATTCTCAGCCAAGGTCTCTACTTTTCTACTGGAACTTCAACATTTTCATTAATAGACATAATTAAACTTCCTTGACTGAAGTTCCTTCATATATCAGACCAGGAAATGGGCAGGTGGTGTAGCTCATCTTTGACATGCATCTTGCATATTTTATATATATATACACACATATATATCACACACGTTAATCCTAACTCATTAATGTCATATAATCATGGGATGCATCAGTATTGTTACAAGTCTTTTAAAATTAAAAACTGGATAAAGTAGAATTTCAGTTGCATTTCTGAAAAAATATTTAAAATTTAGAAATTGCAGACGAGCTTAATTCATTCTTTAAAAATTTTAACATGAAAATGATAATGTTCATGCACAATTTATATTTTTTTTCTAACATTTGAGCTTAATTTCAGGATAATATTGTTATACAAATGAAAACTTTTAACATGTAGATGGATCGAAAAGTATAGCGTCATATTTGCTCCAGAAGCAAGATACAATATGGTTTTCATTTCCCACTGTGAAAATAGTATTCTGGAAATAATAAAGTTTCACTGCGACAAATTACATCAAATTAAACAATAATAATTTTGTCTTTTCTCTTTTTTCATGTTAATATTTATAGTTTTATGATAAACACCAATCATAAACCTTCAGAGCATATTAATGCCATTTCAAAAAAAATATTTTTTAGAAATAAAGTTTAGGCCAATCATTTTCATGAAACCTTTGGAAGGTCAAAAAATCCCAATTTTTACAATTTAAAAAATCTCTCCTACAAATAATTAAGTATATTTAACAATCAAACTACCAATTTTGGTGAAAAATTATTATTATAATAATTATTATTATTATATAATCCAAATTACCTTTCCATAAACATAAAAATAATTGATTTATTCTATATAATAATAATAATACTAAAGTTCACATATAACAAATTTTACAAACAACTTTTTCTTTCTTGTACAATCAAATTGAATAACAAATTTAATACTTCCTTACATAGAGTAAACTCTTAACAAATTTATATATAATCTAATACGTTAGTTATTCCATAAGTAATAAAATATTTTTCTCACCCTTTCATTTGGTACACACAACAGGGTATTTTGTGTTTTTGAACAAAAGCCGAGAACACACAAAATAAAAAAAGTCACATTTTAAATAGAAATAATATCAAATCTACAATTCTAAGATGCTAAAAATGCATTGTTACTCAATTATGTAAAAGAAAAAAATGTTGCTAGGATATAAAAATATTTTGTGAAAGATTTTGTGCATGTTCTAAAATATCGAAAATTATGAGGAATAACTTGCAAGACTTTCAAATTTAGATTCAAATGCAATAAAATTCTACTTTCAAATAATAATAATAATAATAGTGGCAAAAGACAGGCTATTATTGTCATATCACTAACTTATAAACTTAAGTCATTAAATATTAATACAGCTGCCATACAAATTATATTATCAATGTTTGGCCAAAGCAAAATAAAATTTTTATTTCTAAGTTTTTATGAGTACAAGGACAGTATATATATATATATATAAATGAACACAGCAGTAACTTGTTCCTGTATAAGTCTGATGGATGGATACATGACCATTAGATTGGAAAAAAATTAGTATACTATCTCCCAGCAACATGAAAAATGTTAAACAAAATGAGTATGGTTTAAAACCTAATCACCATTTGCCTACTTTTAAAAAGTGAAAAAAAAAAATTAACTTTTTCTCTGTTTCAAACATACGGTACTATTAAATTAAAAATAATATTAAGTTAAAATAAAAGTATGGAAAAATAAGCCTTTTATTATTATTTGGTGACATTTTGTGGTTCATCCTTAGAAACACTTTGTGAAGTTTGTTGAATCGTTTGAACTGATTGCAAGCTTTGTAAATTTTGAACTGCAGGTATACTCTGCAAGTTTGGAAAAGATTGTAAATTCTGTAAATTGGGAATTGTTTGCAAACCTTGCAAATTTTGCATACTTGGAACCGATGGCAAATTTTGTAAATTTGCAACTGGTGCCTGCAAGTTTTGCATACTTTGTAAACTGCTTGGAATAGACTGCAAATTTTGCATATTTTCTAAGTTCTGTAAGTTTTGCATATTCTCTAAATTTTGCAAACTTTGTTGCAAACTATGAACAGGTTTGGCAAAAGGTATGCCAAGATGGGTTGTTGTGTGTTTGGAAAGATAATCACCACGGGCAAACTTTTTACCACACACTTTACACGAATAAGGTTTTTCCCCAGTATGAATCCTGAGGTGTCTGTTCATGTCAGACCTTCCACAGAAGGCTTTGCCACACACACCACAATTATAAGGTTTTTCTCCTGTGTGTGTTCTCCTAATATGAACTTTTAAGTTCTCACTTCCCTTAAACCCCTTTTGGCAATAGGGACATTTGAAAGGACACTCTTCCTCCATACCCCCCAAGATGCTGTTCATTCCCCCAGGAAGCCCAGCCACTGCATTCCCAAATTTCAGCGACATTGATTCTGAAGCTTGCATGGCATTTGCAAAGCTTGGAATACCACTGAAGTTGACCAATTTACTGAAATTGAGAATTGTAGGCGCAGTGGAGGCACTGGGGAAGCACGATGTCTGTGGAAGGTCACTGATAAGGGTGTAGAGCATGGCAGGTGGAGAAGAGAAAATGAGGAAGGTGGAAAGGGGAAGTGCTGGCTGAGAGGTGGTGGATCCCACTTGATTACTACTGCTCTGCGAGGGCTGAGGAGAACCTTGAGAAGGAGCAACTGACGAAGGAACTGACATCACAGAAATGTCCCCACCAACAGAAACTTCTTTCAGGGTTTCTGAAGAACACCCTGGAGACAATCTACAATGTCCTTCAAATGACTTAGTCTCTCTGAAAGTGAGCTTACACTGAATACAAAAGAAGGACCTTCCTCCAGTCAGATCCTCTAATTCCTCTTCACCAACATCAGAAATGTCAGGCACAATCTCATCTATATCAATGTCATCCTCTTCTTCCTTGATTTCTCCATTTTTGGAGCCAAATGGACCTGGTTGGGACGTGCTCGAGACCAGACATGGGCTTTGGCCCCTTTGGCCTCATCTTCCGATGAATTCTTGGCCTCCTCTTTAATGGGTGGCATGACAGACTCCGGGTGACTGAAGGTTGGGTGCAGCAAACACTGTAAGTACGACTCCTGTAAGGCTCTAATAGCTCCCTTGCCATCTTCCCCTGGTTCCATTTTCATAAAGCTCTCTAATAAATCATGATTGGCTCTATGTTTTGTGAAGCTTAAAACTTAAAACACTGCCTGCAGACATCACAATGATAAGGCTTGTCACTGGGTAGTTTTGCTGTGTGATTTTGCTCTTGATGTCTTTGAAAAGCTGATTGGTACTTATACCTTTGCCCACACTGTTTGCACTTGTACAGTTTATCTTCTTCATGAATACGAATGTTCCTCTAACACTTGCATCGATGGCATTATTCTCTCACAAATGTGGCATGTAAGAGGGTGTCTTTCTTGGTGAACAGGCAAATTACTCTGTGCCAAAAGATACACAGTGGTACCGTATTACTTACAGAAGCATCTTGAAAGCTTAATACTGTGCTGTTTGAATTAGAACTCATGCCTGACTGCAATGTTGGAGGCATTGCGGCACCCATTAATTTGAGAAGATCAATGAAATTAAGAAAACTTTTAGCTTGTACAAAACCAGGAGGAGTTAAAGTTTGGTTCATTCCTGGAGGTGGCTTGAGTTGCTGATGCTGCTGTTAATGTTGTTGTTGTTGTTGTTGTTGGTGGTGCTACTATTCTATTAGGTTGGGTTGTAGGAAATGAGGCGGTTGAGCGTAGCTCATGGCAAGAGCCTGCTGGAGAAATGAGATCTGGGGGGGGACTACTGAAGGCATCGATGGTTTAGGAATCTCCTTCAGAGGATTTTCACAACCTGATGAAGTTTGTAGGAGAGTGGAGAGAGGTGGAGAGGAAGTACCATTAGTTGTGACAATGCCAGTCTTCTTTGAGGATAACCTCCAGTGGTTGAATACGCTGCAAAGAATTTGAAATTTAATGTTATTTTACTCTCTTCATCAGCCATTCTTCCAATTCCTTTAATTAACCTATTGTTGTTGTTATTATTAATTATTACTATCATTAATGTTTTAAACACACACAATTATGAACCAAGTGTGACTGAAAAAGTATTTTCATAGATCAAGTCTACAAGTCTGTTTTCCAATTTTCTTACTATGCCCATGAGTTATCCCATCAGTATCTAGTGAGAAAAAGTTATATACATCTAAATTGTCCAAACCTGAAAACATTTTGAACATCTGTATCATATCTCCCCTCATACATCAATCTCTCAAAACTAAACATACCAATTCCTTTAATCTATCCCTGTATTCCAATCTTCTTAGGTTAGGGATAAGCTTGGTTACCCTACATTGCACACCTTCAAGCATATCAATATCATGTCTAAGGTGAGGGGACCAAGCTTGAATGCAGTATTCTAAGTGAGGCCTAACATAAGAATTATATAATTTACAAATGACTTCCTTACTCTTGTAATTAACATTCCTCTTAATAATACCTAACATTTTATTTGCTTTATTTCTAACCTCTAAACACTGCTTAGAAAATTTTAGATCACTACAAACTATAATGCCAAGATCCTTTTCCTTTCTAACTTCTTCCAACCAGTTCCCTTACATCTCGTAACAAGTTTTCATTATTTCTACCAAAATGCAAGACTTTGCATTTTTAAACATTGAATTCCATCTGCCATTTACTAGCTCAAGCAACTAATCTATCAAGATCCTTTTGCAGTTTATAAGAATTTTCTATATTTGTAACTGGAGCAACTACTTTTGTATCTGTAAATTTAGAACTTTTACAATCTACTCCTTTCTCTAAATCATTGAGATATAAAATAAAGAGTAATGGACCCAAAACTGATCCCTGTGGCACCCCACTTTTCACTTCCTGTCACCCAGATTCATGACCATTTAGAATTACCCTCCGTTCTCTGTCTTCTAACCATTTTTCTACCCAATTTAAAACTGACCCTAATATACGGTACCATGGGCTCTTAATTTATATAGAAGTCTCCTATGTGGAACCTTGTCAAATGTTTTACTAAAATCCAAATAAATAACATCTACATCATTTCCATTATCTACCTGATCAGTTACAAATTCTAAAAAATCAGAGATTAGACAAACAAAACCTTTGATATAAATCCATGTTGTGAACTTGAAACAAGATTAAAGTTCTCCAAATGATCTTGAATATTATTCTTTATAATTCTTTCTAGTATCTTTCCAACCAATGATGTCAAACTAACAGGCCTCTAATTTTCTACCTCCTCCTTACTACCCTTTTTGTAAATGGGTACTAAGTTCATTAACTTTTTTCCATTCATCTGGTACTTCTGCATAATTAATTGACCTTACCTTACCTTACAAAGGTTTCGCGCGATGATTTCTCATTTCGCGAAGGTCAAGCTTGTCACCCCTCCTCTCGAGTTGGCCTGGTGAAGTAGTGAGTTGGATTCTTGTACTCTCCACCTCACATAGCCAGGTACACCTGGCTCATCAGGGATTGTTCTGAGCCAGGCATCTAGCCTTCTTTTGAAGATTTCCACTGCAACTCCCTTTGTGTTTCTTAGGTCTCTGGGCAACTAATTAACCCTTTCACTCCAAGCCACGTAGATCTACATGGAAAGAAAATGGCTGTCACAGCTGAGCCACGTAGATCTACATGGCTCAGAGTGAAAAGGTTAAAATATTATGTCTCTCTCTCTGCAATTAAATGTATGTCTATCTCTGCGGTTAAATGTTAATGTTAATGCTGTGACAGCCATTTTCTTTTCACATAGATCTACGTGGCTCAGAGTGAAAGGGTTAAACAGTTTTGGTCCTCTCTACAAAAATGTTTTATTTCAGGGTTAAGGCTATTCCCTGTCTTGCCTTCAATTTGGGAATACGACACAGTCTACCATTTCTACTTTCCACCGTTGTTTGGGGAGTTATAGGGCTCAAAGTAAGAGTAGGGACTAGTTTCTCCATTACAGGTGACCCTCTGTATACACGGTTTCAGCTATACACTGTTTTGGTATTGCTCCCCACCCCCCTGTATACACGGGAGGGGATCTCGTCCATACACAGTTTCCCGAGCCGACACAGCTGTGTGTGGTGGCCTGTCACTCTATCCCTCCCCTCCCTACCCCTCCACCACTCACTCAGTCAGTCAGTAGCGCACCAGTTACCAGTGTTGCCAATCTACAATACAATTGCCCTAACCAATCCTCCAATATTGAATCTAATTGTGGTGAGGATTCTATTACCAATTTTGCAAATTTACAAATTATACATCACACAAAGGATGTTATCCAATATTTTAATCGTTATGTTAAATATATGCATCTCTAATGATTTTAACTTCTTTACAATGTATTTTTATACTTTATTAGTACTACAATTAAAAAAATAAATCACAACAAATAATCACAATAAATAACAACACTCTCACCAGTAAACATCATCCACAGCAACTACCCAATCTGCCTACCCTTTATTTGTAAGTTAAACCATTTTTTTCTTGTTACTGCAGTAACAATATTATGTGCAGTTAATATATAAACATACATGTATGTATAGTATGTGTTTTGGTGTTTCTGTACATGTTTTAAGGATGTATGAGGAAATATAGTTGGTCATAGGGAGGGGGTCAGTTGGTCTAGGGATTGATTGTATTTTTTCCCATAAGGTATTAGTCCCTGTATGCATGGTTTCCATTTACACAGGCATTTTCAGGAACCTAACCCCCGTTTATACCGATGGTCACCTGTATTTTCCAAGTGTAAATAATGGTGTGTGTGTCTCTTCTCCTTTCCAGTGAATATAGGTCTAGTTCATGTAACCTTTCCCAGTAATTTAGTTCTTTGCACCCATTGATCTTGGCTGTGAAGCTTCTCTGGATCCCTTCCAGCTGTCTAATGTCTTCTTTTTTATATGGGGATGTTAGGACTGAGCAGTATACCAATTTGGGTATTATCAGGGTTTTCAGTAGCGGAATCATTACATTCCTATCCCTTCGTTTAAAGGTTCTCAATATCTGACCCATTATTCTCTTTGCTCTGTTTACTGCTATCTTATTTTGTTTCAAATTTCGCATCATCTGTCATTACAACCCCTAAATTCTCTGAGAATCCTAGCAAATATATTATCAGGTCCAGCAGCCTTATTTGACTTCAATGTATGAATCACTTGCCTAACATCATCCTTCCTTATATGAATATGATCAAAAATGTCTGAATTTACAGGATCTAAAGGATTAAAATCAAAGTTATTTAAATTTTCTTCAGTAAAAACAGAGCTAAAACAATCATTAAAAATACCAATAATATCCTGATATTTTTCAAACATTCTATCATGTTCTATTGGGCCAATCCTCTCATGCTTTTTATTATAGGAATACCTTGAAATTCATTGTGAATTTGCATTGGTAAACAGTTGAATTTCATCAATTTTGCTAGTTTTTTTCAATTTTTTTCAAAAAACAACAAATCTGCAAATATGGATGATGGATTATGAAACTATAGGTAGTACAAGACTGATGACGAATCTACAAAATGACATTCAAAATGACAAATTTTGAGGTATTCCTGTATATATTATATTCACAAAAACTAAAGAATTTCTTTGGCTCTTTTACTCTTCCTAATCAAACTATTTAGCTTATTTCTTAACTGCCTATAATTATCCAAATGCAAAATACTATCACTGCCTTTTAATTCCCTGAATGCCCATTTTTTTATTTTTAATCATTTTAGCTAATCTTGTTATTCCTAACACTTCTGAAAGGAATACACTTACTGTACATTGTACATCCTCTAAAATTTCTTTAAATCTAGACCACATCTCAATAGTATTTTTATTGGCAAATTCATTATCCCACTTTACTGAGCCTAACAACTCCCTAAATCTATTATAGTAACCCTTTGAGAAGCAAGGGACTAGACGGTCATTGTTGACCAGATCCCTATTTAATTCTACCTAAAAATGTATGATCCAATGGTCACTATTTCCTAATGAATCTCCTACTGCAAGTTCCCTAATAAGTTCATGATCATTGGAAAGAACCAGATCTAAGATTGCTTGATCCAGAGTTGATTTGTCTACAAATTGTGTTAGGAAACAGTCATTATAGCAGTTAATGAAGAAGATACCTTCCCTATTATTTCCCTCTAAAAGGCTCCAGTCTATATGAAGCAGGTTGAAATCTCCCATAATTAATGTTCTAGCACTACAACCTTTATTTATTTCTTGAACCATACTGTCATCAACTTCCTGTGTGTTTGGTTTGAAGGTCTGTAAAATGCACCTATCTGAATATATACTCTGCCTGAAACACAGATATCAACCCATATTGATTCTACCCTATTGTCTAGTCCAGTGGTGGCCAACCGCGGCGCATTGGATGATTAGAAGTAGTCTCATTAAGGTAAGTAATGTTTACATTGTTTTATATTAAATCATTATATCATGTAAAAATGCTAAATATATCTATATTAACATATTTTATACAAGAATTGAATGGGGGTACAAGACTTGTATGGCGCATCTGAACTCATGCGTGAAAAAATTGGCGAATGAAATGTAAAAGGTTGGCCACCCCTGGTCTAGTCTAATACTATCATTCTGAACTGAAGTTAAACCATTCTTAATGTACAAGACCAAACCTCCCCCCTGCCTATCTATTCTCTGGTAAATATACATTCTATAACTATTTGACTCATACTCTGCTCTAGTGTCATTGAATGCTGCCTCACTAATCCAAGTCCCACTTAATGCAGACTATATCCAGATTTTCACTAATCATATAACTAAATAATTAATTTTTCTTATTCCTAATACTACATGCATTTGTATAAAAACACTTCAACCCCTCAGTTTTAACTGATTCCCTACCATTGGCTAGACAGTTGATATGCCTTTTCCTGACACAATCTGTATTTAAGACTAACAGTGTTTACTTTACCAATACCCTGATGCTTTATGCCCTCTGTTGATCTAAAGTTATCTTTCAAAACCCCAAAGAACTCACATTTTCCTCCAGAAGCCTTCCATACAAAGCAGTTCCCCTTCCACTAAGATGTAATCCATGCTTACTGTAAAGCTCCCTCCTTTCATAAAAATCCCACAAATCTATGAACTCAACCCCTTCACTCCATAGCATCCTAACTATCATTTAAGGCTAAAATTCTACTTGTAAACTCCATGCTTACCCCCATCCTTGGTAAAATGCCCACTACATAACACTTGCTCTGCCTATGTTTCAAAGTTTCTATCAATTCTCTGCTTCTGAATTTCTGTTTAATTTAAATCTACCATCTTTATCCCTGCTCATTAAGTCATTTATACCTACATGAACTATATTACCACCTTGGGTTATAGGCAACTTCATCACTACTTCATTGACTTTAGAAATATTACCACCTGGAATACATATTCTTCTCCGGGTTTTCCTTCCCTTATTGCAAAATTCATTGTCCTGATTCCTAATAATAGTCCCCCCAACCATGGTAAATTCACACTGTACTGCTTCATCTAAATTCCCTAGTATTTGAAACCTGTTACTAGTTGCTACAACATGATTACTATTCTCTAACCTTATTTCTTGACTGACCTTTGACTTTGTGCCATTCATCAGGCCTAACTTTACTTGGACCTGCATCCTTATCACTAACACTTGGCTTAGGCTCAGGGGTGTACCCAGGATTTGGTCAGGGGGAGAGGGATGAGTAACTGAAACAAAGGTGTTCATATCATATGAGTATGTATATACAAACATTTACTAGAGCCAATATTCATATATTAACAAAGCCTTATTTACAGCAAGTGTAAACTAAATTAGATAAATGAATAGATTTACCACATATTTTTCATGCGAAAAATACTGAGTCAAAAATGATAATTACATTAGTGTGTGTGTGTGTGTGTGTGTGTGTGTGTGTGTGTGTGTGTGTGTGTGTGTGTGTGTGTGTGTGTGCAGTCACAGGTTGGTGAATTTTTTACTATTTTTAAATTCAAATAACATCTTTTTGACTAATGGTGAAAAGTTTGAATATTCAAAAAATATAAATATTGTAAACCAAAAAATTTGCATATATCACTGGGGCAGATCTAGGATTTCCTGGAGGGGGGGTTCAGTATGAGTGCTGAAGGCTTCTAGGGAGGTCCGGGGGCATGCTCCCCGAAACATTTTTGAAAATTAAGGCTCTCAGAAATGTGTTTTTAAACAATTTGCGGGGTGTTTGTTCAAGTCTATTAGCTTTTGGACCAAATTTGATGGACCAAAATATCAGTCAATTCTTGGTTGCTGTTTAACTCTTCTTGACATTGTAAACCAAAAATTCTATTGAATAAATACTTTGAATGAATATTGCTTTTTAGACTTTTGAGTATTAACCCTTTGAGTCCCATTGGCCTCTCTTATGCCATTGCAGCAGCCCAGAAACAATGGGAAAATTAACTGTTTTTTCCCAAATTTTTAAACCACTTCCTGACCTGTCTATGGATTTTAAATTAGTTATCCATAAATTTCGTTTTCTTTTACAATTTGCTGTTAAAATTAGCTATAACTTACTTATATTTATCTTCAAAAAGAAATGGATTTTTTTGGTGAGTACAAAACTTTGTATTGTGCATGCTTCAAAACTAAAATGTATATTTATATTTATTTTTCATATCATTATCATTTCTTCGGCAAACTTTAGAAACAAGCTTATCTAAAGATAAATAACAATAAATAATAAAAAATAAAAAGTTACTTTTATTTTAAGAAAATCTACTATAGCCTTCCAAAATGCCATTGGGACTCGCTCATACTTGGCTTGCATGGCTGTAAGTAGTGATGTAAAAAAAACGTTTTTTTTTGTTTTTTGTTGTTTTTTTTGTCTTTTTTGTTTTTTTAATAATTAATATAGATATTGCCAATTTAATTATAAGGTATACTTTTGCAATGATATATATTATAAAAATAAATAAATAAATAATAAAATAGGCCATATGGTACCAGTATAGAATGTCCTTTTCAGCCTATTTACAGAAAAAACTGGCCTCTTTCTTGCACTGAAAGTCTTGTATCTTGAGATCCATTAAACTTGCGAGAACACTGGCTTGGAGCTGACTGCCCATTGTCCAACCTTTCCAGGACTCTCCCATCCATTCCTCGGATTTTGAATCTCCCACTTAACTATCCTTTAGACCCGCGATGACATATTCCCCCCCCCCCCCACGAGACCATCCATATATATATACATACACATACACCCATATACCAATATATACATAAATACTTATATACACATTTATATCTATTGTATACCCCATACACATGCATACATCCAGAATTCCAGATACATACGCATGCATACTCACATATATACCTACACAAACTCATACACCTCTATTTCGCCCTTTCATTACCTCCGAGATCATTTAGCACATACAGTAATATCCATACAGCCAAAAGAAACCAATTAAGCACAGACAGAGCAGCAAAGCTAGTATTTATATCCCAAAATGCAAAATTCCAAGAAAGTGAAGTAAAACATGGTGCTACATTGGCTTCGTCAACATCCAAATCTGCAATAAATACCAGTACCTGTGATATTGAAACTATTTGCTTTAATCAATCTAGTGATAATGATTCTTCAATGGAAATAGAATCAGATAATGAAGGTTAAACAGCATTAGGTTAACACAAAGGTTAAAGAAAGATGAATATTTATATTTTTTTTATTTTTCTATTTGGAATATATATATATATATACACACACTGGTATTCTTGCCAATCACAATTATATCTATTCTTTTATACCAGTATTATGGATATTATACCAGTACCTGTGATATTGAAACTAGCATATATGCTCTACCCAATCTAGTGATGATTCTTCCATGGAAATGAAGGTTAACCAACATTAGGTTAACAAAAAGGTTCAAAAAAGGTGAATATTTTTTTTTGATCTGGAATATATATACTGGTACTCTTGCCAATCACAATTATGTATATTGTTTGAAATGAGGAAGAATGTTTTATGTTCTAGTTAAAAAATATAGGTATATACATATAAAAAATGAGGGTTTGTTTTTCCTTTCTATTATATACTTTTTGTGTGATTCAGTTTTTCTAAAAGATGACTATATACATATACTAGGTATAACCGTATAAGCATGGTAGTATAGTAAATTATAGGTAATACTAATATACTTATTAGATTAAAGGAAGAAAAATATGGAATAAGTTTAAAACAATAAAAAACAAAAAAAAACAAAAAAAACAGACTATCTTCGTTTTAAACAAAAAAAATGACAAAAAAAACAAAAAAACGACACAATAAAAAACGACTCACATCACTAGCTGTAAGAGAGGCCAACGGGACTCAAAGGGTTAAAGTAAGACACAGGGTCAACTAGCAATCTGAAACAAAAGGGTATATTACATGCTTTTAGTGTTGTTTGTAAAATAACTTGTATGTTCAGTCAGTCAGCTTTGGGAGCGGGGCTTTCTGGTTTAGGGGGTTCAATCAAACCCCTGGATCCGCCACAGTATTGGTCACTGATACATGCAAGCTTTTTAGCATGTGAGTAACTAAAACAAAGGTTTAATGCAGGTTTAATGCTATCATATATATATACAGTGAGGCCTTGCATAACGAATGCCTTAAATAGTGAATTTTTGCTTAACGAATTACATCCATAAGGCTCCATTGATTTAAATAATGATTTTACCTTTCAGAACGAATTTGGTAACAAAAAATGTAATAACACGTTTTCTGTTCAGTTGGAGGTTGGTAGCTGTCGTGAGCAGTTGTGGACAACACAATTGCTCACTATTAAATTTTAATTTATTAGCTTTATAAGTTATAAAACGTGTAGTCATGGCCCCTAAAAGACCATCATCTGCTAATGCTCCAAAGAAATCCAGGAAAACTATCAGTCTCCAGATGAAGCAGGACATTATTAAAAAAAGTGAATCTGGAACGAGCACCAAAGATCTTGCTGCTGAATATGGATTGTCTGCCAGTATGGTTTCAACAATTTTTAAGAAGGAAGAAATTATGAAAACTAAAGGAAGGGAAGCTATTGCTGAAATGGAGAGAGTTTTACTGATATGGATTAGAGAAAAGGAAATGAAGGGGAAATCCATTACTAAGGCATTCATTAGTGACAAGGCAGTGCAAATATATGAATAAATTAAGGAATCCCTTCCAGCATCAGTTGAAAGATATGAATCATTCAATGCAAGTCGTGGGTGGTTTGAAAATTTCAAGAGAAGGTCAGGAATTAAGAACATTATAAGGCATGGTGAGGCTGCAAGTGCTGATACTGAGGGAGCAAAGGAATTTAAAATAGAATTTGCAGAACTTGTTGAGGAGGATGATTATTTGTCTCAAGTTTTTAACACCAACGAAACTGGCCTATTTTAGAAAAAGCTACTGAAGAGAACCTACATTACTAGAGAAGAGTCCAAACTGCCTGGCCATAAACCAATGAAAGACCCAGTGGCGGAGAGCCCTATAGGCTGCACAGTTGAGCTCTTCCCTCAAACTGACCCTGAGCCAGCAGCTTCGGCAAAGGTACAGAAAAACTATGATGAGATTTAAAACATTGCCCTTGCTAGTGTAAGGTATGGCAATATGGCATAGGGCTGAGGCCAACTGCAGCGATAGCAACAGCAGCTCTGATTGACGCAGGAATCATCACAGAAGACAATACAAGTAAAGTGATTGATAAGAGCAAGGTCAAGAGAGCACAGGAGAAGTTGATGAGAGAGCTGGGGGAACAGTTCGAGAAGAAGTGCAGGGAGGAGGGGGGGGATCTCTTGCATCCTCTTTGATGGGCGGATTGACCTGACCAATGTGATGATGGAAGCTGAGGGCAGTGACCAATCTTTTCCCGCAAAGATCAAGGAAGAACACTATAGTGTTGTTAGTGAGCCTGGCAGCTACTATCTGTTCCACTTTACCCCAGAGAAAGCAACTAAAGAGGAGTCACATGTGGAGAAGATTGCTAAGGTCCTGTTTGCCTGGCTGAAAGAGAGGGGTTATGATAAGACCTTGTTGGCCATTGGAGGAGACTCAACAAATGTCAACACTGGTGTGAAAGCTGGAGTAATGCAGAAGCTGGAGCTGCACCTGGGGAGAAAGCTGGTCTGGTTGGTGTGCAACCTGCACACTGTTGAACTTCCCCTGCGCCATCTCATTGTTGACCTTGATGGCCCTACTCTGTCAGACAAAAAATTATCCGGGCCAATAGGAAAGCTCCTTGATTCTGCTACAGACTTTGATATCAATCCAAACTTCACCCGAATCTCTGTTGGCCCTCCACTGATCAAGCTTCCTGACAAGGTCATTCAAGATCTCTCAACTGATCAATACTATGGCTATAAAATTGTCTGTGCAGTCAGGGATGGAGTACTTCCTGCAGGGCTGGCTCTGTTAGAGATAGGACCAGTAAACCGCAGCCACTGGCTCACCACAGCAAACAGACTTCTCAGGCTCTGGGTGTCAAAGCACGGACTTAAAGGAAAGAACCTGAAGATTCTGCAATTCATTGTGGAATTCATCATTGGAGTGTATTACCCATGTTGGTTCAACGTGAAGGTCAAGCACTCCTGGATCGAAGGGCCTAGGCACATCCTCTTTCAGCTGGACTGCCTCAAGTCCCAGAGAAAGGAGGTGCTGGATATTATGATGCCAACTGTGAGAAGATCTGCTTGGTATGCCCACAGTGAAGTCATCCTCCAAACACTACTCTGCTCTGAGGATCAGAAGGAGAGGATTGAAGGGGTGGAGAGAATCCTGGCCATCAGGGGAGAGGGGGACCCGGATACTCAGCTGGGGGACTCCTCTGTTAGGAGCAGAAGGACACCTGACATCAATTGTGATGCTTCCAGCATCGGTGACTTGATCAGCTGGTCAGAAGGTGTGTCAAAGCCACCTCTCACCTGCTCTCTAAGCACCTCAGAGGTGAAAAACTTCATCAACACCCCCATGGAGGTGCGCAACTGGCCTTGCCACACACAAAGCATTGAGAGGGTTGTTAAAATGGTGACTGAGGCTTCTGCTAAGTACTTCTCACAGGAAAAGAGGGATGGAGGGATCAGGGCTCAGGAGACCAGCAGGAAGCTGATGTCCAAGTCTGAGTCAAAGCAGGATTTGTGCAACCTGGCAAAGTTCAAGATGTCAGGAGAATGATCTTTGTAATTATATCCAGTGATATACATGCAGTTCACCTATTAATAAATATATGTAAAGTTGATTTGGCCTTGTCAATATAAATGATTTACCTTATATCTTTTAATATATTATAAAGGGGTTCAAAAGGGTAAAATTGGCAATTTAGAAATACAAAATGATGTAGGTTAGAGTTATCCTATCCAAAAAATAAGCTCATATTTGAATTCCCCATGTAAAAACATAATTTAGACACCCCTGATGGTAGGATTTCCTTCAGATTCATGTTGTCACCTGAGTATGACCCGCCCTAATAGCAGGATATTCATCAGTACCACCTTCATGGTCCTCTTCATTCTCATCATCACTTTCAATTATTCCACCTGCAAAATCATTGCTACTACCAGATTCATCATCAAAATCCTCTATAACTCCCCTCAGACACAGAACTTTATTGACAGCACACCTCCTCACCTCTTCATCTTCATCAGCCAGCATTCCAACTAAAATATTTTCACCATGAGCAAAATAGCTGTTATTGTTTAATACGTCATAACAAATTTCTCTAATTTTCCTGTCAGGGAATTTATTTACTCTTTGGATCATATTGAATAGGTTTCTTGACCCCAGGGTTGTGGAGTCGGTCCAAAATTTTCCGACTCAGACTCCACACATTGTAAAAAATCTAAAAATCCGACTCTGACTCCTCACATTTTAAATATACAACTCCGACTCCTCTAGTGTTTCACTCTATAATTATCATAATAATAAGACATTTCATCACCACCACACTAAGTATGAAATTTTATATTTTATATTTAAATAAATATTAATTGTATATTCTGAAAATGTAAAGAAAAAATATTAAAAAAACAATCTAGGGGCTATCAATGAATAAGGTTTATTGACCCAAAAAACTAAATAACCTAAATGTTAGTATTTAGGATTTAGAAATTAAGGGTGACACAGGACACAGAAATTGGAGTCGGAGTCGGAAGTTTTTTACCGACTCCGACTCCACAACCCTGCTTGACCAATCACTTAGCCTCTTATTAGCCTTGATATAGAACCAACTGTGAAAGTATACTTTGATGATGAATTCTACTATGATTTTGAGGTTCTTACTGGGTCTTTTTTGTGAAACATAAAAGCGAAGAGTTCTACAAGCTAAGGTGAGCCATCAAGAGTGATTTAGCAGGCCAACTTCTAAGAGTGCAAGGTCTTCATCCACTTCACCAGTAATAATTGCCCAGCAGATGCAGTATCCATAGTATTGGTCTATTGATAAATTATTGACCACCTCATTTGGTAGAAGCACAAATGCAGGATAAGGTATAGATTTGAAGTCCACAACATTCCATTCTGACACATCCCCATTGAGCTGAGAACCAATAGGGCCAGAAAATTTGTCTGGACTTTTTGTTGTCCCATCTAAAGTTATGAAGATGTGTCTAAGTGGCAATTCATTTAGATGCAGAAGACAAATATCCCACTGAAGAGGTTGCCCTAAAAACATTTCCAAATATCTGACATAATGCATATGTCCTGTGTTAGTATTTGTCCCATCTGCTTTAACCAAGTTTAATTTGGCCTCAAGTTCTGTCCCTTTAATGATCTTATAAATGCCATGAGCAATGTCAATGCCTTTGCCACTCTCCAGGGTAAAATGGTCGAGGTAGTTAGTAATCAAAAAGCCAAATCATGCTTATTTTAGAATTTCTTTTGTCACTAAGGTCCGTCGAAAGGGGGTCTATGGGCCCCAAAAATTAGTTTTTCTAAAATAACTCAAAAACTAAAGGTTTTATGAAAAAATACCACTCTTAATAATTTGTTCTAAATCAAATTCTGCATCTTTTGGTATGCAAACCATCTCTCTATCATGTTCAGAAGAAGAGATATTGCCCTTTTCCTGATTTTGCTAGTGTGGCATTAGATGTTTTTACAAAAACTGGGGTGGCCGGACACACGTTGGTGGCCACCAATTATTTTTTTCAGGAATCTTATTTTTATATCAAAAGCCAACTGTTAATGACTCTGATTAATTCTATCTTGAGTTTCAGCCCAGCCTTAATTAGGGTATTTTGGTGTGTAAAATGACTGAATGTGTCTATATACATAATTACGTATAAAACCATATACCAATCAATTTGTGATCTTTACAGGGGCTCTGCCCCCATACCCCCAAGACCTAAATTATACAAATGGACTATGCAACACGTGCAATCAACGTATTTTAATGAGAGAAACAACTTTGTCTCTATGGTATTTTTCAAAATTTTGCTTAAGTGGCACCCGTATTCTGAACCATTACGTATTTTTTTGTGCTTTGTTCAAATATGACCTTCATTTCTTGTTCAAATGAACAAATACAGTTGTCATTGCATGGCCCAAACACGTATCTATTAATTTGCACAAGAAATGAAGGTTACATTTGAATAGAGCACACTAAAATACACTAGAAAAAAGTATTTTGGTTATTATTCATTTTTTGACCCAGTCACACCCAGCTATAATAGCAATATACAGTGAGGCCTTGCATAACAAATTTAATTCGTTCCAGAAGGTCATTCATTAACTGAAAAATTTGTTATGCAATGCATTAGTTCAATGGGATTTTCAGTAATTCATTCCAGAGCCCAAATTTTGACCCTTTTGGCGCTTGTTTACCCATTTTTTAAATGGGTTCACCTCCTTCTGCTTGAATATCCTGGGATTTTGGGAATGATACACAAGCATAGGCTTAATCTTCAGGTCCCCTGATGCATTCCCAGCCATAAGTAAAGCAAACCGGTCTTTCATTGGTTTATGGCCAGGCAGTTTGGACTCTTCTCTAGTAATGTAGGTTCTCTTCGATAGCTTTTTCCAAAATAGGCCAGTTTCGTCAGCGTTAAAAACTTGTTGAGGCAAATAATCCTCCTCCTCAACAAGTTCTGCAAATTCTATTTTAAATTCCTTTGCTCCCTCAGTATCAGTACTTGCAGCCTCACCATGCCTGCCTTATAATGTTCTTAATTCCTGACCTTCTCTTGAAATTTTCAAACCACCCACGACTTGCATTGAATGATTCATATCTTTCAACTGATGCTGGAAGGGATTCCTTAATTTATTCATATATTTGCACTGCCTTGTCACTAATGAATGCCTTAGTAATGGATTCCCCCTTCATTTCCTTTTCTCTAATCCATATCAGTAAAACTCTCTCCATTTCAGCAATAGCTCCCTTCCTTTAATAAGTCTACTTGTAGCATCACTTACTTTAGTTTTCATAATTTCTTCCTTCTTAAAAATTGTCAAAACTGTACTGGCAGACAATCCATATTCAGCAGCAAGATCTTTGGTGCTTGTTCCAGATTCACTTTTTTTAATAATGTCCTGCTTCATCTGGAGACTGATAGTTTTCCTAGATTTCTTTGGAGCATTAGCAGGTGATGAAGGTCTTTTAGGGGCCATGACTACACGTTTTATACACTTATAAAGCTAATAAATTAAAATTTAATAGCGAGCAATTGTGTTGTACACAACTGCTCACGACAGCTACCAACCTCCAACTAAACAAAAAAAAGTGTCATTACGTTTTTTGTTACCAAATTCATTCTGCAAGGTAAAATCGTTATTTAAATCAATGGAGCCTTATGGAGGTAATTCGTTAATCAAAAAATTCACTATTTAAGGCATTCGTTATGCAAGGCCTCACTGTATATTGAATAACCAATCAAAACTGAATAAGAAAATATATATATATTATCTTGTGCAAATTTCTATAAAATTTGTTTTTTTATTAAAATATATTTCCTATTTTTGGTGTTTTTTCAATATATATATATTGACTATTCGGTGAATATTTCTTATTTTTGGTGATTCTGGCTACTTTTGCGTAATTCAATTTGTCCTGTTTTACAAATAAATCATTTTTAGCAATTGTTCGTCTGTTCAGTTCAAATTTTTTGTGACTAGAAGTATGACGTGTCAGTTATACATATTTGATTTTGAAGACGTGATCCGCCATATTGCCCTCGATGAAGACAAGAGTTTAGACCTTTTTTTCAATCACAGAATAATTAAGACATCCTTGACCTGCCCTAAATGCAATAGTGCTTGTATTTTAAGAAAAGACCAGAAGGTCTTTAGGTGCCGTAAAAAAAATCCTAAAAATAAACGTGTTGTTTCAGTTTAAGAGCAGGTGAAATTTAGCGGACTACCCATGCAAGGTTGGTACATGTTATTACATTATCATTTGTATAATTTAGGTCTTGGGGGTATGTAAAGATCACGCATCACAAATTGATCGGTCCTAATGTTTTGCAGACAGTTCAGTACATGATACCGGTTAGGTCAACTGTACACCCTTGATGATTGGTTAGGTTAAGTCATGATATTTTTGTTTAAATTCATTAGTTTAAACGAAAATGATGAGTGCAAACTTTTCTGGTTAATTTTGAGGCGTTTTGTACAAAACTGGGTAATTATTTGTTTTAGTGCTTTTCCTCCTTTCTGAACCAAAACACATTTTTCTGGTGTTTTGTGGTGTGATTTGTTCAAATCTGAACTTCGTTTCTTTGGGAAATGAGCCATTTTTTAGAAATTTTAAAATTGAAAATTTCTCAAAAATGGCTCATTTCCCAAAGAAACGAAGTTCAGATTTGAGCAAATCACACCAAAAAAATGTGTTTTGGTTCAGACCTAACCCAACCTAAACTGACCTATCCCGACCTAAACCAACCCGACCCAACCTAAACCAACCCGACCCAACCTAAACCAACCTAAACCGACCTGACCCAACCTAAACCGACCTGACCCAACCTAAACCGACCTGACCCAACCTAAACCGACCTGACCCAACCTAAACCGACCTGACCCAACCTAAACCGACCTGACCCAACCTAAACCGACCTGACCCAACCTAAACCGACCTGACCCAACCTAAACCGACCTGACCCAACCTAAACCGACCTGACCCAACCTAAACCGACCTGACCCAACCTAAACCGCGTTTTTTCGCAATTTCTTACCTTAAATAGCACTGTTAGCAAAACTCCTCCAATTAACCGCACTCTCGGAAGCTAACGCTAAATACAGCTGCCGAACGCTTTGTCAAGAATAACCTAACGTACAATAAGTTTTGCCACAGTTTGAGGTGGGATTTTTCAACGCACGTGCCTTTTCAATGGGAAACAGAGAAGGAACACTTTTTTTTCTGCCGCGCTCGTCCGGGTCATCCCTAGTCAATCTTGTGCAATAATATTGATCAGCAACTTCTCTATAATTACACTCACGACCACACTGCAGACAAATAACACGACTAGGTAAAACACAGTGACTCGTAAAGAAAGCTTGAGCACCAGCTTCTTTCTTATAAATATCTTGTATTAATTTATAGTAATCCAAATCACAACCTTCGCAAATCATAATGAAAACGAGACTGAGAAAATGAGTATGCATTATCAGAGATTCAAAATGTACGTCTCTGATTGGTCGGATAAGGTCACGTGAAACAAAAACCAGTTTTAATTGGTTGTTTTGACCTATGTTTCCTAATTTTGCCACGAGACGTCTCCCCATAAAACTGGAGGGCGACGTTCGTTAAAATTTTAATAGCGTTAAGAGCTAAATACTCGGTCAATGGCCTATAATGGCTGCTTTTTACGTGTAATTTTTTTTTTTTTCCATAAAAAATAATTATTACATTTCCTTGATTTTTATCAGTTTCCCTGAGGTTTCAAGGTGTCCTGAATACGAATTTATATGTTAAATTGTCATAGAATGTCTCCTTCTATCGAAAACGAACAAAGCATTAAAACGAATATTAACCCAAAACTGCCATCCATTTCCTGTGCAAATGCATAGTTTTCAAGATGACTATATCTCGAAAACTACGCATTTGCACAGGAAACGGATGGCAGATTCATGTAGAACACCTCAAAATTGACCAGAAAAGTTTACTCTCATTATAAAAAGAGACTGGGTCAAAAAACGAATAATTACCAGTATTTTTTATTTCAATTTCAGGACATGCCATTTGCGACATAATTACCAGACCTAACCTAACCACCTTTAATTTTATTCACTGTTTACCTTATTCAGAATCTGACGAATCCTGGGTGGGTTGGGGGTCATCGGGGTGACAGTCCTCGTCCAGTGGAATAGGCCTAAATGCACCTCTTGGAGGCCGTTGGACTCCCGACTGTGGAGGGTCGAGTCGTCGTGCAACGTCAAAGAAACAGTGCAGTAGTTCCTTTTCAGGAAACTGGTGGATGAACAGGTACCAAGCAAAGTACTGCTTATAGTATTCAGACCTATTCCCAGATCGTTTGACCCACTCTTTGATGTCCCTCCACAGTCATTCGATGTTCTGAGTGTGTACGTAAGAATGTGCAGGGTCGATGAAATTCTCCGAATAGTTGACCACCAGATGAGTGTAGTCGTGATCTTTTAAGTTGACGTCTGCAGCCCACCCGTCACTGACGATAGTGGAGCCAGGCCGAATACACTTAAGAATGAGGGACCAAGGTGGCGGAGTCCCATTTGCGGCTGAGAGGCTCCACGAGAGGGATAACAACTAATTTCTTTGACTCCCTCTCAATTCCTCCAAACATCCAAATCTGGTTCAGTACACGCCCCTTGTTGTACTTTCGCTTTCCAAACAAAGATTCGTCGATTTCCACGATGACCCCTGGGCCTCCAATTGGTTCCTGGTTATTAAGCGAATACTCCGTCACCTCTGAACAAAAGCTGCGCCGTCGACACTAATGTTCGGAGAGATGTTCAGACAATTGACAATGGTATAGTGATCGCAATGTTTCTGCAGCCAGTGGTTCACAAATAACACAAATTTCCATGGCTCGAGGTGAGATCCATCAAGGAACGTGCCGTTATAGTCAGAGGCAGTAAAAGAGTACCTCTCTTTTTTTGTCTTTGGAACAACGTGACTACGTCCACAGAACCACTGATGTTTGTCATCCCTGAAGAAGCACGGTTGTTCACAATGAGGACACTGAACTGATGTTGGAAGAATGCCGTGTCTTCTTAAAAACAGAACCGCTTCACCGTTAACACCGTAATAATTGCTGTGGTATTTCGCAATAGCTGACCACTAATTGACTTCACAACCTGCACACAAGTTAGCCATGGTGGAACTGATTCAAATTTTTCCCGACACCAACCGACTCACTATGCTGAGCTGTGATTGGCCGACACCAACCGACCCACTATGCTGAGCTGCTGTGATTGTTCAAACAAAAACAAAAAACACCAATAGTATTCAAGGTTAAATATCTCTTAATTGTAACACATACATATTAAAATGTTAAATATCTCGCTGATTTAGAATTTGCGACAAAAATGCCATAGAACAAAAGTGTCTTAGAATTGCTCAAAATACCTAAATATAAGATGAAAATCCCAAGATTCGAGTGATGTCCAAAACTATAATAATACCTTAAATACTATTCCTGGTAAATTTTTGCAAGTGTACATTACAGGCAGGCGCGGACTGGTTCGAAAATTCCCACCAGCCAGGTGTCACTGAGAGGGCCCCCAAAAAAGTGTTTATGGATGTTTTAAAAATCTAGTAATTTTGTCATGACCTGTAAATC
Organism: Bathynomus jamesi; assembly: GCA_023014485.1. Classification (NCBI taxonomy): domain Eukaryota; kingdom Metazoa; phylum Arthropoda; class Malacostraca; order Isopoda; family Cirolanidae; genus Bathynomus; species Bathynomus jamesi. The sequence continues at coordinate 321,181 of JAJOZX010002007.1, read as the reverse complement.
CCCGCGAGTTTTTAATATAATTTTGAACTCAACCAAAATCAAATCTAATTAATACGCAGTCAGGGAATGACGAGGTCAGTGGTGTAGTCGTAATTTCTTCAGTAGGGTAACGCTAAAAGTAAAATAAAACCAGTAGGGTAACGCTAAAAGTAAAGTAAAACCAGTGGGGTAACGCCGTTACCTTGCGTTACCCCCGGACTACACCACTGGACGAGGTGTACTTCTGAATACACGAAAGGCCTTGGAATCATTACAATATGAAAGTTACTCATGATAATCATAAAAAACGTTGAAGTAGAAAGACTTTTTTCAATCCCAAACTAAACTGTCACTTACTTAAATTATTACAAAGGGGCCCATTATCAACAGTAGGCCACAGGCCTTTCTTCTTTTAGTTACGCTTCTGATAATAATAATAATATATATATTTACATAGTGCACAATATCAATGAATAACGTTTTCAAAGGCGTTTAGAAAAAAGGTATATGAGGAAATTATTGGGGGTGTGGATTGTAGGTTTGGGTATGCAGGTTCTTGGGATCTAGGCTGAACTGGCTGGGCCCTGCTGGCCTTTATTCAGCTCCTAAGATATTTATGTGTTTAAAGCTTAAAAATATAAAAAATTAACAATTACTTACATAAAAATTCAGTAAATTACTCACGTTATAAAGACCAAGAGCAAAAAATCGGCGCGCCAGCACAAATGCAACATCGCTTAAAAAATATTTACTTTATTTACTTAATTTTATTTTTCGCGCCAAAAATAGTGTCCTAGAATGCTGATTGGTTATACTAGAAATCTCAGAAATGCGTTTGGCAACATAGCGATTTTTAACATTTATTTAATTAATTTTCAACAAATAAAATAAATATAATAAATTTATTTAAATATAAATTTATTTAAACGGACATAATTTATCAATGAATAAACTAAAGTTAATAATCCTAAACAATAAAAATTTATTTAAACGGACATAATTTATTAATGAATAAACTAAAGTTAATAATCCTAAACAATTTAAATATCAATTATTTTACTAGTATTAAAAAAAGTTGAAAATTTTTAATGCCGTTTTGTCGCCAACGTACGTTGCCGTGTTTTTTTTACCCCTGTGAACACCCCTGAGGTCTTATATAGTAATGCGTCGAACAAATTTAGGGCCCCCAACGGAAAGGGCCCACCGGCCCGGTGGGACGCCGGGGCCAGTCCGCGCCTGATTACAGGCTTTGTAAATCAAAACTATGTTTTTCTGATGGTTTTTGATGCGGTTTAAACGAAGGTTAATTTCATTCAAACAACATCAGAAACAATCGAAAAAAGAGTTTTAATATATAACCTAACATAACCTAAAATTCCAAAATTCCTCAAAAGCCTGTAATGTACTCTTGTAAAAAAATACCCTATTCGTGCAAGCTTTATGGTCTAAGTTAGGCTATCCCCTGGATGGAATAAGTTAATGGGGGCCTAGGTTAATCAGGCCAAAACTGGGCTTGCACTGAAAGAGCACCTAGATCTCTCTAAATACCGAATTACATGAAGCTTAAAACTTCAAAACGGAGCTATTTGTATATGAAAATAAAACCCACACTAGTAGACAGAGTTTATTTCCACAACAGTTTCAATGCCCACTGGCATCCTCGTGGATGGAAATTTCTCAGTGTTAAACTTCAAATTGTTGTCTTCCGTCCACTTGTGGATCAGGCCCGTGGCCAAGGGGGGGCCAGGGGGGTCAAAGCCCCGCCTGGAAAATAATATGCCCTCCCCCCTGGGAAAACCAACCGCAACGGCGTTCCATGCTACAAAAACGCCAAAGCCAACTTGTTTTACTTGCCTTTGAAAATAAGAGAACGAAACAAATAGACATATTTGAATTCCTAAAGAATTTCGCTAAAAAAACTCGCCGCATACAGTTATTCTAAAATTTAAAAAACTTACAAAGACTTTTATTTACACTAAATTTAGACTAAATATTGTATTCTATAACCCAATATGACTATCTATATGTATCGGTTTGATCATTTTTTTTATTTAGCCTACGGTGTTTTACTTGTTATAGTTTTGAATGTAATTTTCTGCAGTATATTTCGATATTCACAAAAAATGACTAAATTTTTTCATTGTCCCACCTGTCAATTTCTCCGCCCCTCCTACTGATTTGGTCTGGCTACGGCCCTGTTGTAGATTCTGTTCATGTCGGTTTGGAGAGATCCTATATCTTCTGGGTTTCTTATTTTTCTAATGATCTTTGTGTCATCGGCAAAGGATATTACCGTGCTGTCTCTGGTAACGTCCTCATCTATGTCAGTTAGCATGATTATGAATAGTAGTGGAGCGAATACTGTTCCTTGTGGTACTGAGCTGAGGACCTCTGATTCTGATGAAGATACTCTTTTACTGTAAAGACTTGCCGCCGCTCACTAAGGAAATTATATATCAATTTCCCTACTTTTCCTGTTATTCCCATATACTTCAGTTTATGTATCATGATTCCATGGTCACACTTATCGAACGCTTTGGCAAAGTCTGTGCAGTGGCGGTCCTAGCTTACATGACGCCCTGGGCGAACCTCACCTTCAGCGCCCCCCCCCCCTGTTCGCCAACACCACACATTCGAATCCCCCCAAAATAAAGGACAGACATAACTCTTTCACAAAATAACTTTTTATTGGACTAATTGTTGGAACTTCAGAACCAAAACAAAGACTCAAATTTCTAAATTTTACAAATCCTTCATCACGTAAATAGAATAACTCACTTAAGAGAATGTAATTATGATACTATGAACAGGAAAAATACAAATTAAATTGCACAACTGCCATAAATAAACTAGAGAATCAAATTTCTAAATTGTACAAATGCTCTATCACATAAATAGAATAAGACACTTAAGAGAGGGTAATTATTATGCTACACTTTGAACAAGAAACAAAATAAATTGCACCACAGCACAACTGCCATCTAAAGCCTGACTCTTCTTACCTTCCTTGATGCAAAGTCATGAATTAAATCATCATATGAAATCTGCTCAGCAATTGTATGATTTATACTGATGATGGCCAGACCGGTAAGGCGTTCCTGTGACATAGTTGACCTCAGGTAGGATTTGATGAGCTTCAGCTTTGAAAAGCTCCTCTCTGCTTCAGCAACAGTGACTGGAAGAGTAAGACCAATTCTGAGAGCAGTCCACAAATTTGGATATATTTCAGAGAGCTCCCTTTCATGGATAAATGTCAGCAGTTCAAGCAAGGATATGGTCTTTGATGGCAAGTCAGGCACGTTCTTCAGCTCCTGTGCAAGCTCTCTGCCATCCAAGTCAGATTGTCCCTTGAAGTGTAGTGTAGTACTAAGGTTCACACATTGTTCTGTCAGCTCCTCAAATGTGAGATTTTGGAAATGTGTCAGCACTCCAAACTTCTCTCCCACAATTTCCAACGTGGAAAATCTTTCCTGAATGGCTGATGTTGCAGCATCAACCACTGCATTGAAAAATGTCACCTCCAGCTTCTTCAAAGCATCAATCAAGGGCTCATCAGATGCTTCATAGGAGAAGTGCCGCTTTGTGGACCTCAGCCGTTTTTGTTTTAACACAGCCTCCACATTCATTTGTTCACAGATATCTGTGGCTGCCATTTGTGCAGCCACAAAACCTGTTGCCCTGTAATTGCGGAGACCTCTCTCTGTTTTTTTAGGAGATTTACTGCAACATCAACGTGCATGCTAGGAGACTGCATCTGCTTGCTCACATGCTGAATTTGGCACAACAGGTCATGCCACACCACTGAACAAATGGCGAAGCGGTATGACCCAACCTCCTCTGACAGAGATTGAGCCTCGACCTTTATTACAGAGTCTTTGGTGTGGTCCCTCACCTCGATCAGTGCATCTCTCACTGCAGCTGCCTGATATCTCAGGGGCTCCACACTCTTGATCTTGCTTTCCCACCTTGTATCAGACCACATCTTCAATGTGATGTTCACATGTTTTTCAAAATGGCCCATCGTTGTGTGGAGGCTGAAAACAAATTGTAAAGCTTCTGCAAGATGCCAAAGTAACTTGTGGCATCAATAGATCCCTTAGCAGCATCGGCCACAAGCAAATTCAGAGAATGAGCCCCACATGGAACAAACAGAGCTCTGGGATTAATTTCTAGGAGCCTGGATTGAACACCCTTGTTTTTTCCCCTCATGTTGGCCCCGTTGTCGTATGATTGTCCTCTACAGTCCATGAAAGGAACTTTTAGCTCCTCCAGTCTCTTCAGAATCAGAGATGCCAAATGTTGACCAGTGGACTCCTCTGCCTCCAAAAACCCCATGAAATGTTCCTTTATATGGGGCTTCCCCTCCAGTGACACAACCCGAATCACAACTGACAACTGTTCAGTGTGGCTGATATCTGGAGTGCAATCTAGAATTATTGAAAAAAACTTTGATTGTTTGATGTCGCTCACCATTGCTGAAATGGTCTTGCTGCTCGACAAATCAATGAGTTCGTTTTGTATGTGGTGGCCGAGGTAGCTGGTGTGACTGGAGGTCCCTTTTTGGACACGGTTAATGTGCTCTTGCATTATAGGATCAAATTGTGCCATCAGTTCAACTTCTTTCAGAAAATTGCCATTTGATGGTGAGAACAATTTTTCTGTATGTCCCCTTAGTGCCAAATTCCTAACTGCCAGAGAATGCACAATAGTAGTGAGACGTGTCAGCACCGCTCTCCATCTCAACTTCTCAGCCTCCAGAAGTGCCATCTCCTGCTTGTCAATGGTCTACCCCTTTCTCATCCTCACTGCCAGTTCTTTCCAGATTTTCATAGAATTTAGGTGTTCTGAACTGTTGTCATGTGATGTGAGCAATGAGCTTGCATGCTTCCAGTCCGAGAGTCCCAAACTTGTTAAATTTATTTTCCTCTTGGAAAATAATGTACAACAGAAACAGAAAAGGCTGTTGTTTTTTAAGGAATAGACCAACCAACTTCTGGTTATATTTTCCCCACTAACCAATGACTTCCTGAAGTATTGATGGTGGAAACTTCTTCCGTCACTGTCGTTTCTAGGGAATACAAAGTCAGATGGTACTTGACTTGGTCCCCTGGAAACCAGTTGTGTCCGAATTCTCTCAGTCAGAACTGAAGGCCAGTTAGCAGGGTCGGTGGACAGAGACTCATCCTCAGGAGGCGATTCTGCTCCAGGCATTTCTAATAGAAAGAACAAGAGCATTACTCATTAGTATACACACCTAAGTTAGATAACACATTATTCACAGCACTTTGTTATGGTGGTGGTGTTATGGAATTATGGTGGTGAAACACCACACATACCCAGTAACCCAGACACAGTGATAATAACATTATAATTTATAACTGTTTGCAAAATGCTTTGCAGGGATGCACACACATACACATACACACACACGCACACACTCACAGACATATGTGCACACAAACTCACCTGAAGAGTCCTGCCGGGGAGAAGTAGAAGCAAATGGGTCTTCATCCTCAGGATCAGACTGCATTTGTGGAGACATATGTGAGGCTGAGGAGGTAGATGGCTCCTCAGCCTCAATAATGGCAGAAGTAGACGGCTTCTCATCCTGGCTAGTGGCAGAGGGTGTTCCAAAATATTTCAAAAGTGCCCCTGCAAATAGTAAAATAAAACATAACAGACCAATGCATGAATAGGCTAGTACAATTAATTTAACATGTTATTAAGCACAATTTATTAAACTTTTAGAATAGGAAACAAATGAATAATACAACCTCCTTGGTTAATGGCTAATTATATACATAATAGTACACTTCAAATGACTCAGAAAGCTATATCACAAAATAGCAGTGCAATATAGCAGTGAAGAGTAGATGACATAGCTCTATACCTTTATCTTTTGCTCGTTTCTCCTCTTCTTCTTTCCTCTTTTTTCTAAACTGAGCACCTGATAGCTTTGACCTCTTCTTATCCATTTGCGGTTATTTGACAGACCTTAGTGGCTTAGTGTGAAGATTCGTTCTGTAATAAATAATATACATTTCACTATTTAACCAAACCCAGAAAAATAACATTACATATGTTAAAGTATGGGCCTTTATTCCCAATAATATTAATCTGGAAGCATTTTGCATTGTTTAGGTCTTTTATGGGAAGGTTTATGGAAAATGCAATAGATGTTTTTTTATTAATAAAAATATATTTATTGATCTTTTATTATTTATTTTATTTTATTTTTATTTTTATTTATTTCTTTATTTATTTATTCTTATTTTTATTTTTATTTTTTTTGCAGGCGCTCATGCCGCCCCTCCACAAATGCCGCCCTGTGCGGCTGCCCATATTGCCCATATGAGGAACCGCCACTGAGTCTGTGTATATTACATCATAGTTTTCATTACTTCCAAGTATATCAATAATGTTGTTGTAATGTTCGACTACTTGTGATAGGCATGATCTGCCTGACCGAAACCCATGTTGGTTATCATTGAATTTTTTCTGAGTTTCCCAAAAGTCATAGTTTTTGCCTAACTATTCTTTCAAATATTTTAGCGAGATGAGATGTAAGCGACACTGGCCTATAGTTTTTGGCCTCGGATCGATCTCCTCCTTTGTGTATTGGGACTATATTGGCGCTCTTCAGGATGCCCGGTATTTCTCCCGTGTCTAGTGATCGCCTCCATATCCAATATAGGGGCTCAGCGATTGCATTCTTGCAGCTTTTGATCAGTGTGGCATTCCATTTATCTGGTCCTGCCGCTGAGTGTGTTTCTAGTTTCCTTATAGCTTGTGTAATATCATCTGTCGTGAAGTCGAAGTCTGTTATACTTTCCCCTTGTAGTTCTTTTTCAAAGAAGGCGTTTTCTGTCACAAATCAGTTCGTCAGTTTTTAGGATACTGAAAGATGATTCGTACTGAGCTCTTAATATTTCAGCCACTTCTGTTAGATCATTAAATAAAGGACTGTTCTCGTTTTTGAGAGGTCCGATAGTTGCAGGGCCGTTTCCTGGCATAAGCAGACTAAACGGCCGCGTAGGGCCCCGCTGCTACTAGGGGGCCCCTAGACAGGCTCCCAGGTCATAGCTCAGTGGGCAAGAATAGGAATGTAGCTGAAGTTATTATTAATATTATTGTTATTATTATTATTATCATTATTATTATTATTAGTGTTATTATTGTCGTATTAATTAAAGTTTTTGAATGAGACAAATGTGATAAAACGGAGACAAACGAAATGTTATGGTCGTTATGTGTAAATAACTATTGTGAGATCTTATTTCTATATTATTTAACTTTATTCTTATTATATGCTTATACTTCCCTAAATGCTTAATTTTTCTAGTATTGTAAAACATTATTTCACTAATTTACTAATTATTAAGAGATTTTGTAACACTTTAAAACCTAGGATTATTTTAGTTATGTTTTTGTTAGAAAATCTAGAAGAGGAAGAACCATTGTTGTCCCAAGGCGATATGATGACTAAGCTGATTGAGGCAGCATTGCTTGTATATATTAAGTTAAGGTGGTGGGCACCGTTAACCAAAAAGTTAACTTCGTTAACCGCTAATCCGTTAACCAAAAAGTTAACTTCGTTAACCGTTAATCCGTTAATTCGTTAAACATGTAACGGAAGTTACCGATAAACCGTTAACGTTAACTTTTATTATAAAAAAATGAAAACACAATATATATATTTTAATTTTCCCTCTTCTTCTCGTTCTCCATTTTGTCCATGAGATGCATGTTGCCCTTCATGAAAATTAGCATATCAAAGTTTCCATCAGACAGGGATGATCTCTTGGCCCTCAGGATGTCCTTGCCCATAGAGATACTAAAGAGTAAACAGCCTCTGGCGCCACACGCTCACATTTACTTCTCAACGCCATCTATTATCTCATAAAGAAACTAATTCACATTGGGACTTGAAAGTACCGGCAGGATCAACCGGGTAGAAAAATAATTATGGAGATTTTAAAGATGTGGTACCTAGAAGTACCGCCAGGACATAAAGGGTTAAGGTGAAAACGCTCCCATTGTAAGACATCAATTGACTTAATTTATGTCATCAAAGTGACATGAGAATTGAAATCTTACCTGATCAGTTTTATCGTTCTTGAAATGTATCAAGGAGACTACTAATAAGGTACTCACAGACATATTATAAATATACATGACTTACTTGACAACGATTATTTTTAAATATTCACTAGCACAAACATGTTGCGCAAGAGACAGACTGCAAATGAAACGAATGTAGTTATTTGTTGTAATTGTTACATATATTATTGAAAGTGCCTTAAAATGCTCGTGATATTTCTTGAAAGAAGTTGAAACATTCAACTCAAATGGCAAATCTTTCCGCCTGATTTTACAGTCGACCATGTTTTGCTCAAACCAATGCCATAAATAACTACCATATTTGGTAAGACACAAATTGAGGCGACGGAAACATATCGCCTGATTTTGCACTGCGGAAATGGAAATTCGTTCATCACTATTAACAGTGGCGGATTAATTGCGCACCTGCTCAGCACTGAAAATAATATAAACTTTTAAACGTTTATTTATGAATTTTTTGGGTTAACGGACTTGAGTTAACGGAAGTTAAATGTAACGGAAGTTAATTAGTCCGATAATGATTTTCAAAGTTAACTTAAAAGTTAAATCGTTAACGAAAAAGTCAACTTCGTTAATTAACGATTAACGGATTAACGGTTTGTGCCCAGCTTTGTATATATCCATCTCATAATTGTAAAGTTAGTGAAAAATTCACTTAATTTAGAGCTAGCATTTTTGGGCTCTTGTGGCATCATTTTTTGGGGCGCTGCGCGTCTTTTCTACTCGTTTGTGGAATGTCGTATTTACAGGGTGTGGTCTTATAGAGAGCTCTCTTGCAATTCAGTTTGGTTGTTTAGATACAAGATTATTGCATCGTGCAATAGTGCAGGTTGTGTTGTTGCAACGTTTAGAAAGAAGACCATAAATAGTGCCTCTTTTGTTTTTACCATAAATTCATGCAACTGAGGCCTAAGGTAGGCCCACATCGAGTCAGCAACCCTGAGGTAGGACCTAATAGGACCTCCAAGTCCGTAAGTTTTTAATTTTAGCTTAACTTGGGCTGTAGGTTGAAATGGCCCTTCAGAGCTTGGCCGTTCACGGCTCAGCTGGGATTTTGAACCCAATAAGTAAATAAATAACATGGTCCTTCGAACCGGATTCTAGCCCAAGACTGAGTCAGTTACTATTTTTCGGCAAAGTTCTGATTGTGCAAATTGTAGCCCAAGTTGGGCCTAGACGGGTTGAGCATTATTGAGTTAAGGTCCCAGTGTAGAAAGTTTGGTCGCCCAATTGCGAAACTTGGCCACTCGTCTGTCGTTGTTTTTGGCCTACATTTTTACCGGTTTGGTTAATTTTGGTTTCTTATTGAATTAAGGTCCAAGGGTAGAAAGTTTGGTCGCCCAATTGCGAAACTTGGACACTTGTCTGTCGTTGTTTTTGGCCTACATTTTTATCGACTTGGTTAGTTTTGGTTTATTATTCGTAGGCGAAGGTTGCAGACTTCGGTGTGCCAGTTACTTGGGTGGAAAATTTGGTATTCCATACTGGTGGTTGGTCAGTACCCCACCGAGCAAGTCAGTTTATTTGAAAAAAGCAAAATTTGCGTTTGATCAGTTTGGTTAAGTATTTTTGCCAATTCAGCTTATTTGGCATTGAGCCCAATTGTTGTTTGCATTGACGATGAGTGCAGCTGAATTGAACGAGTTTAAAAAAAGGAGAAGTGCCTACAAAGGTCTAATTACAAAGGTCATTGCCACTATAGATTCTGCCATAGAGCAAGAGGATTTAAGCTTAGTGACTGCGCAGCTTTCTATATTGGAAACTAAAAAGGTTGCTCTAAGTGAAGTAAATGTTAAAATTGAGGCTCTTATACAAGAGGATGAAACAGAAAATAACATAATTTACTTTGAAGAGATTATTGATGATATAATTAAAGTAGGCCACCGAGCAAAAGAGTTTAGCAGCTCAGTACAGTTAGAGACCAGGTCTAATAATGAAACACAACACTCAACAAACGGTGTTTGTGAAGTTAAGGTTAACAGATCTGCAATTCAATTACCGAGGCTTGTACTCAAAACATTTTCTGGGAGTATTCAGGAATGGCAAGGATGGGCAGACAGTTTTCAATCAGCAGTTCATTCTAGTCAAGTGTTAAGTGCGGTGGAGAAGTTTAATTATTTGCAGGTCCACTTGGAAGGGGAGGCAGCAAAGACAATAGCAGGATTAGCATTAACAGAGGCTAATGTTATTTTATTTATTTGTCGGGTTCGAAATCCCAGCTGAGCCGTGAACGGCCAAATTCTAAAGGGCAAGTTCTACCTAAAGCCCAAGTTAAGCTAAATTAAAACTTACGGATTTGAGATCCTATTAGGTCCTACCTCAGGGTAACCTCAGGGTTGCTGACTCGATGCGGGCCTACCTTAGACCTTAAATTACATGAACTTAAAAGGTAAACAAAAGGGTACTATTTGTGGTCTTCTTTATGAACCTTGCAACAACAACGCAACCTGGACTATTGCACGATGCAACAATCATGTATCTAAACAACCAAACTGAATTGCAAGAGAGCTCTCTATCAAACCACACCTTTACGTACGACCTTCCACAAACGAGTAGAAAGACGCGCAGCGTCTCAAAATGATGCCAACAGTGTGACCAAACAATGATGCCACAAGAGCTCAAAAATGCTAGCTCTAAATTAATTTAATTTTTCACTAACCTTACAATTATGAGATGGATATATACACACCTTAACTTAATATATATACAAGCAATGCTGCATCAATCAGCTTAGTCATCGTATCGCCTTGGGACAACAATGGTTCTTCCTCTTCTAGATTTTCTAACACTCCCCACCGAAGAGGCATTGTTGTCATTACCTTCTGCAAGGTTAGCCAAGCCTTCTTCATGAGGCTGTAACTCAAATGTTTCATCTTGACTATCTGTGTTTTTGCTGATTTCTAAAGCATAGAGTTTTTGTATAGGTCTCTTTAACTTTCCTCCTGAAGTCTTTACCAGTGCAGACCTAACTAAATTGTCTTTGCCAACAAACAACTCTTCAATTATGCCAAGCTTCCAGCATTGCCTTGGTCTTTCATCCCCAATCATTACCACTTCTCCCACCTTGATACAATTTGCATTGGAGCCCTTTACCTTGCCTGATGGGTAATAATTGAGTTCTGGCAAGTATTCCATCTGCCACCTCTTCCATAACTGATCTTGTAGCTCTTCAAGGTACCTGAACCGTCTGGTTAACTCTCCTTGAGTGCTCTGGATGGGCTGCAAGTCTTCTGGCACACTGGGGTTTGATGTTAATCGTTTACCACAAAGAAAATGATTTGGTGTCAATGGCTCTGCATCCTGCCTACTGTTGTAAACAAAAGTGATAGGCCTACTGTTCACCATTGCTTCTACTTCACATAAAACAGTAGAGAATTCTTCTTTGCTCAAATGAGCATTAGCTAAAAGTTTCTTTAATGGACACTTTACACTTCTCACTAGCCTTTCCCAAAATCCTCCCCACCATGGTGCTCTCTCAACAATAAACTCCCACTGTACCCCTTGGTGTGAAAAGTAGGATTGGAATCCTTCCTCTTTTAGCAAGGACCAAATTTCTTGGAGTTCCTTTGCAGCCTTTTTGAAGGTTTTTGCATTATCCGATATGATTTTATTTGGGAAACCCCTTCTGTTCACAAACCGTTTAAAGGCCAAAAGAAATACATCACTACTTAAGTTGCTTACCAACTCCAAATGGATTGCTCTGGTGGTAGCACAGGTGAAAAGACATATATAACCTTTGTTAGACTCCCCTCGCTCATACACATAGACTGGCCCTGCAAAGTCTACTCCCACTACATCAAATGGGGCAGTATAGACACACCGTTCTCTTGGAAGTGGAGCCACCTTTTCATAATAAGGCTTTGCACTCCAACGCTTGCAAACCACACATTTATGCAAGACCTTTTTCACTACTTGTCTAATTTTGAGAATCCAAAATTGTTGTCTAATCTCTATTATCACTTCTCTAACTCCAGCATGTAACAGCTTATGATGAGTATCCAGGATCAAAAGGTCCACAAAGTGCCCCCCAGAAGGTAGCAAAATTGGATGTCTTTTCTCCTCTGGAAGCCCAGAAAACTGTAGTCTACCTCCTACTCTCAATAAATCCTGATCCAAAAACACATCCAAACCCTTGAGCGCAGAATGTGTTGGTAGAACCTGTAATGGATGGCTGGTGAGCAATTCTCTCTTCACCAAATTTTTCTTCTGCATATATACCACCCATATTTCCTGGCTTGCTGAATCTCATTACTGTTCAGAATTCCTTCCCTTCTTGTTTCTCCCTTAATGTTGTTGGTAAATCTATATACCCATGCTGTCACTCTTAACAATCTTTTCAGACTGCTAATGTCCTCAAGCCTCAATATGGGGTCCTGCTGCATAACTTGACAACTGTTCACAGCGCATTTTCTCACCTCACTCACCCATGCTTCTTCAGCCTGGCATTCTCCTACAATAGGCTGATTAGAAGGCCAGTTTTCACTTCCAAGTTTTAGCCACTCTGGCCCATTCCACCACAAACTTGATTGTGAAAGATCTTTCACCGAAATTCCTCGTGTTGGTAAATCAGCGGGGTTTTGGATGCCTGGACAATGCTTCCATTGCTTGGGATCTGTGTGCGCTTGAATTTCCTCCACCCTATTGGCAACAAATGGTTTCCATTTCCTTGCCTGACTTCTTAACCAGTGCCAAACTATAGTGGAGTCTGTCCAATAATAGCTTGGAATTTCATAGAGGGCCAAAGACTTTCGCACTGTAATTGCAAGCCGACTAGCAATAACGGCACCCATCAATTCCAACCTTGGAACAGAAAGCCTTTTCAAAGGTGCTACTCTACTCTTTGCAGCAACCAACCTGCAACTTACTTCTTCTTGCAATGCGCCTCTTATATAAATACAAGTTGCATAGGCTTCCTCACTTGCATCACAAAAGATGTGCAGCTCCAAATTGTCTGGACTATTGTTCAACTCTCCAAAGTACCATCTTGGGATTTCAATGTCTCCAAGATGTGCCAATTCTTTGAACCAATATTTCCACCTTACCACCATATGATCAGGTAACTCTTGGTCCCAACCAAGTCCAATTTCCCAGAGGCTCTGAAACCAAATTTTTGACTTTATCACAAATGGAGCCAGGAATCCAAGAGGATCAAAGACCTTCGAAGCCAAACTAAGAGCTGTACGTTTTGTCCACCTTGTCTCATTCTCGGCCAGCTCTACTAAAGATTTCCCATTGAAGGTAAACAAATCATCATCTTGCTGCCAAACGATGCCTAGCACCTTTGCGTCTATTGCCCACAACTCCTTAATACCAGAATCCTCAATACTTTCTGCTGCATCAGGTACTACAGAGGAATGACTCATAAACTCTTGTAATTGCGAATGATTGGTCTGCCATTTTCTGAGCTCCATGCCAGCCTCCCTCATTATAGCTCTAGCCTCCATGAATATCTGTTTAGCCATTTCTGTATTATCCACGGAACATAGCAAATCATCAACATAAAAATTTTTCCTTATGTGTTCAATAGTGTTAGGATAGACTTCAGAATATTTCTTAAAATGGTACTGCATAGTAGCTGCCAACAGAAATGGACTAGAGCTGAGGCCAAACAACACTGACTTCATTCTATATGCTTGAACCTTAGGTTCATTTTCCAACAAGTCTTTCGTATCCACCCACAGATACCTTACTGCATCTCTGTCCTCTGGTTTTAACTTTATCCGCAAAAAAGCTTGCTTCACATCTGCAGTCAATGCTACTCTACCAAACCTGAATCTCAGTAACAAGGAAAATAAATCTGCATTTAAATTTGGCCCAGCATCCAAACAGTCATTCAAGGACACACCACCTTTGTCCTTGGCTGAGCCATCAAAAACTACCCTCAGTTTGGTGGTAGTTTTGTCTCGCCGTACCACTGCATGGTGTGGCAGATAATGTGCCTCCTGGCTCACCAGCTCACCTTGCACCCTTTCAGCATAGCCCTCCCTTACATAACTTAGGATGGCCTCATCGTATTCAATTAACAACTCCTCATTTTTTCTTAGCCTGTACAATGAAGTCTCCAACCTCCGATTAGCTAGCTGAAGGTTTGAACCGGGTTTGCAAGAATCCTTCCATGGTAGGCCAACTTCATAGCAACCATCTCTAAACCCAATCCCTTTTTCAAAGTGCTCTAAAACATCATTGTTCACTGTACTTGCCTGGTTGTCCTTTATACCAATAGATTCAAGTTCCCAAAACGCTTTCAAATGCCTTTCCAGACCATGGCTGTTCTCCTCAATCTTAACAAAGAGAGCCTTAACTTCCATTTCATTGCAATAACTACCATGTAGCATCCAGCCTAGCTTACTTTCAATAGCTACTGGGCCTTGAGATGTACGGACAATATTACCAGTGATGAAGTCCCAATAATAGTCAGCTCCAATCAAAAGACTAATATCTTCTGTTCCCTCAAACTTATTATTGCCCAAATTAATTCCTTTAACTTGCAATTCTTGGACACATGCCATATCTAAACAAGTAGTGACTGGAGCACAAAGTTCCTCAATCTCTACAGCTTGGACCTTGATAGTGGGACTTTGCGGTAACAACCCTTTAACCAGAACTTCTACCTTCTTAAATTTGGTTCGGTTTTGAACGGAACCCCCAAACCCAGAAATTCTTAAATTTTCCCTCTTAAGTTCTTTAAACTTCAATTTTCTGGAAATTCTGGTCTTAATAAAACTACACTGGCTACCACTATCAAACAACACTCTTACAGTAGCTTCTCCCTCATTCCCAATTAATAAGGCTGCAGTTGTTTGCAATAATCCCCCTTTACTTTTACTCCCTTGCATAGCAGTGGCATGTGCCACTGATGTCTCTACTTCTGGGGTAGGCCTACTAAGAGTGTTTTCACACAATAATGGCTGATGCCTACCATGACATTTTTTGCACAAAATTTTAAACTTACAAAACCTTGCTCTATGACCTTTCAAAAAACATTTAAAACATGCTGTGGACTTAGTTACCCTGTCCTTTCTCTCCTCAAAGGGTAAGGCCTCAGCCACCTCACATTTATATGACTTGTGGTTGCCTTCGCAAAATATACATTCCTTGATTCCCTTTAATTTATTCTCAGAGGAGGCATGTAGAGCTGACACTGTACCTGGACTATTCCTTTTTGTGGAAACTTTGGTGCTGTGCCTGCCTTTGTCCTCTTGTTTACCATCCCACTGTGCAAACTCAACTCCCTCTCGTCTTGCTAATTCTGTGCCTAAAAGACTTAACATCTGCTGAAGGGGGATGTACACATGTTCTGCAGAGTGTCCCCTACTTAATTCAAGCAAAATTGAGCTAGGCAATTTAGACTCCAGTGTAGGAACCAACATTATACCATACTTTTCCATTCCTACACCCAAGTTGTCCAGAGACCTAGTTCTAATTTCAAATTCATCATATAACTGCCGTAACTCCTTGACACTATTAGGATTATTAACAGGAGGTATAGTTAAAAGTGCACGGAGGTGGCTTTTAATTAAGATCTCTGGCTTACCAAACCGTTTCTTTAATATATCCCAAGCCACATTATAATTAGCCTCTGTTAATGCTAATCCTGCTATAGTCTTTGCTGCCTCCCCTTCCAAGAGGGACCGCAAATAATTAAACTTCTCCACGGCACTTAAGACTTGACTAGAATGAACTGCTGATTGAAAACTGTCTGCCCATCCTTGCCATTCCTGAATACTCCCAGAAAATGTTTTGAGTACAAGCCTCGGTAATTGAACTACAGATCTGTTAACCTTAACTTCACAAGCATCATTTGTTGAGTGTTGTGTTTCATTATTAGACCTGGTCTCTAACTGTACTGAGCTGCTAAACTCTTTTGCTCGGAGGCCTACGTTAGTCATATCATCAATAATCTCTTCAAAGTAAATTATGTTATTTTCTATTTCATCCTCTTCTATAAGAGCCTCAATTTTAACATTTACCTCACTTAGAGCAACCTTTTTAGTTTCTAATATGGCAAGCTTCGCAGTCACTAAGCGTAAATCCTCTTGCTCTATGGCAGAATCTATAGTGGCAATGACCTTTGTAATTAGACCTTTGGAGGCACTTCTCCTTTTTATAAATTTGTTCAATTCAGATGCACTCATCTTCAATGTAAACAACCCTTGGGCTCAATACCAAATGAGCTGAATTGGCAGAAATACTTAACCAAACTGATCAAACGCAAATTTTACTTTCAAATAAACTGAATTGCTGAGTGGGGTACTAACCAAACACCAGTATGGAATACCAAATTTTCCACCCCAGGACCTTAATTCAATAATGACCAAAATTAACCAAACCAGAAAAAATATAGGCCAAAAAACGACCGACGACTGGCCAAGTTTCGCAATTGGGCGACCAAACTTTACCCTGGGACCTTAATTCAATAATAACCCAAATTAACCAAACCGGAAAAAAGTAGGCCAAAAAACGACAGACGACTGGCCAAGTTTCGCAATTGGGCGACCAAACTTTACCCTGGGACCTTAATTCAATAATACTCAACCCGTCTAGGCCTAACTTGGGATACAATTTGCACAATCAGAACTTTGCCGAAAAATGGTCACTGACTCAGTCTTGGGGTAGAAATCCGGTTCTGAAGGACCATGTTATTTTATTTATTTGTCGGGTTCGAAATCCCAGCTGAGCCGTGAACGGCCAAATTCTAAAGGGCAAGTTCTACCTAAAGCCCAAGTTAAGCTAAATTAAAACTTACGGATTTGAGATCCTATTAGGTCCTACCTCAGGGTAACCTCAGGGTTGCTGACTCGATGCGGGCCTACCTTAGACCTTAAATTACATGAACTTAAAAGGTAAACAAAAGGGTACTATTTGTGGTCTTCTTTATGAACCTTGCAACAACAACGCAACCTGGACTATTGCACGATGCAACAATCATGTATCTAAACAACCAAACTGAATTGCAAGAGAGCTCTCTATCAAACCACACCTTTACGTACGACCTTCCACAAACGAGTAGAAAAGACGCGCAGCGTCTCAAAATGATGCCAACAGTGTGACCAAACAATGATGCCACAAGAGCTCAAAAATGCTAGCTCTAAATTAATTTAATTTTTCACTAACCTTACAATTATGAGATGGATATATATACACACCTTAACTTAATATATATACAAGCAATGCTGCATCAATCAGCTTAGTCATCGTATCGCCTTGGGACAACAATGGTTCTTCCTCTTCTAGATTTTCTAACAGCTAATTATACTGTGGCTTGTGATATATTAAAGAAACTGTTTGGTAAGCCAGAGATCTTAATTAAAAGCCACCTCCGTGAACATTTAGCTATACCTCCTGTTAATAATCCCAATAGTGTCAAGGAGTTACGGCAGTTATATGATGAATTTGAAGTTAGAACTAGGTCCCTGGACAACTTGGGTGTAGGAATGGAAAGGTATGGTATAATGTTGGTTACTATACTGGAGTCTAAATTGCCTAGCTCAATTTTGCTTGAATTAAGTAGGGGACACTCTACAGAACATGTGTACATCCCCCTTCAGCAGATGTTAAGTCTTTTAGGCACAGAATTAGCAAGACGAGAGGGAATTGAGTTTGCACAGTGGGATGTTAAACAAGGGGACAAAGGCAGGCACAGCACCAAGGTTTCTACAAAAAGGAATAGTCCAGGTACAGTGTCAGCTCTACATGCATCCTCGGAGAATAAATTAAAGGGAATCAAGGAATGCATATTTTGCGAAGGCAACCACAAGTCATATAAATGTGAGGTGGCTGAGGCTTTGCCTTTTGAGGAGAGAAAGGACAGGGTAACTAAGTCCACAGCATGTTTTAAATGTTTTTTGAAAGGTCACAGAGCAAGGTTTTGCAAGTTTAAAATTTTGTGCAAAAAATGTCATGGCAGGCATCAGCCATTATTGTGTGAAAACACTCCTAGTAGGCCTACCCCAGAAGTAGAGACATCAGTGGCACATGCCACTGCTATGAAAGAGAGTAAAAGTAAAGGGGGATTATTGCAAACAGCTGCAGCCTTATTAATTGGGAATGATGGAGAAGCTACTGTAAGAGTGTTATTTGATAGTGGTAGCCAGTGTAGCTTTATTAAGACCAGAAGAGGGAAAATTTAAGAATTTCTGGGTTTGGGGGTTCCGTTCAAAACCGAACCAAATTTAAGAAGGTAAAAGTTCTGGTTAAGGGGTTGTTACCACAAAGTCCCACTATCAAGGTCCAAGCTGTAGAGATTGAGGAACTTTGTGCTCCAGTCACTAGTTGTTTAGATATGGCATGTGTCCAAGAATTGCAAGTTAAAGGAATTAATTTGGGCAATAATAAGTTTGAAGGAACAGAAGATATTAGTCTTTTGATTAGAGCTGCCTATTATTGGGATTTCATCACTGGTAATATTGTCCGCACATCTCGAGGCCCGGTAGCTATTGAAAGTAAGCTAGGCTGGATGCTACATGGTAGCTATTGCAATGAAATGGAAGTTAAGGCTCTTTTTGTTAAGATTGAGGAGAACAGCCATGGTTTGGAAAGGCATTTGAAAGCGTTTTGGGAACTTGAATCCATTGGCATAAAGGACAAACAGGCAAGTACAGTGAACAATGATGTTTTAGAGCAATTTGAAAAAGGGACTGGGTTTAGAGATGGTTGCTATGAAGTTGGCCTCCCTTGGAAGGATTCTTGCAAACCCGGTTCAAACCTTCAGCTAGCTAATCGGAGGTTGGAGACTTCATTGTACAGGCTAAGAAAAAATGAGGAGTTGTTAATTGAATACAATGAGGCCATCCTAAGCTATGTAAGGGAGGGCTATGCTGAACGGGTGCAAGGTGAGCTGGTGAGCCAGGAGGCACATTATCTGCCACACCATGCAGTGGTACGGCGAGACAAAACTACCACCAAACTGAGGGTAGTTTTTGATGGCTCAGCCAAGGACAAAGGTAGTGTGTCCTTGAATGACTGTTTGGATACTGGGCCAAGTTTAAATGCAGATTTATTTTCCTTGTAACTGAGATTTAGGTTTAGTAGAGTAGCAATGACTGCAGATGTGAAGCAAGCCTTTTTGCGGATAAAGTTAAAACCAGAGGACAGAGATGCAGTAAGGTATCTGTGGGTGGATACGAAAGACTTGTTGGAAAATGAGCCTAAGGTTCAAGCATATAGAATGAAGTCAGTGTTGTTTGGCCTCAGCTCTAGTCCATTTCTGTTGGCAGCTACTATACAGTACCATTTTAAGAAGTATTCTGAAGTCTATCCTAACACTATTGAACACACAAGGAAAAAATTTTATGTTGATGATTTGCTGTGTTCCGTGGATAATGCAGAAATGGCTAAGCAGATATTCATGGAGGCTAGAGCTATAATGAGGGAGGCTGGCATGGAGCTTAGAAAATGGCAGACCAATCATTCTCAAGAGTTTATGAGTCAGTCCTGTGTAGTACCTGATGCAGCAGAAAGTATTGAGGATTCTGGTATTAAGGAGTTGTGGGCAATAGACGCAAAAGTGCTAGGCATTGTTTGGCAGCACGAAGATGATTTGTTTACCTTCAATGGGAAATCTTCAGTAGAGCTGGCTGAGAATGAGACAAGGTGGACAAAACGTACAGCCCTTAGTTTGGCTTCAAAGGTCTTTGATCCTCTTGGATTCCTGGTTCCATTTGTGATAAATTAAAAAATTTGGTTTCAAAGCCTCTGGAAATTGGACTTGGTTGGGACCAAGAGTTACCTGATCATATGGTGGTAAGGTTGAAATATTGGTTCAAAGAATTGGCACATCTTGGAGACATTGAAATCCCAAGATGCTACTTTGGAGAGTTGAACAATAGTCCAGACAATTTGGAGCTGCACATCTTTTGTGATGCAAGTGAGGAAGCCTATGCAACTTGTATTTATATAAGAGGCACATTGCAAGAGGAAGTAAGTTGCAGGTTGGTTGCTGCAAAGAGCAGAGTAGCACTATGGAAAACTGATGAGTGGGTAGTTGGGAGGTAACGAAAATGGTTCACTGAGTAGGTAGGTAGTTAATCTAACAATTATTAAATTCCTTTTATGTCAATAACTGGGTGGATGAAACCAATTGGTTGCTCACCAGAATTATTCTCCACACTAGTATTTATATACTGTGTGACAAGAGCGTGCTCGGTAATAGATATACATTACCGCTCAACCAACCGAGGAAAAAACCAACAACGCTGGTGGAAAAAGCCCCGCGAAGAGGAGAACAAAGGAGAACAAAAACGAGGAACGGGGCGACAGGACGCAACAGGGAGAAGGGACGAGAACAGACACCGAAGAAAGATCTCCACCAGCAAGTACGCTCTCGACAATTAAACAGGAAGGAGAAAAGAGACTCTCTAATAACTAGCAGTAAGTGACTAATTGTATTTTTAACCCAGGTTTACATAGATTCATTAAATTAAGCTGGGTCAGACAACTTAGGCCTACATTGTGGCCTAAGACCCAGCATCAACTCATAGCTTAACAAAGGTGAAGGTAGATTGCCCTAACCTAATTTGGTGACGAATCCTACTGTGGACCTCAATTTATCTGCCCGCTCTGGACCATTTCCCGAATCTCTAGGCTGACCCCTCTAGGCTAGACTTGATCTACTCTATAGTTAGACTGGAGATATAAGGGGTGGGTTAATTGTGGACCAATTCATACAGAGCATTTTTCGCAAGCACCTTTGAAAAGGCTTTCTGTTCCAAGGTTGGAATTGATGGGTGCAGTTATTGCTAGTCGGCTTGCAGTTACAGTGCAAAAGTCTTTGGCCCTCTATGAAATTCCAAGCTATTGTTGGACAGACTCCACTATAGTTTGGCACTGGTTAAGAAGCCAGGCAAGGAAATGGAAATCATTTGTTGCCAATAGGGTGGAGGAAATTCAAGCGCACACAGATCCCAAGCAATGGAAGCATTGTCCATGCACCCAAAACCCAGCTGATTTACCAACACGAGGAATTTCATTGAAAGATCTTGCACAGTCAAGTTTGTGGTGGAATGGGCCAGAGTGGCTAAAACTTGGAAGCGAAAACTGCCCTAATCAGCCTATTGTAGGAGAATGCCAGGCTCAAGAATAATGGGTGCGTGAAATGAGAAAATGCACTGTGAACAGTTGTCAAGTTATGCATCAGGACCCCATATTGAGGCTTGAGGACATTAGCAGTCTGAAAAGGTTGTTAAGAGTGACAGCATGGGTATATAGATGTACCAACAATATTAAGGGAGAAACAAGAAGGGAAGGAATTCTGAACAGTAAGGAGATTCCGCAAGCCAAGCAATACTGGGTGGTATATGTGCAGAAGGAAAAATTTGGTGAAGAGAGGGAATTGCTCACCAGCCGTCCATTACAGGTTCTACCAACACATTCTGCTTTCAAGGGTTTGGATGTGTTTTTGGGTCAGGATTTATTGAAAGTAGGAGGTAGACTACAGTTTTCTGGGCTTCCAGAGGAGAAAAGACATCCAATTTTGCTACCTTCTCAGGGGCACTTTGTGGAATTTTTGATCCTGGATACTCATCATAAGTTGTTACATGCTGGAGTTAGAGAAGTGATAATAGAGATCAGACAACAGTTTGGATTCCCAAAATTAGATAAGTAGTTAAAAAAGGTGTTGCATAAATGTGTGGTTTGCAAGCGTTGGAGTGCAAAGCCTTATTATGAAAGGGTGGATACACTTCCAAGAGAACGGTGTGTCTACACTGCTCCATTTGGTGTAGTGGGAGTAGACTTCGCAGGTCCAGTCTATGTGTATGAGCAAGGGGAGTCTAACAAAGGTTATATATGTCTTTTCACATGTGCTACCGCCAGAGCAATCCATTTGGAGTTGGTAAGCAACTTAAGTAGTGATGTATTTCTTTTAGCCTTTAAAAGGTTTGTGAACAGAAGGGGTTTCCCAAATAAAATCATATTGGATAATGCAAAAACCTTCAAAAGGGCTGCAAAGGAACTCCAAGAAGTTTAGTCCTTGCTAAAAGAGGAGGGATTCCAATCCTACTTTTCATGCCATAGGGTACAGTGGGAGTTTATTGTTGAGAGAGCACCATGGTGGGGAAGATTTTGGGAAAGGCTAGTGAGAAGTGTAAAGTGTTCATTAAAGAAACTTTTAGCTAATGCTCATTTGAGCAAAGAAGAATTCTGCACTGTTTTGTGTGAAGTAGAAGCAACGGTGAACAGTAGGCCTATCACTTTTTTTTATAACAGTATGCAGGATGCAGAGCCATTGACACCAAATCATTTTCTTTGTGGTAAACGATTAACATCAAGCCCCAATGTGCCAGAAGATTTGCAGCCTATCCAGAGCACTCAAGGAGAGTTAACTAGAAGGTTCAGGTACCTTGAAGAGCTACAAGATCAGTTATGGAAGAGGTGGCAGATGGAATACTTGCCAGAACTCAATTATTACCCATCAGACAATGTAAAGGGCTCCATTGCAAATTGTATCAAGGTGGGAGAAGTGGTAATGATTGGGATGAAAGACCAAGGCAATGCTGGAAGCTTGGCATAATTGAAGAGTTGTTTGTTGGCAAAGACACTTTAGTTAAGTTTGCACTGGTAAAGACTTCAGGAGGAAAATTAAAGAGACCTATACAAAAACTCTATGCTTTAGAAATCAGCAAAAACACGGATACTCAAGATGAAACATTTGAGTTACAGCCTCATGGAGAAGGCTTGGCTAAACTTACAGAAGGTAATGACAACAATGCCTCTTCGGTGGGGAGTGTTAGAAAATCTAGAAGAGGACGAACCATTGTTGTCCCAAGGCGATATGATGACTAAGCTGATTGATGCAACATTGCTTGTATATATTAAGTTAAGGTGTATACGTATATATCCATCTCATAATTGTAAGGTTAGTAAAAATTCACTTAATTTAGAGCTAGCATTTTTGGGCTCTTGTGGCATCATTGTTTGGGCACTCTTATGGCATCTTATTTTGGGGCGCTGCGTCTTTTCTACTCATTTGTGGATTGCGGTACTTACAGGGTGTGGTCTCATAGAGAGCTCTCTTGCAATTCAGTTTGGTTGTTTAGATACAAGATTGTCGGATCGTGCAATGGTGTAGGTTGTGTTGTTGTTGTAAGGTTTAGAAAGACCATAAATAGTGCCCCTTTTGTTTTTTTATCTTAAATTCATGCAACTAAGGCCTAAGGTAGGCCCACATCGAGTCAGCAACCCTGAGGTAGGACCTAATAGAACCTCCAAGTCCGTAATTTTTTAATCTAGCTTAACTTGGGGTGTAGGTTGAACTGGCCCTTCAGAGCTTGGCCGTTCACGGCTCAGCTGGGATTTTGAACCCAATAAAAAAAATAATAATAGAAACATCATTCAAAATGAGCTCATTGGGTCCATTAGTGGGAAGATCTTGGATGCCATTGTTGCGGAAATAAAACAAGCTAAATATTATTCATTCATTTTAGACTGCACTCCAGACATAAGCCACCAAGAACAGATGTCGATTATTATCAGAACTGTTAAAATGAGGGTTGGCAAAAAACCCACTTTTTAAAAAAAGCCCACCCCATGTGGGGTTTTCGGGTTTTTTCACCTAAAACCCGAAAAAAACCGGGTAAAATTGGGTTTTTTTCATATGTCCATATGGTAGTTCATATTAGACCTACCTATTCTTATTTTTATAATAATACTGTACTGCCTTCCAGGCAATTAAGCATAAAAAGTTATTATTTTCTCAGATTGAGCTTCACAACAAAATTTGGAAAACATGGACCAATTTGAACTAAATTTGGTGTGGTAAATTATCCTATTTGTTAGGCTATACTTCCTATGGAAGACAGGCCCCTGTGTCTTCTGCTGGAGGTAGATGAATTACAGCTCCCAAAGGGAACTTAATTCAGCTAGTTATATCTATTTAATTCATATTACTGAATATTTTTTCTTTTATTTCACAGTTAAATAAAACAAACTGGCAACAGCATATTTATCTTTACTGCTAGCCTACAGAATTAGTCTGTTTGAAGTTATAACTGCATTAAATAATGCCAAAGACCTTTGGATCAGGAAGAAAATCAGGGCATGAATGGAGTGAAGTCAATATTATGGTGTGCGGACAAAGTGTCGACGGACAAAGTGTCGACGGACAAAGTGTCGACGGACAAAGTGTCGACGGACAAAATGTCGAATGGACAAAATGATAAAAATAATACGATAATATTAAAATACGATAATAATTTTATTGATAAAAATAATACGATAAACTACAAATTTTATCAACGTTTGTTCGTCACTTGAATTCTCAATTCTCAATAAGAAAAATAAAGGGGTGGGGCGTGGTTGACTCCAAATTAGGAGGCGGAGCCACACAAAATGAGTCAACTACGTGTTAGTAGTTTACAATCTGTTTACTGTTCGAAGAATAATCAAAGTTATTCTGTAAATCGTACGAGCTGCCTGTGAGAGTTACCGACTGTGAGAGTTGTGCACCACTACTTCATAATATTCACAATTTTTGGTCTAATTGTTCCTACATATTGGGATAGCCCAAAATGGAAATCATTAAGACAAATATGAGAGGAAAAAAACTTCTGCATGGCGGCTATATTTATGTTGTTGACAGGAAGAAGGAAGAGAAGATATATTGGAGGTGCGAAAAACGTGGTTATTGTAGCAGAAGAGTTGTGACTACGAGTAATGAAGAGTCAATTTCCACTACTAAAGATCATTGCCATCCACCTGATATG
Source organism: Bathynomus jamesi (assembly GCA_023014485.1). NCBI lineage: Eukaryota > Metazoa > Arthropoda > Malacostraca > Isopoda > Cirolanidae > Bathynomus > Bathynomus jamesi. The sequence goes on along the minus strand of JAJOZX010002007.1, from coordinate 296,381 downwards.
GTCCGCATTGAAGTTCTTAAAGTAAAAGAGAGCATGAAAGAAAGTGCTGGTTGCTCGGAGGAAATAACATCCAATATAATCAATAAATGTACAAGCAATGTTCCTTTAGCGGTATGCGGTACACTACCAAGAAAAGAAACACTTTCCCGTACGATAAGAAGAGTGCGCAATTCAACATCTGTGGATGATGATTTGACTACTACAACAAGAGGGGAGGAATTTTTGCTATTTAAAAATGACGACATTAGCATTTACTCTACCACGAGTAATCTCCGGATCTTGGAAAAAAAGAGAAGATGGTTTAGCGATGGAACATTTGATAGTGCCCCTCTTGGTAAGCAGATTTACACAATTCACGCCCTTGTCGAGGAAAATAAGACTTTGCCTCTGGTTTATTGTGTCACGAGCAAAAAAGATGAGAAAACATACGACAAGATATTTAATTTCTTACGTGAGAAACAGTTAAACCCACTCTCAATTACAGTTGATTTTGAGCGTTCTGCTATTAATAGTATCAAAAGGAATTTCCCACATACATCAATATGTGGATGTTTTTTCCATTTTGGCCAATGTTTGTGGAGAAAACTTCAAGCTTTAGGATTACAAAATTGGTATAGCCAGTTAGAAAATGCATTGATAATAAAAAAAATTCAAGCTTTGGCATTTGTACCACCAGATGATGTGTGCACTCTCTTTAACGAGCTGATGACTTCGCTCGATGAAGCAACGGATGATGTTTTAGGCGAATTCCTTCAATATTTCGAAAGTACTTGGCTAGGCATTGTTCAGCGTGGTAGACGCAGAAAGCCAAAATTTGAAATAGAACTATGGTCAGTTCATGAAAGACTTGCCGACGACCTGCCCAGAACCAATAACGCTCTCGAAGGATGGCATAATGCCTTTAAGAGAAGAATGATGATTACCCATCCAACCGAAGCCAAACTTATTCAGAAACTTCGATTAGAACAGGCAAGTACAGAAATGGCTTTGGAGCAATCCTCGCAAGGAGCACAAATCGGAAGAGTAAATAAGAAATACGCTACAATAAATTATCGATTAAAACGAATACATGAAACCTATGTTATTGAAAATGGACTAGAGTTTTTGAAGTCAATAGCTCACAATTTATAAGTTTTTAATCTTCTTTTTAACATATTTTACTCCAAATAAAATGTTAACCTGGATTTGAAGCAGGAATAAATAAAACCAGTTCATGAACTATAAATATTGTATTTTTTAAATATATCTCTTAAAAATAAATTGTTTAACCTAATCGCTTTTGTCTATTCGCCCCTTTGTATGTTGTATGTTCCATTCGACATTTTGTCCGTCGACACTTTGTCCATTCGACATTTTGTCCGTCGACACTTTGTCCGTCGACACTTTGTCCGTCGACACTTTGTCCTAGATGGGACTAGTAAAGTTAGATGCAAACATTGCAATAATGAAATAAGTAATAAAATAGAGCGAATAAAAATGCATTTAATGAAATGTTTGAAACACATGGAATCAAGAAACAAGACTGACAATACTGCCAGTACATCATCTTCATACTGCCATGACATAGACCTCTCAGATGATCCAGACTCATCCTCACCACCACTGACACAATTACAGATGAAAAAAAGAAAAATTCAAAAGAAAGTAAGCGATTTTGGCATGACAACAACAACTTTGCAGAAAAATGTCATTGATAACAAAATAGCCAAATTCTTTTATGCAAATAATATTCCATTTCTATGTGCAGAGTCTAAGTATTTTATTGAAATGATAGAGACTCTAAGACCAGGCTACACTCCACCTTCCCGTCGAAATTTGTCTGGCCCACTTTTAAATACAATCCATGAAGAAGTAGAAAATTCCTTGAAGATGCAGTTGACTGAAGAATCAGGATGTATAACACCCTGATTGGCTGATGTCTACACTCTATAACCTGCTACCTCACCCAAAGAGTTATACCTGTAGGTCTATTTGTTGACTCATGTTTGCTTGCTTTGCATGTAAAATCATTATAGGCGCCTATATGACAATTTTTAAAAATAATTGCATATGCACTTCTTAAGTTTCATGAAAAAACCCACAAGTGGGTAAAATAGTGGGTTTTTCCAATTGAGTTTAAAAAAACAACAACCGGGTGGGTTTTTCGGGCTGGGCCCACTAGTGCCAACCCTGGTTAAAATGGGTGAAGTACCAGAAATAAAAGAATACTTCTTGGGCTTTCTTGAGGCTTCAGAAAGTACAGGCCTGGGTTTATCAGTTCTGATTCTGAAGAGACTAGATGAACTGAATATTCACTTTGATGACTGCAGAGGACAGTCATATGACAACGGAGCGAACATGAAGGGCAAGAACAAAGGTGTTCAGGCGATCCGTCAAGATCGTACTGGGGGTAACGGGGGTGGACTCATCACTTACATACGTAAAAGCATTAGCTACACTGATGCTACCCAAAACATTACAAACACAATCCAAGCAGATAACACGATAGAAATACAGGCAGTTAACATTAAAACACGCGCAAAACACAACACCACACTAATCAACATTTACATCCCACCAGATAGTTCACCTCAGGTGCCAGCCAATTACAATCCACAGTTACACAATCTTGCCTCTCTCACTAATGTCATCTTAGGAGGAGACTTCAACGCCAAAGACACTAGTTGGTACCTGCACAACCAAAACAACACCAGAGGCGCCAACATAGCCACACAACTAAACAGCCTCTTCATTCTTAACAATACAGAAGAACATACACACATACCACATCAAGTAGGATACTCAAACTCCTCCCCAGACATAACGTTCTGTTCCCCCTCACTAGCAACACATACACAATGGAGAACAGAAAAACAACTGTCATCAGACCACCTGCCCATCATCATTACAACACATTCTACACTCTGCCCCAACAGCCTTAGGCACACTTACAGAAATTACAAGAAAGCTGATTGGGAACAGTTCAAAATACAGACTGAGGAACAATTCACCACATTAAACAGCACACCCATCATAAACATCGATACAACACTCAAGACATTTAATCAGATTATCAATAATGCAAACAAATACATACCCAAGGGCAACATTAGGAAATACAACCCAAATTACACTAGAGAAATAGCCCACCTCATAAGGCAACGTAACAACCTCAAACATAACACACAAACACCACACACAGAAGCCATAAAGCAGCAGATACAACAGCTCAACACAGAAATAAACAACAAACTCAAAGAAAAACAAACAGAAACATTCAGGGAATTCATGACAACACTAAACCACTCCACAGATACATACAGGCTATACAAGACTATAAACAGCATTACCCACTCTAACAGCGGCATTCACACCTCACACGCGGCTATCTGTCGCAGCCAAAATAATATCCCAACATACACACAACAAGCTAACATTCTAGTTAATCACTACGCAAAGATAAGTCACTTAAACAGAGACAACAACCAGAAACACGCAGACAGACAAACAGCCAGACACAAGAAAACCTACAGACTCGACACGACCATTACACCCTTCAATACAGACCAGACCACCAAGATCATCAAAAACATTAAAAATTCGAAGGCTACTGGACCAGACAACATATCTAACATACACCTTAAACACTTGGGCCCACAAGGAATACTAGCTCTCACAAATATCAGCACATATTCATACCAACACTGTATTATTCCTGACATATGGAAACAAGGTAAAATTATTACACTACTCAAACCAAACAAAAATCCAACAGAACCAGCTTCCTATAGACCCATTACTTTACTATGCACACCTTCCAAAGTAACAGAAAGACTAATCTTACAAATAACCAATCCACACATACCACTATCGCCTACTCAACATGGATTCAGACCTCACTACTCAACCACGACATTACTCACTAACCTCACGCAGCACATCATGGATGGCATCAACTCTAGAAGACCAGCTCAACGTACACTATTAGCAACAATAGACATTAGTAAAGCATTTGATGCTATCCCACGCTTCCCTCTCATAAACAAAATACTCAACACAAACATGCACAATAACACCAAAAGGTGGCTGAGCAACTATCTCCCAGGAAGATACTCACATGTCACATTTAATGGCAAGTCATCCAAAAACAAGCTTTTTCCGAACGGGGTCCCTCAAGGCTCTGTTCTCTCATCAACACTCTTCAACTTATACATGCATGACATTCCAACACCCATAGATAACAAGCTTACCTTATCATCATATGCAGATGATATCACTCTAACATCCACCCACAACAACATCGACACCGCTACAAATAACCTACAAACATACATAAACAGTATACAAGACTGGCTCACACACAATAGACTCAAAGTAGCGCCCACAAAATCAACCATCACCTTGCTTACAAGCAACACAAAAGAACACCAGGTAATTCCACAACTTACACTAAACAACATCAACATTCCACACACTCACAGAACCAAAATACTAGGTGTCACATACAACACATCATTATCTTTTGCAAACCACATTCAGGACATTAAAAACAAATGTACGTCGAGACTTAACACGCTTAGGGTACTAACAGGCACAAACTTTGGACACCAGCAGGAAACAACATCACTCATCTACAAACAATATATTCGCTCAGTTATGGACTATGCTAGCCCATGCTGGGCACCCATTATCTCAAACACACACATAAACACCTTACAAACAATACAAAACAACGCACTTCGTATCATTACAGGATGCACTCAAACAACACCAATAGAACACCTGCACACAGAAACAAAAATACTAAAAGTTAGGGAACATTTAGACATGAGGGGAACACAATTCATGGCAGCAGCGACAACTAACCCACAACACCCTTGCCACTACATGTACAATCATGCACCAACACCTCGCACCATTAAGGTAACACCAGAGAGACATTATAACCAAATGCTCCATTCCATACCACGCCCCACAGACATCACACAGTACAGAAAACACATACACACACACCTAACCCACAAAGCACTGACACGACTCGGTCCGAATGCGGTCCTAGGTGCGAAGCCGCCGCCCATTAACAGGTCAGAGATCAGCCTGAGCAGATCGGATCGAGTTAACTTAGCACGATTCCGATGTGGACATCACCCCAACTTACGGACATATAAACACAGACTAGACAACTCCATAGACGACACCTGCCACCTGTGCCAAGACACACCACAAACAATTGAACACATTATGACGGACTGTACCGCTCTAGCACAACAACGAACACAACACAACATCACGAGTGCGCTGAACCTCTGGTCCACTCCGGAGAGGGCGATCGGTTACCTGCGTGCCGCCGGCTTGCTCAATCAGGGTGGGCTGATCGGCTAAACAACAACAACAACAACTTCTTTGGCAACGTACAAAAATTGTACAACCTTTTTGCAGCAGCTACACAGAGATGGACAATCCTAAAGAAGCACGTGAACATAACACTCAAGTCTTGGAGTGAAACCAGGTGAGAGAGCCGGCTTAAGAGCATTGAGGCTGTGCGATACCAGAGCCACAACATCAGAGAGGCCCTGTTGGAAGTCAGAAACAATGCCACAGATGCCATAGCCAGGAATGAAATGAAGCACAAGCACTTGCAGAGGAGGTAGGGTCTTATCTCTTTCAGATTTGCACAGTAGTATGGTATGACATTCTTCATGCAGTTAACCATGTGAACAAACTTCTGCAGTCTCCTACAATGCAGTTTGATGTGGCAGTCAACCTCCTCACAAAAACAAAAGACTCACTCACCAGCTACAGACACAGACCCTCCCACCCCTCTACTCCATTACCCCCCTACCCCCACTCCTCTACTCCATTACCTTCCCACCTCCACTCCCCCATTACCCCCAGACACAAGTAAAAAAGCCATTACCCCCATTACCCCCACTCCCCCAATTACCCCACCCCCTCTCCCCATTATACTGCTACCCGCCCGGAGGGTGGATAGCAGTATATATATCACAGTATAAATGTGAAGCTCAAGATTTTCACAGCTGCGTTCTTTTCTGTAGTTTTATCGCAGTGCTGGGGCCTTTGGACCCAGTAACCGGTGACCTAGGACCGGGAAACTTGACAGAGCACATCGTCAGCTCATGGGCTATTAGTTGGTGGTTGCAGAATTTTCCGATGTGCTGTTTAGGCTGTGCACGGTTCCGAAAAAAGCGGACACACACACACACACACACATTTTAGCTCAATAGTATATTAGATATATTAAAATGTATTAAATATGGAATAAATTGTGGTGAATTTACTAATCTCTTAGATTTAGCTAAGCATTCTTTGAGTAACTATGTAATATTTAGGAGGTTTTAGTTCTTTCTTTGCATATAGGCTCTAGTTATGGGCTTGTACAGTTTTTTTTTTTGGGGGGGGGGGGGTATTTACAATAGTGTTCAGTAAATGTAAGCACCAAGTTTTTAGTTTTCAATGGTTTTTTATTTTCTGTATTGATTGTTGTGTGAATTGTTTTTGTTTTTAACTAAATGTGTGTTCTTACCCTTGCTAACAATGTAGGAATGGGCGCATTTTGTAAGTATTTCTGAAAGTACCTACTAAGATGATTTTTAAAGTTTGTATAAATCTACAATTGACATTTGAGTAGAAAGTTTGTTTGACTTAGTAGATTTAAGTTTAAAAGTGTATTCATTGTGTATATATATATTCTAATAAAGTAGTAGTATTGTATTCGAGCTGTACAAATATTTCCATTCTTTTGATTGGTCAGGTTTTGAAAAAATGAAACAGCCTTGATTGGACAATTCATAATCTCTAACCAAAGGTGGTCAGAATACACATCAGGGAGAGATGTACAGGCCCCACCTCAGTAGGAAGAGACTTCTGTAAAAGGGATGGGCTCGTTAATGACCACCCAAGAAAGTATGAACATTTTCAGGCCCTATTTTGTTACTATATATTCCATAAGGATGTGTATATACTATATTTTTGTAACCACTTCAGGAAAACTACCTAAAGTCTAAGATCATTATGTGCAGTCAAATTTTATGCAGCCTAAATAACAATTATTCCTAGTTATCTAAGTAGTTGTATTAAAACAAGACAAGGAAAATCCTTTACAGGGGTTTAAATGCTTCTCTCTACCTAAGTAGGGTTTCATTAATGCTGATAGAATATACAGGGTGTCCCATAAGTCCGGCATCATAGGAAAAATAATAAAAAAAGGCAAAACAAAAGCTTTTATTTACAGAACGTGCTCAATATGTCTACCATTGTTTTCAATACACAAATTCAGACGTGATACCCAGTCAGCAAGCACACGGTGAATGATGTCAGGAGTAATGGTGTTACATGCCCCAATAATGCGCTGCCGCAAAGTTCAACACTCCTAATTTTCTCTGCGTTTACCAGCGCTTTCAAGTGGACCCAGAGATAAAAATCTAGTGGCGTGAGATCCGAGCTTCTAGCTGGCCATTCCACAGGCCCTCAACGTCCTATCCAATGACCAAGGAATTGTTGGTACAGGTATTCCCTTACTTGGGTGCTGTAATGTGCAGGAGCGCCGTCTTACTGGAACCATGTTGGGAAATTTCCTTCTTCGTTCAAGACACTGGGAAATGCTTCTTCCTTGAGCATACGTAGGTAGGTGCCTCCAGTGACATGTTCATCGAAAAAGAAGGGGCCTATGAAGCGATCCTTCCAAATGCCACACCATACCATCACCCGAGATGCACCTTGTTCCTTTGAAGAGGTATTATACCAGTGAGGGTTGTTTTGAGACCAGTAGCGGGTGTTCTGTCGATTTATCTCACCATTTCCATAAAAAACAGCCCCGTCACTGAAGAGAATGGTGGACGGGAAATTGGCATCCCGAGCATACCTTAAATTTACCTTAATTTACCTTAAAGCGCTTCTGCCTCAAGGGTGCGCTGCTCCCACGAAGTCCACTCAGCGCCTCCTGAGGCGGGGCCACGACGGGGTCGCCACCCTTCTTTTCTCTTGCTCCTGCCATACGATTTGGTCCCCTATTGAATTTGTGGGGGCTGGTCTGGCAGAAGAATACCCTGACACTGTGGGTTGGTCGGGTATGTTGGCTAAAAACATGTCCAAGTGTTTTTTAAAAGTATCTACTGGGACTGCACTTATATCTCTAAGGTACTGAGGCAAGGAGTTAAATAGGCGAGAACCTGCCTAGAGATACTATTATACTGAAGGGTTTGAATCCTTCCCAGACTGTTTGGTGGGAGGTGATATTTTTTACACATTCTGCCAGTTCTTGTTAAGGTGGGCACAATTGGTTCAGTATTGGGGGCAACTAAAAGCCCTTCTAGAATTTTCCAGGTGTAGATTAGGATGTATCTCTCAAACCTTCTCTCTATGGAATGAAGGTTGAGGCCTCTAAGCCTATCCCAGTAGTTTAATTTGTTTTTACTCACCTGTTGCCCATCAGGTTGTTTAATATACGAGGTAAAGGTTCTTTGTAGGCCCTCAATTTTTTGCAATTCATTCTGTTTCTGGGGAAACCATAATTGAGAGCAGTAGTCAATGCGTGGAAGGACAAGTGATTTCCACAGGGTAAGCATGGTCATACTGTCCCTAGTTCTGAATGTCCTCAGTATATATCCTATTAGTTGTTTGCATGATGAGGTTACTTTGTCAATGTGCCTGTTGAATGTTGCATCTTCAGATAATATAATCCCTAGATCCCTGACATGATCAGTTTGTGCAATATCTTTTCCTGTGGGTCCAGTGTAGTTGAATTGTTCTTTCAGGTATTTATTTGGTCCATACTTAATTAGTTCAAATTTGTCTTCATTGAAGGCCATATTGTTTGCATCTGCCCATGCATATATAGTTTGTAGATCTTTTTGTAGCTCTACACAGTCTTCTTTTTCTGTAATTGGTCTTAGTATTCTGGTATCATCTGCGAATGACAGGAGAGAGCTTCCTAGGTCACAGTTTATATTGTTTAGCATTATAATGAATAGAATTGGTCCTAGTACTGTGCCTTGCGGCACTCCACTAATCACTTCTTTTTCTATAGATCTTGCTCCATTTACAGTTGTTATTTGTTTTCTGTCAGAGAGAAAGGCATGGATCCATTTTCCTACTTTTCCACAAATACCAAGTTCTTTTAGTTTATGGAATAATATACCATGGTCAACCTTGTCAAAAGCTTTTGCAAAGTCTAGATAGATGACATCAACATTGTGGTTTTCTCCCAAGTATTGTAGGATTGTATTGCAATGGTCTATAAGTTCAGTAAGGCAGGATCTCTTGTGTCTGAAGCCATGTTGAAAGTCTTCTAAGAGATGTTCATTTTCTATAAAACTGACAATGTGCCTTTTCAGGACTTTCTCAAATATTTTAATAATATGGGAAGTCAAAGATATGGGTCTATAGTTCTTGGCTTCCTTTCTTTTGCCTCCTTTGTAGATTGGGGTAATATTTGCTTGTTTCATGATTGGTGGTATTCTACTGGTGTCTAGTGAGGATCTCCACAGGATTTTCAAAGGCAGAGATAAAGTATGTTTGCATTCCTTAAGAATCTTGGCTCCAATTCCATCTGGACCAGGGGCTGAACTCCCCGGTAGCTCTGTTATTGCCTGTTGTATATCTCTAGTGGTTATTTGTATATCTTCCAATAATCAGGGGTGCAGTGCTGCCGGAGCGTGCCGGAGCGCCGCTCCGGCACCTCTGCAAGAGGAAGTTTGGAGGAATTACCATAACAAGCAACAAAAAAATTGTCTCCATTAATTATCAACAGTTTCTTACTAGTCTTGTGAACAATTTGCAGCACCGTATGTTCACGACAACATCCATGAAAGGTTCTTAAACTTCTGAACCTCAAAGTATGTATAAATCACTGCTAAATGAAATGTATGTCCTTGAAAAAGACTACTGGCCTGATGAAATACCACCTAATTACGGAGAAGCTGAAATCTCATCTCTCTGTAAGAGGTTTAAGCTTTCTTCTTACTCTGTACTAAATGCCTTTAGAGACTATGTGGAAGATCATGGGCGCCGCATCCCCCAAGATTTACACCCATTACTGAGCTGTTCACAAGTTATTCCTATTAGTACTGCTGAGTGTGAGAGGGGATTCAGTCACATGAACTTGATAATAACAACAACACGCTCAAGAATTCTCATAAATCATGTATCAGCGCTTATGTTTGTTAAACTACATGGACCTCCTCTAGTTCAGTGGAATCCTGAGCCATATGCCATATCATGGCTGCGGTACCACAGATCGGCAGATGACACCAGGACAAGAGTTGCTTCAGACCCCCGAAAACATATCACGCCTGACCCTTTGTGGAAATTATTGTGAAACTTCCCACTGGTGGTATTTGGTAAGCACTAAGTAGTTTTAACTTCTTAAATTGATAAAATACATGATTGCTCTTTTTTCTTTATTTGCTTGATAATTATATTTATTTTATGATAATTAGTGAGTGCAAACACGAAATACTTAGTCATCGTGTGGCATATATAGAAACAGGATAGGAAATGGCAGGCTTTTGTCAGGCCCACCAGAGCTCCGGCACCTATAAAATTGGCACTGCACCCCTGCCAATAATGGTCTGTCTTGGTCATTTTCTTCTCTATCAAAAAATGCTGTAGCTTTTATTTTCTTTGCTACTACAGGGGTACTCCAGCTTAAAGCATATTAAGATTGTAAAATGTTTGCCATTTCCGGTGTATTAGATGTGAGAGTTAGTCCATCTTTAGCAAGCAATGGGCCAATGCTCGTTTTGATAACTGCTTTGCGTTTAGCATAGCTAAAGAAGAATTTGCTATTTTCCTTTATAGTGCCAATAGCTTTGTGTTCATTATCAATATTCTCTCTTATGGTTGACTCCTTTATTTTAAGTTCTAACATCAGTATCTGATTCCGGATGTTACTATGTCTTGTATCACTTAATTGCTTTGTCAGTTGTTTAGGTAGCTTTGTTCTCTTTCTCATAAGTGTCCTTCTGTATCTGTGCTCTTTTGTCCGGTGCTTCTGTGCACTATCGTTTTTCTTTGGTGTGTGTTTGTATAATGCTGATGACAGCAGGTATTGTATTCTACTCCAGCATTCTTCTGGCTTTAGGTTTTCTAATTCATCTTCCCAGTTTATTTCTCTCAGACAGTTATTTATTGATGTCCAGTCTGACTTGTGCAGGTTTAGGGCAGAGTATGGCAAGTTCGTTTGGCATGGGTCCTGCTTACATTTGTGGAGGGACAAGTTTGTGAATATGTGCATGACATTGTGGTCGGAGTGTATAGTTGGTGTTATAACAATGTGATCAATTGTAGTTGCATTATTTGTCAGCACTAAATCTAGGATATTATTTTTTCTAGTTGGGCAGTGGACACAGGGCCGGATTAACCATTAAGCAAAATAAGCCCGTGCTTAGGGCATCAAGGGAAGGGGGGCACCACAGAAATTTTCCATTGTCGGATTTACCATGGATTTATTATACTATTAAAATCGCGGCTTATAGCCTATAAGCTGTTGAAAACTGAATTATATATATTCATATACAGTATTTATTTTTTTTCATTGTTTGAATTTGTAGTGAACAACAACCCTTTTGAGAGAATAAATATATTTCGTTGTAATCACACACTTTACGCTTTGCGTTATTATTTTGTTTATATCAAATCTTTGAGCGCCATATTAAAAATACATATAGATTAAATATTTTCGTGTGCTATAGTAAATGTAAAAACAAGATTCAGTCATGCTGAACTTTATAAAATAATTGTAGAAGACAATATTGAGTGTGCCTTCCCAAATGTAGAAATTGCCTTTCGTATATTTTTAACATTAATGGTCACAAATTGCTCAGCTGAGCGTTCATTTTCTCAGTTGAAGTATATTAAAAATACCAACAGAACAACTATGCAACAAGGCAGGCTGGAGGCCTTATCTCTACTAAGTATAGAAGCAGATGTGTTACGTAAGATTAGTTTTGAGGATCTGATCAAAGACTTTGCAATTAAAAAAAGTAGGAGAAAACTTTTCAAATATAAATGAAGTGGAAGTATACAAAAATAAACATTATTTTCCATCCTACTGTAAGTTTTGTTTCATTTCAAAAAATAAAATTTTATTTTATGGTTTATTTTTGTTTATATTTTGAATTACATATATATGGGGCACCAAAATCTTTTAAGTGCTTAGGGCCTCTAAAGGTCTTAATCCGGCCCTGACTGTGGACATGTTGTACTAGGAGCAGTTTTTCCATAAACTCATTCAGGTGCTTTGATTTGGACCTTTTTGTCCCTGATTTCATACCACCATATTGGTTCCAGATGCAATTTGGGAGATTAAAGTCTTCTGTAATGATTAAGTCTCTTGTTGAGTCTACAATAGCTGGGCATTGCCTGATTTTTTCCAGAACTTCAGTGAGCTCTAGATGGGAACTATCTGGGGGACTATAGATATTCACTAGTATTTTGTCTTCTTTATTTATGCTGAGCATGATGATTAGGAGTTCACAGGCTCCATTTGAGTATGCCATGAGCAGTTCACTTTGAATGTTTTCAGGGATGTACATCAGGACACCACCATTTAGACGGTCTTCTCTGTCACATCTATGGGTGGTGTACCCTTTGATTGCAATTTCACTACTCATGATCATGGGGTTCAGGTGTGTTTCTGTGAGGGCTATAACTGTGCTAGTAGTGTGTTCCACTAGGCTCTTTAGGTAAGGTATTTTGGTATGGTTTGACATTATGGCCTGTAGAAAGAGAAAAATATGAATTATGGTTTGTAGAAATAGAAAAATATGAATTTATCCTATGATGCCGGACTTATGGGACACCCTGTATAAACGTTGAGAAAGTAAAACTATGTCCCTAGTTGTTGATGATAAATTCCTAAAAGGTATTATAGTATTCCAAGGGTGAATAGTTTTGATATTTAGAACTTCTAATGCTAAAATAATTCGGGTATTTCATTATCTTTAAATTATTATTGACTACAGTCACTACAGTATAAAATATGGGGGCATTTTTAGGACTTGATGATTGGAGATGAAGCGAGCAAATTACAATCAATGTTGGAAGTAACCTATCCGATGGAGAATGGCATTGTTAAAAACTGGGAGGACATGGGTCATGTTTGGGATTACACATTTGGCCCAGAGAAACTTAACATCAATCCACGTAACTGCAAAATTATGCTCATAGAACCACTGATAAACCCAATTAAGAACAGAGAGAGAATGCTTGAGGAAATTTTTTCTTAATTATTCATTAAAAATTTGTTAATATTGTACTACTATTAAAAAGTGACTTATTATTATTATTATTAGGTTATGTTTGAAAAGTACGAGTTTGCAGTTGCCATTCAGGCTGTATTAACCCTTTATGCTCAAGCCCTTCAGTCAGGTGGTGTTGTTGATTCAGGAGATGGAGTCACCCACATATGTCCTGTCTATGAAGGATTCACCTTACCACAAATTAGGTTTGTACATAGACCACCTAAGTAATATACAAAGTATCTGAAAAGTCTTCATTCATTGGGAATTACATTAATATTCTTTGAACTGAATGGGGAATATTTTGAACATTTATAATATAGTTCCATAAATAAATGTGCTTCCGATTGGGTTATGAGTTTGTGTAATTTCCATTGGATAGAGATTTTTTGACACCATGTACTTCCTTATATATGATGATGATAGATTTTTATTTTGTATTAATTTAGTAAGTTTCCTCAAGCAAAATACCACGCTTATAAACTTGTTATTAAAGGGTTTTGGGAATTTCTTTTTGTCTGGCATTTTAAATTGTTTTGGAATCATCTTTAAAAATTTTATTTTAAAATTCTGTTAGTAGTACTCCATTTTGACTAGTCTCATTTTTGCCATTAACAGGAGACTGGATATTGCTAATCGTAATTTTGATATACTTGTAGCTGCGGATAGTAAACATAATCCAAAAAAGTTTTTTGACTATGTGAATAATCGTAAGCTGATAAAAGACAACATAGGCTAGGGTGTTCCACTTTTATCAAGTTGTGAATTTCACTACACTTTGCTCTTCCCTGTACACCTTATGATCTGTAAAGCATATGTATCAAATTTGAAGCAAATTGAACACCATTTAGAGGTTGCACACTTGTAACCAAATCTCGAGAACGTCCCAACTTCCAACATATTGTAATGTTTTCTTTTCTTTCACAGGTGCAAAAAGTGTTGAAAATGGAAAGAAAGAAGATCTGGCTGATTGAAAAGATTCCAGTCGAAGAGCTCTTAGGAGCAAGATTGCCATCCTGGGAGCAAGTCCTCCTCTGCTTTATGTACCATCACCTGGAGCTGAAGGAAACAATCCCCCTTGCCATCAAGTCTACGAGTATCAAGCTTCAAGAAGTTTGGAAGAAGGCAAATATCCCCGTGAAGACAGAGGAGAATATTAGAGCTGCTATACTAAAGCTGTACAAAGAGTACCAAAACTTGAAGAAGGAGAAGTTGAGAGAGACGGACAAAGCCATTGTGAAGCGTCAGGTGTGGAAGGGAGACCTTGCTGACCTTTTCGACATCGCTTGTCAAGGTGTGATGAGCATGAGTTCAGTTCCAGAGGAGGACAAGGTTTTCTTGTCCTCCCAGAGGGAGGACAGAATGAGTTCTTCATTGGCTGGGGTGGATAGGAAACACACCATGGCTGTCAAACGGAAAGAAGCAGCAGCTAAGAAACTTGAACTTCGAAAACGAAAGCATGCTGAAGAAGCTGAAAAGATCTCCGAGAAAATGAAGCTGGAGAGCACATCCTCTAGTTCAACGGTGACAACAGATGATGATGATGAAGATTTTGCTGCTCCATTGGCCTCTAAGTCACATCGTCGTTCCAAGAACACACTTGATCCAACACTCGTGGCTACTTGGGATAGAGAACAACTCTTTATTCGACAAGCAAGCACTTCCTTCATTGCATCTGCTAAAAGTCTCGGACAAGATGTATCGCAGATTATTATTTCGCCATCAACTGTTCATCGAGCATGTGCCAAGTATCAAGAGAAAATGGCCAAACAACTTGAGGAGTTGATCTTCAAAGATCCATCTCTCTTAGTTCTGCACTGGGACAGCAAGCTACTACCCCAAGCTGCTAGCGGAAGCTCTAGAAGCTTGGAAGACAGAGTAGCTGTTGTGGTAACAGGGAAGGAGTCCGAGCATCTTCTTGGAGTGCCTGTTGCCCAGGATGGTACTGGTGAACAAATGGCTCGAGCCGTCATCCAGGAACTGCAACGATTTGGAATTCAGGACTGCATCATTGGCCTCTCGTTTAACACTACAGCGTCCAATCAGTGCTGGACTTACCTATAAGCTAAATAAGCTATAGCTTAGGGCCACACACCCTCGGGGGCCTCATTTTTTTAAATATATTTTTATTTTATCATTAGTTTTTATTCTTTAACACTAATTCATCAAAAATATTATATATATATATATATATATATATATATATTATTTTTCTTTATCATTAACATTAATATAAAAAATAATAATTATAGTAATAATGACATTATTTTAAAATTTTTTACCCGAATTTTTTTAGAAAAGAGCCTCAAATTTCATATAGCTTAGGGCCTCAGCAGGTGAAAGTCCGGCCCTGCGTCCAATACCGGACTTCTGCAAGGGGCATGTATGAGGAATGAACAATTCCTTGGTCGGTCGCTCTTGTGGTTGCCTTGCCATCACCACATTTATGAGCTCATTTTGAAGGAGGTCTTTCATAAGTCCCTGGGGCCAACAAGTGGTCCTGAAATCCTGTTGTTTCGACAATTTCAGCAGCGTTGGGACTTTATTAACAAAAATTGTTTCAAAACCATGATCGATGAAGAAGAGCCAGCCACTAGGTACTTGGAAGATGAACGAATCAGGATGGTGTTATCTTTGTGGAGTCATTGAAAGTTCATGTCACCTGAGAGAAGATTATGAGGAACTCCTCAAGCTGTTGCTCTTTTTCCTTGGAGGCTAGGGTGGAGCTGAGTTCTCCTTCAGGACTCCAGGAGCAGCCCATCATCAAGCCAGGTGGATGGTGAAAGCTATCTATGTGCTGAAAATGGTTTTGTTCCGGGAGCAACAGGAACTCACTGACCGAGAGGTGAAGGGATTGCACGACATGGCCCTTTTTACGTGTTTCATTTATGTCCGGTTCTGGCATGAGGCAGTGGTCAGTAGGTGGGTCCCGAAAAATGACCTGGACATGATTCAACTGTTGATTTCATATCCGAACAAGGACCTGGGCCAGGCTGCCTTGAGAGTTGCCAAAAGGCATCTATGATATCTCTCGGAGACCGTAGTCGGCTTGGCTTTCCTTGATGAATGGATATCGCCAAATGAGAAAGAAAAGATGTTCCAGGCCTTGAACAAACCTGCGTCGAGGAAGGAACTCAAACGACTTCAGTGGAAAAACCTGACTTTTGAAGGCAAGGATCTGAGCAACTTCGTCACTCAAAGGACGAAGACATTCTTTGAAAACTTCGGCGTTAGGGATGTCGAGAACGTAGAGGAGTACACCAAAAATGACGGCTTGAGAGAGTCAGTCAACGCGCTGAAAGTCGTAAACGACACAGTGGAGAGGGGAATTGCATTAATCAAGCAATTCAATGAATCAGTCAAGGACGAGAAGCAAAAACAATTCTTGTTGCGGATTGTTGAACATCATCGAAAGGAGGTGCCGAAAAGAACCAAGGCAGGAACGTCCTTGTACCAATTCAAAAATTGATTCAGATTTTCTGATTTTAATACTAGAGTTTTTCATTTTCCATGGTTCCAAGGGAGAATTTTTTCGTAACACTGAAGAAAATTGTTTATTATAAAAGGTTCAAATGTGTGCAACCCCTAAATATCACTTAATCGTTTTCAAAATTGGTGCACATCTTTCTTACATGAAAAGGAATAAAAGCGCAAGCAAAATGAAGAAAAATATTGACTTTTGATATTTTCCTCTGTACGAGTGAAACACCCTAACATAGGCCCTCTAGTGGACATTAATGGAGCTTTGGCTTCTGATGCTCAGGCGATGGCAGGTATTTTTAACAACTTTTTGTGACAGTTTTTACCATAGAAGACGTAAATAATGTTCTTGATGTGGATGATATCATTCCCTTTAGTAGCAAGACTATTTTGAATGAAATAACTGTTTACAAGAGTGAGATTGCACATTATATTGATAAGCTAAAAGTGAGCAAGGCTCCTGCCCTGACGCGCTTTATCCTAGACCAGTGGTTCCCAACCTGGGGTCCCCGGACCCCTGGGGGTCCGCGAAGGTAGTACTGGGGGTCCGTGAGCTTTCAATATTTCGAGAGGCTTCAATGAAAATCGTACATTTACCCACTCAGGCTCAGGCTAAAATTTCAAGTTTCCTTGCTCTTGGCTGGAATTATTAATACTTTATATAATAGGCTGTATTTTAATTGCATACTCTCTTATATGTCCTTTATTTGATAGAGAAAAATGAGAAAACGAGTTAATTATTAGTTAATAAAAACAGTTTGTTTGGTAGACGGAATCTTTCAGAAACATGGGGTCCGTGGGAAAAAATAAAAAAATGAAAGGGGTCCTTTGTGGTGAAAAGGTTGGGAACCACTGTCCTAGACATTTGAAAGATGTTATCATAGGCCCCTTAACAAAAATTTGTAAAAAGTCACTGGAAGCGGGGATTATTCCTGAAGACTTCAAATTAGCTAACATCACGCCTATTTTTAAAAAAGGTAACTACACAGTAGCTAGCAATTATAGGCCTATTAGCTTAATGTCAATTGTCAGTAAACTTTTGGTATACATAGTTAGGGATTGTATCGTCGATCACTTAGAAAGTCCCGATTTGATTAATAATAGCATGGGTTTCGATGCCATAAATCTTGTTTAACTAATTTGTTAGAATTTTATACTGAAATAGTCGGCAGTGGCCGGTGGATGATGATGGTGAGTCTTTCGTTCTCTTTTTCTGAATGAATGTTAACCCATGAATGATAGGTTTTGCTACTTACTTAACCCCTTATTCTCTTCTTTTAACCCCCTCCTCTCTCCTTTCTCTTAGGCTAACCTTAGAGTGGATATTAGTGTCTTTGTTAGCCTTAGCTTCTGTAGATCTGTTACCTGTTAGTGTCAGAGTTTTAAGAGCTGGGTAATTTTAAAACTATTTGGTTTAGTGAAAAAGAGCTTGATTCATTATTATAAGCTGTGTTCATTATTATTGTGTTCACCAAATACAGTATATGGTACATAGAATTATGTATTTGGTAGTTTGTGGTGAAGTTAAGTATTAGGGTAACTGAAAGCTTAAGGAAAGTAATGTAATGAAGTGAATGACTTAATATATGAAGACTGAAGTAAAGCATGCAGAGTGGAGGAGGGTTTGTTCTGGTGTTGCAAGACAACGTTCCGAGCCTCTCTTACCATTCTACACCTCTGTGCTACATGTTTTACTTCAGTCATCGCATACCGTACAATCATTCTACAGATATAGTTTTCTATGAATTAAATTTTTAACTACAAAATTCAAACTTTTACAAATTCAGTTTACCGTAATTGAATTTGTAAAGATAATTACAAATACCTTGTGGATCAGTTTTCATCTGTTTAGTTTTCCTTCATATTCTATTACAAGCGTTTCTTAAATGAGTTTATATATTGGCAATTAGGTGGGAGGTAAATGATTCAAGGCCCCTGAAGCCCTTTTCCAACCCCATTTAATCAGCGTAGAAGGGCAGGGCATTGCTGAGCTTCTCTTCAACACAGTTCAGCATTGTGATATTAACATTCAACTTAAACTCTATAAGCACATCGTGATATCCGGGGGGTCTACCATCTATCCTGGGCTTCCTTCTAGGCTCGAGGGGGAGCTCAAACAGCTGTACTTGGAAAGAGTGCTCAAGGTATTTCTTTAGCCCTTTAACGCCGGAATTGTTTGTAGGGTTAAGTTATGAATGCATGTATTTGAAAGGTTACCACAATGTAGCGTTGTCCTTTTAGGGTTAATGGTTGTTAGGAGAGTATGGATTACCCTTCACAGTTTTGCTGTTGCTGTGGTGGCTGTGTAGGCCATAGTCCCCAAGTATCTGTATTGTTGAACCACCCAGTACCTTTTCACGTTTCTGGGTTCAGGATAGTCAAGAGACTGGGCAAAGGTGTAATCTCCTCTGGTATTTAGGAATGCCTCTCTTGTCAGTGGTTTATTTCCAGGAGATTATTCAGGTCTGACTCGCATGTTAACTGTGAAGGACTTCCCCCAGTTCAGGTGTCTAAATCTGACTCTCCAATGAGTAGGAGAACCAACCACTCAGAGTCCAAGAAAGGGCTGGAATTCAAAGGTAGACCTAATAGAAGTAAACTACTCTGTTTTTCTCTTTATTATATCTGAAATAAACAATTATTCAGCGTGACAGTATAAACATAAGATTGGCAATGAATCGCAATTAACAAAACCTCTGGAAAACCAATAACACTTAGAGAAATTTGGCAGAAAGGATAGAAAGCAAGTGGGAGACAAGTACTAGAAAAGACTGGCACAAAATGCTAACCCCTGTCCCAGCCTAGCTACCCTCCAAACTTGACCCTCCCCACTTATGACCTAAGTTTCAATTTTGTTATACACTGGTTAGTTAGTAGGGTTAGGGTCACCGGCCTGATTCCAGGGCAGATCCCAGTGGCCAACAGTGGTTGACACAACCTTAATGGACTGCATAGCTCCCACTGGATTGGATCCACAATCCAAGCCTGATGAAGCTGGATCATGTGAGTTGAATCCCAACTGGTTGCCTAGACAACGCAAAATTATTAGTTACATGCACCAGGCACCATTAATCACAATAATAACATAACATAACAGGCGATTAATCACAAACATTAACTGGAATCATGACTTCATAATTGATCACTGGAAAACAATTTACTCATGAAATCAAAGCACATACATAATAAATAACCAATGTAAAAAATAATAACTATGAATATTGACAATTACGGCAAACCTATCTCTCATGAGTTAATCAACCTGTAATCAGTGCCAAACAAGCATGGGCAAAAACCTAACTCTGGAATAATATGACTAATAATGATAATCGGTTCTCTAGCTAGTTACATGACAGGGTGGCAAACCTATCTATACTCAGTCACAGTTTCAACAACCTATATATATGTCTACTTTTAATAATGATAATGATGGTGAAATACAAATGACAACACCACAATTTAGCTAGGAATAAGGATTATGAACATGTCTTTATTCCTATTATACACTGGCCAAGGATTACAAGCTAGAGCACTTAACATCATACCTTTAAAGGCTTTCCAAACTCCCTTGGCTTCCAACCTTCTATTCCGGTTTCATAGCCTTTTCATAGGCTTCCCAGATCACATAGTCTGGACGTTACCCTCTAGGGTTTTACAACTTAACAGGCTTACTAACTAGACTAGACTTCTGTAGGGAGAGAAAAACTTGAGAAGAACCAGATAGGACTTGAAAATTAGGGTGAGGTTTTTGTGAAAAACTCCACAACCCCAAAAGGGGGATTTGAAAAATGGTGGGGGGTGAGAAACTTCACAACCCCGACACTGTGAGAATTTTCCCATTAGGTAATTAATTTTATATAGGTATAGTCCATTTGTTTCAATGATTTTAGTTTTTTAACTATATATATATATATCACAACTTATAGAGCATTATAATAATATCCTAGATGCACTTGAAGGCAATGAAAAGTATGATGTCATATACACGGATTTTGCTAAAGCTTTTGACAAATGTGATCATGGTATAATAGCTCATAAAATGAAACATATGAGAATAATAGGCAAAATGGAAAAATGGATCTACAACTTCCTCAGAAATTGACTACAGGTGGTCAAAATTCAAGGTGTATCATCATCAGAATCAGAAGTATGCACCTCAGTACCACAAAGTACAGTGCTTGCCCCACTCCTGTTCATTATCTTGCTAACAGACATAGATAGTGGAGTGAACAGTAACAGTATAGTAACATCATTTGCAGATGATACAAAGATCAGCAGAAAAATCAGTGATGCAAACAAAGTAGAGGCCTTGCAGAAAGACACAAACAAAATATACAAATGGTCAGAAGACAACAATGACATTTAAGACTGGGAAATTTCAGCTCTTGAGATATGGTAGAAATGAGGAACTTAAAAAGACTGCATATTATGCTCCAGATAGACAAGAAATTCAGAGAAGCGCGAAAGCAGTCAACTTGGGGGTAATAATGACCAAAGATGCCAAATTCGAGACACAAAATCAGATAGCAATAAACAAAACAAAAAAAAAAGAGTCGCAGGACAGGTACTACGAACGTTCAAAAGGAGGGACAAGACAGTAATGATTCTCCTGCTGAGAACACTGATCATACCAAAACTTGAATACTGCTCAGTTTTGATGTCCCCATATAAAAAGGAAGAAATTAATAAACTAGAAGAAAGGCAGACACATTTCACAGCCAAGATTGATGGCTGCAAAGAACTCAACTACTGGGAAAGACTACGCAAACTAAATCTGTACTCCCTGGAAAGAAGAGAGAGGAGGCATTCCATGTCAAGTGTACACACTTTTTGGTGATTTCTGCCACTCATCTCACCGATTTCAATGATTTTTGGTGTGGTAGTTGGGTGTGATGAGTAATGAAGCATGACCAAATTTTAGCCACTTGGGTCAAATAGTTTGGGAGTAATGCCCCCCATAAATTTGGGGTCAGCAGCATAACTTCGTGATTTTGAAAGGTCATAACTCATAACTCAGGATCTAATTGATGGATTTTAATGATTTTGGTGTCAAAATGCTCAGAAAAGACAGCAGAATAACTTCAATTTTATGCACAGAGTGCGTACATTCTGTTAAAAAAAGTTGCATTTATATTTCACCTTTGACTTTGACCTCAGGTCAGAGTTCAAAATTCAAAGTCATGAAAATTGGCAAAAATAAAGACCTTTAGATGAAGCATATTCAAGCAAAAAATTGGAGTGGGATCTCCATGGGTTTGCTTTCCACAAGCATTTGAAATTGTGCATGTTGAAAATTTTGAGCATTTTATTTAAGATAACTTCATAAATAGTTCATATATATATATACATATTATAATATAGCTACATACATGATTTGATATATACCTATAGGTAAGCATCAAGAGTTTTACAAACAAATTATTTGGTTCTCTAAAAGTATCAATAATTTTTATCACAAATCCTATATAATTTTTGCAGTTAAAAATAACTTGAAATTCAGGTGTTTGAAGTTTGAACACTGACTAACTTGTACAGGTATTTCTGATGAATTAACACTTCATATTGCTGTGCTGAACCTGAAAAATATAAATTTTATAGCTATTAAAAATTTAAGTAAAATTATCATGAGTTGTTTAAAAAATTAATTAGCATGGTAGGTAGTTCACCCCCTTAGTTACCTACCAAGGCCTAGGTGTGTACCTCGTTCCAACTTCTGAAGGATCTACGGTAGGCGTAGATACTATGCAGGGTGCCAAAACAGGTTGTTTTTCATTCCATATTAGTTTAGAGATCTTACATATTCTACTGTATGGCAGAAACAAGCATAGGCATTGGGCACATGCTTGTGGAGAAAATAAATTTTCTAACCTCTAAGCTACTAGGATTCTAACCCAGGACCATTTATTCACAGTCACAGGCTCTATTGACTAGAGGGTTAGAGGGATTTCCGCTATTTAATAATAATTAATATTAGGAAGCTGTACAATTTAAGGTAGGCTAATAATTAGAACTGTATTCATAAGTGTAATTATTAAAATATAGTTAGTTACAGTATATAGGCATACTTACTTACTTCTTACTTCGTAGCCCCCGGGTTCTCTTATGCGAACCCGGTGGCACTCAGGTATCCCACTACCACCGTGGGACGGGTCCATAGGTCTCGTAGAGAGGTAATGTTGGAGTTGTGTCTTTGTTGAGAGAAAGTGTGGCAGTGTAAGAGTAGGTGTTCTGTGTCCTCAGGGTGGAGGTAGCATTTTTGACAGGTGGAGGTGTCAGCTAGGTGGAGTCTGTGTCTGTATTGTTGGAGGGACGGGTGGTGGCCTGAATGGAGCCTGGCTAGAGTAACTCTTGTTTTCCTTGGGAGGGTTTGTTCGCTCTGATGGACTACAGGGGGAGTATCGTGAAGGACAGTGTTGTGTGGTTGGTCGAGTAGGTATTTCCCGGTAAATTCTGTGTGGAGATGTTTAATGGGGTTGATGTTTAGGGGAGGAGGGGGGATATTGTTCAGTAGCTGCGAATAGTGAGCAGCAGGAGTACGTTTTTTGTTGCGGGGTGGGGGATTGTGTAATGTGAGATGGTGACAGGGGTGGTCTGGGGCCAGTGCTCTGGAGAAGAATTGAGTCCCTGTCATGTTCATGTGGTGTTCGATGGGGAGTATTTTCGTATCTGCATGTAGATGTGGGATGGGTATGGTTCGGAGGCAGCCAGTAATGCTTCTGAGACCTCTGTTTTGTGTGGTCTGTATCTTTTTCTGGTTTGTGTGGGAGATGGATGGGGACCAGGCGGGGGCAGCGTAAGTTAGGGTAGTACGTACAAACTGTTTGTATAGGATACTAAGGTATTCCTTCTGCTGACCGAATGTTGTGGAGGTGAGTGTTCTGAGAGCATTGAGTTTTTTTGTTGCTTTGGAGCAAATGTTTGATATGTGAGGGGAAAAGGACGTGTGTGTGTCTAGGGTGAGGCCGAGGATTGTTGGGGTTTTGTTTAGAGGTAGGGGATGTCCCATGAGGGTGACTCTCGGGTGTGCTTGGGATTCGTGGCGGTCTGAGGTTAGGAGGGTGATGGAGGATTTTTGAGGGGATGCTGACATCCTATTATTAGTCAGCCAGAGTTCCAGATTGGTAATGTACTGCTGGATCAGGCGTGTGGCGGTGTTACTCACATTTTCCATGCGGTTGTAAGTTTTTGACAGTTTGTATCCAGTTTCTTGATTACTTTTTATGATGATGCTTTTTCAGGATCATATTGGCTTCATTGGTTTCCTTTTTTGTGATTGTATATGTTCTTCCAGTAGCTGTTGTTGGGTTTATGATTGTGAGGATGTCGGACAAATCTACTGTAAGTATATCAGGATTTTCAGGATAAGTGAATGACTTGTTTGGGCCACAATTTGGGTGAAGGAAGTTTACTTTCACTTTATCCTCACCAGGATATGTTTCCATCACACACCCAATCCACCAGTGGTTATCATACTCCACTGTTACATATCCTGTGACATTTTCAATTAATTGAGTGGCTTTTTGGGGGGAAGCAAATTTCTTTTGACTTTCAACTGAGGCACTGTGCATTTGTACTTCTAAACAGTTTTTTGTCAGTGGTATGAATGAATGTAATTTTTTAGTTCCTGGTATGGTTCTCACTTTTGATAAAATTGGATCTAAAAATTCTTTCTCATTTGAGTATTGTTCTTGTTGCAAAGCTAAAAGACATTTGAGTCAATTTTAAGGAACAGAAATCAAAAATCTTTTGGAGATAGAATTTGGTTATCATATGGCCTACGAAGACTTTCTTTTAATGCTTCCCTTTTGATGGTTCCTCTGACACCATCTGATGGTCCCTTTGCCATGGCTGGTAGCAAAAAAATGTCACTCAGCCTTAACTCCAAATTCTTCATGGTGGCAGCATAAATTTAAAAAGTTTTTGCAGTTTTTGTATTGACCTGTGCATCCATCAGTAAAATAGATAATTCTGTTTAGTAGCTGAAAATTTGACTTAAGATGATTTATTAAAACTTTTATGAATAGATGCACTGCAATAGTATCATGTGTATTACACTCTGAGATAACAGTTAGAGAGCTGTGATTTACTTTTTCTTGCTCTTTGTAATAATAAACCCATGGATGAAGAGTCGCTTGGCAATTATTCCAATGAAATCCTTGAGCACAATCTTGGACTACAAAGGAATAGTTTTCGGAAAAGTCCCCAATCACCAAAAAATCGCCTTCATCCAGTTCATTTTTTTCTTTTTTCTAAATACTTGGCTTGTTGCAGACTTCAGTGCGCCAGTTACTTGGGTGAAAAATTTGGTATTCCATACTGGTGGTTGGTCAGTACCCCAACCAAGCAATTCAGTTTATTTGAGAAAAGTAAAATTTGAGTTTGATCAGTTTGGTTAAATATTTCTGCCAATTCAGCTTATTTGGCATTGAGCCCAATTGTTGTTTGCACTGAAGATGAGTGCAGCTGAATTGAACAAGTTTATAAAAAGGAGAAGCACCTACAAAGGTCTAATTACAAAGGTCATTGCCACAATAGATTCTGCCATAGAGCAAGAGGATTTAAGCTTAGTGACTGCGCAGCTTTCCATATTAGAAACTAAAAAGGTTGCTCTCAGCGAAGTAAATGTTAAAATTGAGGCTCTTATAGAAGAGGATGAAATAGAAAATAAATAATTTACTTTGAAGAGATTATTGATGACATAAAGTATGCCACAGAGCAAAAGAGTTTAGCAGCTCAGTACAGTTAGAGACCAGGTCTAATAATGAAACACAACCTCAACAAATGGTGTTTGTGAAGTTAAGGTTAACAGATCTGCAGTTCAATTACCAAGGCTTGTACTCAAAACATTTTCTGGGAGTATTCAGGAATGGCAAGGATGGGCAGACAGTTTTCAATCAGCAGTTCATTCTAGTCAAGTGTTAAGTGCAGTGGAGAAGTTTAATTATTTGCAGGTTCTCTTGGAAGGGGAGGCAGCAAAGACAATAGCAGGATTAGCATTAACAGAGGCTAATTATAATGTGACTTGTGATATATTAAAGAAACTGTTTGGTAAGCCAGAGATCTTAATTAAAAGCCACCTCCGTGAACTTTTAGC
This sequence comes from Bathynomus jamesi, assembly GCA_023014485.1. Lineage (NCBI taxonomy): Eukaryota > Metazoa > Arthropoda > Malacostraca > Isopoda > Cirolanidae > Bathynomus > Bathynomus jamesi. The sequence continues at coordinate 270,569 of JAJOZX010002007.1, read as the reverse complement.
TATACCTCCTGTTAATAATTCCAATAGTGTCAAGGAGTTACGGCAGTTATATGATGAATTTGAAGTTAGAACTAGGTCCCCTGGATAACTTTGGTGTAGGAATGGAAAGGTATGGTATAATGTTGGTCACTATACTGGAGTCTAAATTGCCTAGCTCATTTTTGCTTGAATTAAGTAGGGGACACACTATGGAACATGTGTACAGTAGACCCTCACATTTACGTACACTTTTGGGGGAGCATGTGGACGCAAAAGTGAAGTACGGAAACCCCCCACTTTACTGGACTTCAGGATGCTAAAGTGGGGTTTTCCATAGCCAAAATACTTCAGTACAGTTACACATGTATGTATAGCCCTTGAATCTCCACATGGAAGTGGTACTATGCACATACATAACCATGCGCCACCACTGCCCATGCAATACAACAGGAAACAACTGACTGCAACCTCATCTGGGGGTTGGTTCCAATAATATTCTGGTGGTATCACTTTCACTTTAATGACTCGGAATCCACTAAAGTGAAGTTTGGTGATGCTAACAGACTTTTTTAGTGGAAATCTTCACTTTAATGACCTGTATTACGTTAAACTGAATGTTAATGACCAGGCAGCGATTTAGTCCATCCAAGTGAAGTTTCCACTAATGTGAAGGTCATTAACGCAGGGGATTTCTGTATATCCCACTTCAGCAGATGTTAAGTCTTTTAGGCACAGAATTAGCAAGATGAGAGGGAATTGAGTTTGCACAGTGGGATGTTAAACAAGGGGACAAAGGCAGGCACCACCAAAGTTTCTACAAAAAGGAATAGCCCAGGTACAGTGTCAGCCCTACATGCATCCAGGGCTGGCTCAAGGTACCGGCAACTCAGGCAGTTGCCTGGGGCGCCACGTCATGTGTTTGGGATCTTCCAAATACAAAGTGAAAAATCAATAAATAAATAAATAAAATAAAATGAAATAAAAGTAAAATGTGAAAATTTCCTGATGTGGAGTAAAATTTTCAGGGATTATAACATTATATTAGCCAATAGCTTAAATTCTTTAGCAATTCTGTCAATAGAAAAATGACTGTCAGAAATATAAATACGAAAAAATTTGCAAATCTAAAGTCAAGGAAAAAATATTTTAGTTAGGATAATGTACGAATTTGAATGTCTGTTGTTGCGTTTGATTTTTTTTCATTTATCTGTAATAAATTCTTTATTCTTATATTTGTAATTTTTTTAGCATTATGAAAAAATTATTAAAATGGTAAAAAGTTTTAAGGGTGCTGAAATTCAATTTGCCCGGGGTGCTGACAAACCTCGAGCCGGCCCTGCATGCATCCTCTGAGAATAAATTAAAGGGAATCAAGGAATGCATATTTTGTGAAGGCACCCACAAGTCATATAAATGTGAGGTGGCTGAGGCTCTACCTTTTGAGGAGAGAAAGGACGGTAACTAAGTCCACAGCATGTTTTAAATGTTTTTTGAAAGGTCACAGAGCAAGGTTTTGTAAGTTTAAAATTTTGTGCAAAAAATGTCATGGCTGGCATCAGCCATATTGGGTGAAAACACTCCTAGTAGGCCTACCCCAAACATAGAGACATCAGTGGCACATGCCACTACTATGAAAGGGAGTAAAAGTAAAGGGGGGGTGATTATTGCAAACAGCTGCAGCATTATTAATTGGGAATGATGGAGAAGCTACTGTAAGAGTGTTGTTTGATAGTGGTAGCCAGTGTAGCTTTATTAAGACAACTTAAGAGGGAAAATTTAAGAATTTTTGGTTTTGGGAGTTCCATTCAAAACCGAACCAAATTTAAGAAGGTAGAAGTTCTGGTTAAGGGGTTGTTACCACAAAGTCCCACTATCAAGGTCCAAGCTGTAGAGATTGAGGAACTTTGTGCTCCAGTCACTACTTGTTTAGATATGGCATGTGTCCAAGAATTGCAAGTTAAAGGAATTAATTTGGGCAATAATAAGTTTGAAAGAACAGAAGATATTAGTCTATCGATTGGAGCTGACTATTATTGGGACTTCATGGATACCGTAATGAAATTGACTGGATTCTTTGGATCTGATATATTTGCATGTCCATTATAAATAGATATAGAGTGTAACATTTGTGGATAGTAGTCTATTATGACTTGATCCTCTGGATCCAGAGATTCTATCTTTAGTTTTAAATCGATAATTAATTAGTTTTAAATTGATAATTATTTAGTTTTGTAAAAATTGGTCATTGCCAAATTACCGGCAGTTTTTACATAAATTTCTTATGTTCTTGTGGTTCGGAACCCACGTAAAATTGTAGGTCCCCTCCGCCACCACGGAGGAAATACACGATTACGAACACAGTTAGGTAGACCAGCCATGAGTGGATCCTAGGGTCTTTGTTGGTCTGAAACATTATAACATTATATAGCTAAACAAATATTAAAGAAATAAAAATCCTTTAATGTATGGTACAGTACTGAATAGAAAAATAAACAAAAGAAAAATATATTATTCTTTGGTTGGCCTGTAAGTTTATAGATATAGCCTCTAAATTTATTTCACATTAGCTATTTGTTAAAATATTTATAAATAAATACAAGTTTAGAAGCTTCATCAACTAATTTATTTCTTAATTTGGACTGTATGAGTCCAAAATCAGAAAAAATTCTTTCAACTGCAGCATGAGATGACAGTTATGAACACTGATGCATTGTTCTGCACATCTTCAGACAGTTCCCTGATAGATCTCCATCATGCAAGTGGAGTTATGTTTAGATTAACAGAAATATATGCATTCACAAAACATAAATTGCAAGGTTGCCTATATTCTTTTATTTCTTCATATACTTTTTTTTTAAACCAAACAACCCTGCTGGTAATATTGTCTGTACATCTCGAGGCCTGGTAGCTATTGAAAGTAAGCTAGGCTGGATGCTACATGGTAGCTATTGCAATGAAATGGAGGTTAAAGCTCTCTTTGTTAAGATTGAGGAGAACAGCCATGGTTAGGAAAGGCATTTAAAAGTGTTTTGGGAACTTGAATCCATTGGCATAAAGGACAAACAGGAGAAGCAGGCAAGTACAGTGAACAGTGATGTTTTAGAGGAATTTGAAAAAGGGATTGGGTTTAGAGATGGTTGCTATGAAGTTGGCCTCTCTTGGAAGGATTCTTGCAAACCCAGTTCAAACCTTCAGCTAGCTAATAGAAGGTTGGAGACTTCATTGCACAGTCTAAGAAAAAATGAGTTGTTAATTGAATACAATGAGGCCATCCTAAGCTATGTAAAGGAGGGCTATGCTGAAAGGGTGCAAGGTGAGCTGGTGAGCCAGGAGGCACATTATCTGCCACACCATGCAGTGGTACGGCGAGACAAAACTACCACCAAACTGAGGGTAGTTTTTGATGGCTCAGCCAAGGACAAAGGTGGTGTGTCCTTGAATGACTGTTTGGATGCTGGGCCAAATTTAAATGCAGATTTATTTTCCTTGTTACTGAGATTCAGGTTTGGTAGAGTAGCATTGACTGCAGATGTGAAGCAAGCCTTTTTGCAGATAAATTAAAACCAGAGGACAGAGATGCAGTAAGGTATCTGTGGGTGAATACGAAAGACTTGTTGGAAAATGAGCCTAAGGTTCAAGCATATAGAATGAAGTCAGTGTTGTTTGGCCTCAGCTCTAGTCCATTTCTGTTGGCAGCTACTACGCAGTACCATTTTAAGAAATATTTTGAAGTCTATCATAACACTATTGAACACACAAGGAAAAATCTTTATGTTGATGATTTGCTGTGTTCCGTGGATAATACAGAAATGGCTAAATAGATATTCATGGAGGCGAGAGCTATTATACTGAGGGAGGCTGGCATGGAGCTTAGAAAATGGCAGACCAATCATTTTCATTTACAACAGTTTATGAGTCAGTCCTGTGTAGGACCTGATGCAGCAGAAAGTATTGAGGATTCTGGTATTAAGGAGTTGTGGGCAGTAGACACAAAGGTGCTAGGCATTGTTTGGCAGCAAGGAGAGGATTTGTTTACCTTCAATGGGAAATCTTTAGTAGAGCTGGCTGAGAATGAGACAAGGTGGACAAAACGTACAGCTATTAGTTTGGCTTCAAAGGTCTTTGATCCTCTTGGATTCCTGGCTACATTTGTGATAAATTAAAAAATTTGGTTTCAAAGCCTCTCGGAAATTGGACTTGGTTGGGACCAAGAGTTACCTGATCATATGGTGGTAAGGTTGAAATATTGGTTCAAAGAATTGGCACATCTTGGAGACATTGAAATCCCAAGATGCTACTTTGGAGAGTTGAACAACAGTCCAGACAATTTGGAGCTGCACATCTTTTGTGATGCAAGTGAGGAAGCCTATGCAACTTATATAAGAGGCACATTCAAAGAGGAAATAAGTTGCAGGTTGGTTGCTGCAAAGAGCAGAGTAGCACCTTTGAAAAGGCTTTCTATTCAAAGGTTGGAATTGATGGGTGCAATTATTGCTAGTTGGCTTGCAGTTACAGTGCAAAAGTCTTTGGCCCTTTATGAAATTCCAAGCTATTATTGGACAAACTCCACTATAGTTTGGCACTGGTTAAGAAGCCAGACAAGGAAATGGAAACCATGTATTGCCAATAGGGTGGAGGAAATTCAGGCACACACAGATCCCAAGCAATGGAAGCATTGTCCAGGCACCCAAAACCCAGTTGATTTACCAACATGAGGAATTTCAATGAAAGATCTTGCACAGTCAAGTTTGTGGTGGAATGGGCCAGAGTGGCTAAAGCTTGGAAGTGAAAATTGGCCTTCTAATCAGCCTATTGTTGGAGAATGCCAGGCTGAAGAAGAATGGGTGAGTGAGATGAGAAAATGCACTGTGAACAGTTGTCTAGTTATGCATCAGGACCCCATATTGAGGCTTGAGGACATTAGCAGTCTGAAAAGGTTGTTAAGAGTGACAGCATGGGTATATAGATTTACAGACAACATTAAGGGAGAAACAAGAAGGGAAGGAATTCTGAACAGTAAGGAGATTCAGCAAGCTAGGCAATACTGGGTGGTATATGTGCAGAAGAAAAAAATTTGGATGTGGTTTTTGGATCAGGATTTATTGAGAGTAGGAGGTAGACTACAGTTTTCTGGGCTTCCAGAGGAGAAAAGACATCCAATTTTGCTACCTTCTGGGGGGCACTTTGTGGAACTTTTGATCCTGGATACGCATAAGTTGTTACATGCTGGAGTTTGAGAAGTGATAATAGAGATAAGACAGCAGTTTTGGATTCCCAAAATTAGACAAGCAGTGAAAAAGGTCTTGCATAAATGTGTGGTTTGTAAGCGTTGGAGTGCAAAGCCTTATTATGAAAAGGTGGCTCCATTTTCAAGAGAACAGTGTGTGTGTATTGCCCCATTTAATGTAGTGGGAGTAGACTTCGCAGATCAGGTCCAGTCTATGTGTATGAGCAAGGGGAGTCTAACGAAGGTTATATATGTCTTTTCACATGTGCTACCACCAGAGCAATCCATTTGGAGTTGGTAAGCAACTGTTTTGTGTGAAGTAGAAGCAATGGTGAACAGTAGGCCTATCACCTTTGTTTACAACAGTATGCAGGATGCAGAGCCATTGACACCAAATCATTTTCTTTGTGGTAAACGATTAACATCAAGCCCCAGTTTGCCAGAAGACTTACAGCCTATCCAGAGCAATCAAGAAGAGTTAACCAGGAGGTTCAAGTACCTTGAAGAGCTACAAGATCAGTTATGGAAGAGGTGGCAGATGGAATACTTGCCAGAACTCAATTATTACCCATCAGGCACTGTAAAGGGCTCCAATGCAATTTGTATCAAGGTGGGAGAAGTGGTAATGATTGGGGATGAAAGACCAAGGCAATGCTGGAAGCTTGGCATAATTGAAGAGTTGTTTGTTAGCGAAGACAATTTAGTTAGGTCTGTACTGGTAAAGACTTCAGGAGGAAAATTAGAGAGACCTATACAAAAACTCTATGCTTTAGAAATTGGCAAAAACACAGATAGTCAAGATGAAAAATGAGTTACAGCCTCATGGAGAAGGCTTGGCTAAACTTGCAGAAGGTAATGACAACAATGCCTCTTCAGTGGGGAGTGTTAGAAAATCTAGAAGAGGAAGAACCATTGTTGTCCCAAGGCAATATGATGACTAAGCTGATTGATGCAGCATTGCTTGTAAGTATTAAGTTAAGGTGTATATATATCCATCTCATAATTGTAAAGTCTGAAAAATTCACTTAATTTAGAGCTAGCATTTTTGGGCTCTTGTGGCATCATTTTTTTGGGGTCACTGTGCATCCTTCCTACTCGTTTGTTGAATGTGGCACTTACAGTGTGTGGTCTTATAGAGAGCTCTCTTGCAATTCAGTTTGGTTTAGATACAAGATTGTTGCATCGTGCAATGGTGCAAGTTGTGTTATTGTTGCAAGGTTTAGAAAGAAGACCATAAATAGTGCCCCCTTTTTTTTTATCTTAATTTTATACAACTGAGGCGTAAGGTAGGCCCACATCAAGTCAGCAACCCTGAGGCAGGACCTAATAGGACCTCCAAGTCCGTAAGTTTGTCTAGCTTAACTTGAGCTGTAGGTTAAACTGGCCCTTCAGAGCTTGGCTGTTCAGGGCTCAGCTGGAATTCTGAACCCAATAAAATAAAATATAAACTGAGTGCCTGGTTAGGTTAACTGAATGCCGTTGATGATTGGTTTGGTTAAGCCATGATATTTTTGTTAGTTTTAACAAAAATATCATGACTTAACTTAACCAATCAAGGGCGTACAGTTGACCTAACCGGGCATTCAGTAATTTTCCCTTAGGTTTTGATTAATTTTAAAAAATTTTGACCTAAGTTTTTTTCTTGAAGCCATTTCCGTGTTTTACAGTGACGCACAGACAAACAGACAGAGCATTTTATATGGTGTGTGGTCATTTCAAATCATCCACAATGTGTTGCGGTTATTTGAGAATGGCTACAAAGCGAAAAAATATCTAACATCAATGTGTGGTCACTTAGGTACATCCACAACGCGTTGTGGCTGGTTTTTTTGCTCCCAGTGATTTTGATGTTTGGGCGTAACATATATATATATATGACAACAAAGAGGGCTACCAATTTTTTAGATGTAACCCACACAATTCAACTATTGAATACCATCCAACAAATATGAAACTAACTGACAAATACAGGGATCTGAGATGGTGAGACCTGTACAAAAGGCATACAGAAAGACGCTACATGTGATATCAGGACAACGGTTATCGAAACAGATAAAGGAAAATTCTAGGAGGATCACAAGGCAACGAAACCAGCACCACCATTGGGAAATGAATCTGAAACACAAATATGGAAAAACAAGAGAGAAAAAAATAAAAATAATCCTAGCCAACATTCAGGGCCTTAAATCAAACCATTCCCCAGACAAAATTTTATACCTGAAAGGACTTGTGCAAGAAAACTGGAGCAGATTTTGATTTTGCATGCCTCACAGAAACTCGTCTAAAGGACTGCCAAGTGAACTGTGAAAACAGTTCTGTACTGACAAAAAAGAAATACAAATTGACAACTATAACATCCTCCGAGCCAACAAAACAGTGAGATGTAAAGGAGGATGTACTATTTACAGATTTGAAAGGCATATGGCAGAAATGACTATAAGTATCTCAAACAACTACGTACAATGTGTAGCAGCAAAAATGAAAAATTAAATATGGTACTAATTGTAATGTACAGACCCCCAAACGCGCCAACCTCAAAATTCTCTGATTCCATTACACAGATAAAAAACTGGGTAAACGATCTACACACTCCAACCCCAAATATTTTTTTGTGGTGATTTTAATTTTCCATTCATGAAATATAAAAGGATAGGAAAAAATATATGTATACACCAGGACAAGGGGGGAAACATGGGAAGACTAGGAGCAGGTAAAAATGCTACTAGGTCTAGCTGATGAATTTGTTAACACAAGAAAAAACAATTGCCTAGATTTAGTATTCTCAAACAATAAGCAACCCAATTGATAATGTGGAAATATCCCCAACTGTTATATCGGATCACAACATTATTGAAATAATAACCAATATATCAGGTCATCCCATAAGTAATGTCATTTTTTAGATCGGAATTTGAAGGACAAAAAAACTGTACAAACTTTTTAATCTAGTATATATTTTCCATCGGAATCAATGACACTGCCAATGTCCTACAAGCTTTTCAATGCCATGTTTAGAAAATTCAGGTGGTTTTGAGGCAAAAAACATACAAAGACTGGTGTGCAGGTCATCTAAAGAGGAGTCTTCGTCTATTTTGCAGGAGTCTGCAAAATAGTTTTGCAGACTCCTGAAGAGATGATGATCTGAGGGCGCAAAGTCTGGAGAATATGGAAGATGTGGAAGTTTTTCCCACCCAAGCTCCTCAATTTTTGCAGAAGTGATCTGAGCAGTATGAGGATGTGTGTTGTCATGGTGGAACACGATTCCTTTCCGATTAACCAAAGGTGGTCTCTCTTGTTTTAGTGCAGTGTTCAATCGATCCAGTTGTTGACAGTAGACTTGAGTGGTGATTGTTTGGTTGTGGTAAGGTTTCAAAGTGTATTACACCTAGTGATGTTAAAAAATGGGGGGGTTTATGTCCATGTTAAAAAATGGTTTTTTTTTTTTTTTTTTTCCCCCAATTTAATTATAAGGTATACTTTTGCAATAATATATATTATAAAAATAAATAAATAAATAATAAAATAGGCCATATGGTACCAGTATAGAATGTCCTTTTCAGCCTATTTACAGAAAAAACTGGCCTGCCTCTTGTATCTTGAGATCCGTTAAGCTTGCGAGAACACTGGCTGGGAGCTGACTGCTCATTGCCCAACCTTTCCAGGACTCTTCCATCCATGCCTCAGATTTTGAATCTCCCACTTAACTAGGCTGACCATACGTACCGTTTTGAATGGGACAGTACCATTTTTTTAATATTTCCTGGCCGTCCCGTCGTTTTAATAAAAATGTCAATTTTGTCCCATTTTTAATAAAAACTATAAATATACTTTAATATTGGTCAATCATAACTTATTATTCATAACCTATAAGACTTTTGTAATATTGTAGTTTATTCTTTGTCTTCCAGGAAGTACAGCACCTGTTGAGAGAATATTTTCTGTTATGAACAGTATGTGGTCAAAGGAGAAATCTAGATTAAGTGTTGAGACAATGAGGGCTATGTTAGTTGTAAGACAAAATTGTGTCATGGAGTGTGAGAAGTTTTATGATAAGGTGTTGAAAGACCGAAATTTGCTGCGTAAGATTACTTCATCGGAGAAATATTCATGGTACGATCGTGGTGAAATACAGTACCCCTCTACGTCTACCTAAATTTTTGTATGGGTTCTGTCACTGAAGAATAATTGTAAGCTCAATATGTTTATGTACTTACTTTTTCATGAATACAGAATATTACATAACCCCCATCCCGTTTTTGTCTCAAGGAAATATGGTCAGCCTACACTTAACTATCTTTTGACCTGCAATGACATATTTTCCCCCCGAGACCATCCATATATATACATACACATACACCCATATACAATATACATATATACATAAATACTTATATACACACATTTATGTCTATTGTATACCCCATACACACGCATACATCCAGAATTCCAGATACATATGCATGCATACTAGTGTGGACCTCAAAAATGAAGGTTTAAAAATCTTTGTTCCACATGAGTAATGTTATTCCTTTTGCTTACCTTAATCAAATTACAAAATTTGAAACCTCTACGTCAAGTTTTAGGGGTCCCGAGAAAATTGCACTTTTCCTTTTAATGCTGAAAAAATTAGTTTTTCCTCATTTTCATAAGTTCTGCTTTATTTTTTGTTGGAAATTCTTTACGATTCTTGAAAACTGTTTTGAGCAGGTATTGTTTGTCCTCTTCTTTAGTTGTCACTGCTTGATTAAATTTTCAATCAATGCAACACCCGCTCAGCTGTGTCATTTGTCACTCTAAGGGCACGAACTCTAGCACAGCCTCTTTGGTACTCAGGATCTATTCCCCATGTTGATGCAGAATTTTCAGTGAAGAGAGAATTGAGATGTAGAGCATCAAAAAGAGATTTAGTCCTTGAAGTAACAAAATCAGAAATCCTTTTTTCTTTAAAAGAAGCTAGGGTTACCTTTGCTTCTAAACGTTTCAGTCCCTTATTTCTTGGAGGCATTTTGATATTATTTCGCATTTGCTCCTTTTCTTCAAGGGATATGCTTTTGTCAAAGAAGCTTAATCCAACAAGTGTTTCTGAGGTACCACAGATGTCATTTAATGGCATTTTGGGCTTGCTTGATAACACTTGATATCAAAGAATTTTCCTCCATTATTGCAAGATCTTGCAAAAATTTAAGATCAACATTTGGGGCTTCCTCTGGTTGAGAAGCTTTGCCCAAGATTTTGCGTATACCAATGCAAAAATAACAAATTTCTGTTATTGCATCAAGTTTTTTTTAGTCATCTTAAATTGATTTTGGAGAAGAAAAAGCTTAAATGCATAAATTCCTTTTGCCATCCATCTTGCATGATGGTACGCTCCAGGTCTCTTCAAGGGAGTATTAGAAATGCTTTCTTCTCCAAAAAACAAGAGAACAAGTTGAAAAATTCTTTATAATCATCTCTTGGCTGTTTAGAGTTGAGTGCCTCCTTCATGATTAAGACTGTTTGATTTTTTAAATCTTGAACTCTTTCAATTATTCTGCAGCTTGGGAATCAACAGCAGTTGTGATTTGAGAATGATCCATAAAATCCCACTGAGTTTTGAATCTTTTGAAGATTGGAATATCAGGTTCAGAGGAATGGCCCATAGAAGTCCGGAAGACTTGAGATAGGACAATCTCATAAATATGGTGTCTGCAGGCTAAATATAAAAGCTCTTTTCCAAGTTCTTGTTCAATTTTAGTGCAAGCTCCAGCATGGATTCTGGTATTGGATGCTGTTGTGTCAAATGACAGCCCAATAATTCTCTGGGTCATATCATGTTCTTGCAGGAGAGAAATGCAAACACGAGCCATCTCCGTACCCGTGCCAGCAGTGACTTTAGGAATTCTCAGCAATTTCTCTTCACCATTCCCACTGACTAACACTGCAATCCTTTCCGTTCTTCCTTCGCCTGCAAGAAAAAGTTAAAATATATAATTTATATATAATTTATATATAATTTATATATATTTATTTTTAATATTTTATTTTATATATATTATATTATATATTTAATATTTTATTTTATATTTAATATATTTATATATATTATAATTTATATATATATAATTTTAAATTAAACTTGACTTATTTTAAATTAAACTTGACTTATTTTAAATTAAACTTGACTTATTTTAAATTAAACTTGACTTATTTTAAATTAAACTTGACTTATTTTAAATTAAACTTGACTTATTTTAAATTAAACTTGACTTATTTTAAATTAAACTTGACTTATTTTAAATTAAACTTGACTTATTTTAAATTAAACTTGACTTATTTTAAATTAAACTTGACTTATTTTAAATTAAACTTGACTTATTTTAAATTGAAGGTAAAATGGTGTAGATTGTGAAAACTAGCTTCAGACAGTGAAATGTAACCTAATTAAATAGAAATTTAGCTATCAAAATGTTTAATTAAAACCAACCAGATAATAACACATTGCCTAGGTGTGAAAACCAGACCCACAACTAAGTTTTTCACCTGAGAAATAAAATATAAATATGTTAAATTAATCAGACAAAAAAACTAACCTGATATCTCTGGGAGCATTTTTCCATCCCAATGAAGAACTAAAGGCTCTCCAGGACAAAATGCTTGCTCTTGATATTCTGTTGCTATTTCTTTGCGTAACTTTTGACAAGTTTGAAGCATAGTAGATTTTGACACCAGTTGTAATGTTTTCCAAATTATGGCCCAAAGACTGAGCAACAACAGCATAAGACATAGCTGCATCTCGATTGGAAAGATTCATTCTATCATAGGCTGCTACAACATTTTTGTCAATAGGCTTTGACTTTTTAGGAGCCAACATTTTCTTTTTAAATTGCTCTTCAGAGGGACCTTGAAAATTCATTTCAAGGTTGTCGTCATTAGTTGATGATGATGATGACGATGTGAAATCATCTCTATTGGCAGACAAGAATGATCTTTTAGATCGCTTCTGCTCTTTGAGGGCTCTTTCACACTCTAATTCTTCACGATGAAGCCTTCTTTTCTCTCTTTTTGCAAGAATTTGGTCTACTGTACCCATGCTACTTTGTGTAGGATCTTCTTGCTGGCTTAAGTAGAAAAGCTTGTCTTCTTCATTTGACATCATCAAAAGGGCATTAGAGTGACCAATATCAAGAATTTCAGCCTTAATTTCATCTTTAAACGTAGCTTCTTCAATACGGCATTTTTACTCGGGCCTTTTTCTGTTTTTCATCAATTTATCATAACAGCTTATTAAAGAGTCAATATTTCGGATGGCACTGTCTCTACGCATTGTGGGAATCCTGGCTTTCTCCCAGTAGGTCATCACTTCATCTAAGCAAAGATTAATGGATCTTCTTCGTCCCAATTTTTCCTCTTTTTGATGGAAGAAATATTTTTGCAAAACTTGCAGTTTTGTAGGTAAGCGGCAACAAAGTATATCTTTATATAAATGGCCAATGAGCCAAACTTTAGTTTTAGAACGAGTAGCCATTTTTAGTTTAAAAAATTAAATTTCTGAAATAGTAAAATAAACCAGTTAAATTAGGAGATAAAAAGGATAACTAAAAGGTTCAAGCCAATTAGGCAAAGCCTTTAATTTAGAGTTGACCAATTAAGGATAATATATTTTATCCAAAATTTTTGTTTTCCTTATTAATAATTTTCTCTGAAATAATGATCTAAGATTGTTTTTGTACTCTATTAACACCAAAAATTTCTTAAATAAGAAGAAATTTTTTCATAAGTTGCAACTCAAGAGTTGAGTTGATCATTGATGTTCTAAGCGCGCCTATTCATTGGAAAATTTTTATAAGTCATTAAATCTCAGGACCCCTAAATATTCTCATATTTGACCAAAATTTTGCTGACATGTCTATCTGGTCCAAAGGAACAAGGGCATTAATGTGGAACAAGGATTTCTTCAACTTTATAATTTACCCCCCATTTTGGTCCACACTAATGCATACTCACATATATACCTACACATACTCATACACCTCTATTTCGCCCTTTCATTACCTCCAAGATCATTTAGCACATACAGTAATATCCATACAGCCAAAAGAAACTGATTAAGCACAGACAGAGCAGCAAAGCTAGTATTTATATCCCAAAATGCAAAATTCCAAGAAAGTGAAGTAAAACATGGTGCTACATTGGCTTCGTCAACATCCAAATCTGCAATAAGTACCAGTACCTGTGATATTGAAACTCTATGCTCTAATCAATCTAGTGATAATGATTCTTCAATGGAAATAGAATCAGATAATGAAAGTTAAACAGCATTAGGTTAACACAAAGGTTAAAGAAAGAGGAATATTTTTATTTTTTTTATTTTTCTACTTGGAATAAATATATATATATATATATATATATATATATATATATATATATATATATATATATATATATACACACTGGTATTCTTGCCAATCACAATTATGTATATTGTTTTATACCAGTATTATGTATTTTTTATGTATATTATACCAGTACCTGTGATATTGAAACTAGCATATATGCTCTACCCAATCTAGTGATGATTCTTTCATGGAAATTAAGGTTAAACAACATTAGGTTAACAAAAAGGTTTAAAAAAAAAAAAAAAAAAATTTTTTTTTTTTCTATCTGAAATATATTACTGGTACTCTTGCCAATCACAATTATGTATATTGTTTGAAACGAGAAAGAATGTTTTATGTTCTAGTTAAAAAATATATATATATACATATAAAAAATGAGGGTTTGTTTTTCCTTTCTATTATATACTTTTTGTGTGATTGTTTTTCTAAAAGATGACTACATATACTAGGTATAACCGTATAAGCATGGTAGTATAGTAAATTATAGGTAATACTAATATACTTATTAGATTAAAGGAAGAAAAATATGGAATAAGTTTAAAAATGAAAAACAAAAAAAAAACGTCACAATAAAAAACGACTCGCATCACTAATTACACCACCTTTATCCCACCAAACACTAAGCAACACCTTCCAAGGGTGAAGATTTGGTTTTGGCTGTGGTGTCGCTGGTTCTCCGGCACAAACCCATTGTCGATGGCGCTTAACATTCTGGTACAGTATCTACTTTTCATCACCAGTCACTAAACGGTGCAAAAATGGATCTTGGAGTTCACGGGAATGAAGAGCTGTACTGATGTTTACCTGTATCTTCAGATTGTCGACCAACAATTCATGTGGCACCCATTTTCCTAACTTAGGCACTTTCCTGAGTTGTTGCAAATGTCGATGGATGGTGGACAGGGATGAATTGAGTTTCTGGGCCAATTCTTTTGAACAGTCTTCAAGTGCGGCTAACAGCAGGGCATCATCAAACTCAGCAGGGCGTCTAGAGCATGCTGCATCTGTCAAACAGCAGTCACCATTCCTAAACTTTTGAAACCATCTTTGACATTTCCTCACATATGCAGAATATCGTTGCCATAAACGTCCTGAATGTTTCGTGTTGCTTCAGTAGCACTAGTCCCTTTTTTGAACTCGTAAAGCATTATATGCCTGATATGCTCTTCTTATACCGCCATGTTTATGAGAGGTTCACATAAAGCAAAACACGTGTCTTCACTGGTCAAGGTCTGTAAAGTATGTAGCGAAACATGATAGATCTCTTAGATATAACCGGAAAATTTATGCTTAAACCGAGTAGGACTAGTTTAAACTTAATCTATCGTAAAAAACGACATTACTTATGGGATGACATGATAAAAGCAGCAGGAAAGGAAAGAACACAAACAAAGAAGCGCATTCGGAATTTTTAATTTTCACTCCAAAGCTATAAACTGGAAAATAATAGATTGGAAAACCATCTTCGAGGCCAAGACAACGGAAAAGATGCTAATGACCTTATAGAAGACGCTGGAAATTGTGGAAAGACATGTCCCAAAAATACAACAAAGGAAAGAGAAGCAGGTTCGAGAGAGAAAAGAGGTTATTGTTCTGAAAGAGAAAAAGAGTTACTGCAAAATTAAGTAACTGTAAAGATAACATCAGAAAAATATTAAATGATAAACTGCAGAGTATCGATTGCGTCATAGAGGAACTAATTGAGAAGCATACAGAAAAAGACGACGACGCTATAGAAGCGACAAAGGTTAACTCAAAGTACTTCTATAATTTTGCAAAAAAGGAGTCTAGAAACCATGCGACTATCGGACCTCTGAAAAATTAGAAAAGTGCTTTATCTGATGATCTAACAGAAGTATCTGAAATATTAAGAGCTCAGTATGAATCATCTTTCAGTATCCCAAAAACTGACAGACTGATATGCAATAGAAGCGCTTTCTTTGAAGAACTACAAGGGGAAAGTATAACGGACTTCGACTTCACGACAGATGATATTACACAAGCTATAGGGAAACTGAAAGCACACACGGCGGCAAGACTGGACAAATGGAATGCCACACTGATCAAAAACTGCAAGAATGCAATTGCTGAGGCCCGATATTAGATATGGAGACGATCACTAGACACGGGAGAAATACCGGGCATCCTGAAGAACGCGAACATAGTCCCAATATATAAAGGCGATCGATCCGAGGCCAAAAACTATAGGCCAGTGTCGCTTACATCTCGTCTCCCTAAAATATTTGAAAGAATAGTTAGACAGAAAATCTATGACTTTTTGGAAACTCGGAAAAAATTAAATAACTAATATGCGTTTTGGTCAGGCAGATCATGCCTTTCACAACTAATGGAACAGTCCAGTGGCGGCCGCTCATTATGTTCTTACGTGCTACAGCACATCAGTTTTTAAAATACGTAAATAGCTAAATAATAAATCAATAAAATTACTTAATATCTTCTGTAATTTCCAATTTGATCTAAATTGTTTTCCGATTTACGAAAAGAATTAACTTCGCATTCCCTGCATTTCTATTTTCGTACTTATGTGCTGTCATCAGTATAGCACCCAAATCGAGTGAAATCAGACAAAGCGCATGCGCAGACGTGTCTTTCGGTCCAGTTTCGGATAAGGCGTGAATGTGCTACCAGTCGCTGCAGCACTTGTCAATGTGATGGACGCTCGATCGATTGCGTTTGATTTTTAAGCTTTTTATGCGCGCGCGCGTGTGTGTTTGTTTACTCTAGTGTTGTATATAAATTATTAACTTTTATACAAATATGAATTCAGTGGACAATTTATTAAAAGTACCTTTTTCATCTAGAACATTAAATGAAAAAGCTTAAATACAACAGTTAGATAGGCCAACTCCCGATTTAAATTTGTCAGAAAGCCAAGGGAAGCAACAATCGAGAATATTTAAGACACTCGCAAAGATTTATGATGATTATAGTTGGATTTGTGGTTGTGATGTTCGGAATGCTCTTTTCTGCTTTCCATGCCTTCTTTTTGGTAACAGTGATTCATTCAGTAACACGGGAGTGAAAGATCTTGGCCATCTTAAAGCAATGATTAGAAAGCATAATGAAAACGATAAACATAAAAACAATGTGTTGGATCTTAGTGTTCTCGGTAGTGTGAATTTTGCAACACAGTTAAGTCGGGCCTACCATGACGTCGCATGAATTTCATTTTTTGTAAACAAGTACTATATCTATCTATCTACCGTTAGTTGCGCAGAACGTTTACTATAATTCACGATGAATTAGTTCTATTTTATAATTTATCAGTTTATATATATATATATACCTATCAAAAAAATTTTGTTGTAGCACACAACTGTTTTAAGTCACGAGCCGCCACTGAACACTACAACAACATTATTGATGCCCTGGAAAGTAATGAAAACTATGATGTAATATACACAGACTTTGCCAAAGCGTTCAACAAGTGTGACCATGGAATCATCTATTATATATTTTCGCCTGTCTGTCTGTCTGTATGGAAAAACTATACACGCTTACAACATGGTATCGTATGTGGTACCTTTATTTCATAATTAAATATAAATTACTAATTAATTGAATTAAATATCTATACAAAATTGCCTCGGGATTGGCGACATAGCCTATTGGGAATGAAATAATTGCCATACGTACATAGAACCCATATGTAGGCATCGGGCCTGCATAATAACAAGAAAACCAAGTTTATTGTTTTGTGTTCAAAATTCTCCACTGCTGACTCATGAAAATTACATCGAGAGAGGAGTCAACGACCTTTGCGAAATCAGCAGATTCCTAACGATATGAAAGTGGCTCGCTCGGAGCTGCTTAAAGTGAGAGCGATGCTTTAAGCAAGGAAGATGTGCTTTGTCTTCCTATAATTTCTGAGTGAGGTCCTCTCGATATAAAACTTAATAACTATAAGAAGGATAGGCCTGTTCCTTCAGGTGTTTAAATAGTGACTGCCTATATTAGTTACATCGAGTCAACTCATTGTGTAGCTCCATCGTACCACGGCCCTACATCGAAACAGAAGCGAGGCCAACGAAATAATAAGGTAAGGCAATTCCTTTCTTTACCATTAGGCAGCGCAAATACCGAAGGCAAATAAACAAAGAGGCCCTTTGAAGACCTACATATACATAATTCTCAAACGAAAAAACATTAGGGCTTTTGTCGTTAACTCCAATGAAATCTGCTGGAAATTTCCAACGGATGAGGGTATCGGGCAATCAACCCATAGTCCTATATAGTTTTTTCATTGTTTGTCTGTCCTTTATGCATGCTCAAACCGTTTGACCTAGAGCCACCAAATTTGGCACGGGAACCTCTTATGGGATGAAGAATGTTAATAAATTAAATAATTAAAATTACTGGGCCCGAAGGCCCCAGCACCGCGATTAAATTACAGAAAAGAACGCAGCCGTGAAAATTTTGAGCTTCACATTGTGCCAAGATTTCTAAATCTTAACATTTTCATGACATTATTTGGTCAATAAAACTATAGAAAAGAACGCAGCCGTGAAAATCTTTAGCTTCACAATTATTTTTTAGGACGACTTCAAACCGTTTGACCTAGAGCTACCAAATTTGGCACGGGAACCTCTTATGGGATGAAGAATGTTAACACAGTCGGTCAGCCTGTCTGTTTGTGCGAATAGTTACAGGAAGTTAATGTGGCAATGTTTTTTTTGCAGTTTTTGAAAATCCCAGCAACTTTACCATGCCACCAAAAAAACGGGCAAGTTTGGGCAGATCTACCTCAGCAGCCAGTAAAAATAAAGAGGCCCAGAAGCAGGAAAGCTCACAAGAAAGACAATCACGCCTTGAAGTTGACCGTGAACGACATGCAACAGCCAGAGCAAGAGAAAACCTCCAAGAAAGACAATCACGTCTTGAAGCTGTCCGAGAAAGTGTAGTAGCTACCAGAGCAAGAGAAACACCCTAACTGAAAGACAATCACGCCTTGAAGCTGACCGTGAACGACATGCAACAGCAATGTGAAATTTACCCCGGGCAACGTTGGGTACCTTGGCTAGTAATATATAAACCGAAATATATGGGAATAACGGGAAAAGTAGGGAAATGGATATATAATTTCCTTAGTGAGTGGCGGCAAGTCGTTACAGTACAAGGAATATCTCTACAAACCGACATGAACAGAATCTACAAGTGGACGGAAGACAACAATATGAAGTTTAACACTGACAAATTTCAGCTGTTACGGTACGGAAAAAGAGAGGACCTAAAGTCCATGGCATATTATACCCCAAATGGACAGGAAATTCGGAGAAATTCTAAAGCAAAAGATTTAGGGGTTGTAATAACTGATGATGCGAAATTTGAAGCACAAAATAAGATAGCAGTAAACAGAGCAAAGAGAATATCTGGGCAGATAATAAGAAGCTTTAAACGAAGGGATAGGAATATAATGATTTCCCTACTGAAAACACTGATCATACCCAAATTAGAATACTGCTTGGTCCGAACATCCCCATATAAAAAAAGACATTAGAGAGCTGGAAGGGATTCAGAGAAGCTTCACAGCCAAGATCAATGGGTGCAAAGCACTAAATTACTGGGAAAAGTTACGCGAATTAAACCTATATTCACTGGAAAGTAGGAAAGAGAGATATACCATTATTTACACTTAGAAAATAATGGAGAAACTAGTCCCTAATATTACTCTGAACCCTGTAACTCCCCAAAGAACAGTGGAAAGTAGAAAAGGAAGACTTCGTCGTGTTCCCAAATTAAAGGCTAGACAGGGAACATCCTTAACCCTGAAAGAAAATAGTTTTGTTGTGAGAGGACCAAAACTATTTAATCAGCTGCCCAAAGACCTAAGGAACACGAGTAGTGTTGCGGTGGACATCTTCAAAAGAAGATTAGACGCCTGGCTCAGAGCAATCCCCGATGAGCCGGGTGTACCTGGCTGTGAGAACCAATTCACTACTTCACCAGGCCAACTCGAGAGGAGGGCCGACAGGCTTTTATTTATTTATTTATTAACCTTAACCTCGCTGATTCCTACCGGAAATGGTGTATAGGGATGGGAGCAAATGTGTCACCTCCCAATAACACCCTTTTATCAATGGGACTAAGGATGTTAACAGGCCCGTAGCCAAGGGGGGGCCAGGGGGGTCAAAGCCCCGCCTGGAAAATAATATGCCCCCCCCCCTGGGAAAACCAACCGCAACGGCGTTCCATGCTACAAAAACGCCAAAGCCAACTTGTTTTACTTGCCTTTGAAAATAAGAGAACGAAGCAAATAGACATGTTTGAATTCCTAAAGCATTTCGCTAAAAAAAAACGCCGCATACAGTTATTCTAAAATTTAAAAAAAACTTACAAAGATTTTTATTTACACTAAATTTACACTAAATATTGTATTCTATAACCCAATATGCCTATCTACTGTATATGTATCGGTTTGATAATTTTTTTATTTAGCCTACGGTGTTTTGTTATAGTTTTGAATGTAATTTTCTGCAGTATATTTCGATATTCACAAGAAATGACATTAAATTTTTTCATTGCCCCCCGTCAATTTCTCCGCCCCTCCTACTGATTTGGTCTGGCTACGGCCCTGGATGTTAATAGGAGGAATGGGATAGTATCTCAGTGATGCATAAAGTGACATGAAAGTACACAAAATCACACCTTCCACTAAAAACCTGGTGGGTTATCCTTGCTTTCAAACATCAGAATACAGCATCAATTTTGCATTACATTATCAGAGAATTCCCCGAGTGTATATGAGGGGTCCCGCGTCTTACAGTACCTAAGCGCCAAAATTAAAATTCGCCAGAAATCGACTCCAAAGTTCAGCAATATTCTCGCAATAGTATCTCTGTTATTAATTGAGCTAGAACGTTCATTTTTGGCTAAATTAGAGTTCTAAGTATGCTAATAAAGATGTTGATGAGTTTTTGGAATAGATTTTCATATTTTATATATATTTTTTATTATTTTCTTATGCCGAACTTTGGGTGAACTTTTTTGGCTGGCGATAGAGGTGAAAAAAGTAGTTCGCTTCATAAGGTTTTTCAACCATACTTCTAGTGTCGTAAAGTCATTATAACCCAAACCACGCGATAGAGGAAGGGTGAAAATAGTGATAGCCATTCAAAAACATTTGCGCCTGTGGTGGCGCTTAGGTACCATAAGACACGCGACCCCTCATATATATATATATATATATATATATATATATACACAGGGTGTCCGAGAATTATCTGTACAACTTTTGGCTGTTATTAAAAGTCAACCATGAAGTGTAGAAATTCCAGTGTTGTCCCATTTTACAGAGAATCTCATTAAGTTTTTTCTGATACCACGTTTTGACAAGTTTTTTAGAAATGTACGCGGGTGACAGACATTGATGATTTAAAAGCAAGAATCACAGCTGCTATTGAGCGAATTGATGTAGATATGCTGCAGCGTACATGGCAACATTTGGAGTATCGATTGAATGTTTTGCGAATCACTAATGGTGCACATATCGAATGTTTGTAACAACGTTACTTTAATAAAAGAAACTTTTGAAAATACAGATTCTAAATAATCTTGTTTAAGAATTTTACGTGTGTTATCAAGAATTTTATTAAAAGATGAAATTGTACAGATAATGTTCGGACACACTGGAATTTCTAAAAAACTTGTCAAAACTTAGGATCAGAAAAAATTTAATGAGATTCTCTGTAAAATGGGACAACACTGGAATTTCTACACTTCATGGTTGACTTTTAATAACAGCCAAAAATTGTAAGGATAATTCTCGGACACCCTGTATATATAAATACCCCCCCCCCCCCCCCAAATGTTCTGTGCGATGATTCCTCATTTCACGAAGGTCAAGCCTGTCGCCCCTCTCGAGTAGGAATTCTCTGATGATGTAATGCAAAATTGATGCTGTATTTTGATGTTAAGTTTGAAAGCAAGGATAACCCACCAGGTTTTCAGTGGAAGGTGTGATTTTGTGTACCTTCTTCTCACTTTATGCATCACTGAGATACTATCCCATTCCTCCTATTAACATCCTTAGTCCCATTGATGAAAGGGTGTTATTGGGAGGTGACGCATTTGCTCCCATCATCCATACATCATTTCCAGTAGGAATCAGCGAGGTTAAGCGACGTTGGGTCTGGGGAGCAATTAAACGGGTAACGAATGATGTAGCGACTTGTGGATGGTTTGGATTCCACGTAGAGCTGTAGGTTCTCCCTCAGTCACACAATATTTACCATTACGATTGAAGTTGAATAACTCCAAACATTATTAGCTTTTCATTCCCCATGAAGAATCGGGATATAGGTTCTTTATATATGTATGTACTGTATATGTATCAGGTATGGGGCAATTACAGTTAAAAAATAATTGCTTAAAATTAGTTACTTTGCATATGCTCAGTTATAATTACTGCGGCTGGCAAATGTAATTGATTACAATTACATTGAAAAGTAAGTAATTTCACTTACAATTTCTGTTCATAGAAATACCAAATATAAATGAAAGGAAAGAAATCTATCATTAATTTACAACCATAACTTTTTATTTCCATACCCAATACCCATAGTGTGAATATTCTATTTGAACACACGTATTTAAATCACAGTTCAATTAACAGTCAATGTAATATCGGGTGAATTGTTCAATTTTCATTGGGTTCATTCTCACTGTCACTGAATTTAATTGATTTCAATTAAAATTACATTTTTAGTCAGTCAATTACTTGAAAAAGTTAAGCAAATTTCAGTCAATTACAGTTACCCCCATGCCTGGTATATATATATATAAATATATATATATATATATATATATATATAATCATGCGGTTGCTTCTACAGAGCTTCAATTTAATATTTAGGAGAAATCCAATGACAAGGAGAAATGTAAATGCCATGAAAAGTCTTCTTTAATGCGCAACGTTTCGAGCAATACGCTCATCTTCAGGCTGTTTAATAACAATGTGAAATTAAAATCAATATTGAATGAAAAACAAAACAGAAAATTTCTATAACCTATTCATAAAGGCAAATTTTAAAAGACTGAGAAAAGAGGGTTAAATTCTAAGTTATACAGATTTACATATAAAAATTAAGAAGCTATTTTTAAATACATATAGTAAATGTGAAATTAATACACTGGAAAAATTAACAATAGTACACTGGAATAATGAAACTAACTAACCTTCACTGCATTTCCGAGGCTAACTGATTTGAGCAGAGGCAAGACGGAAAACAAAAGATGGCGAGGGCGATTGGGGAAGGGGGATTATAAGGAATTGGGGAAGGAGGAGGGATATAGCAAATTAGAGGGACGGCGATGAGTCAACATTTCAGTAGGGGACAATGTTTTAATGAAAAGCGATTCCAAAATTCTTAGTGAGTTGGGACAAGTATTACAACCAAGAATTTTAAAATTGTCTAAAGTGACATCAGTTTTACATTTATACTGTGTTCCGAATACTAGAAACTTCTTTAGTTTTTAAAATTTTACCTGTTCGGCCACTTATTCCCATATGCGAATAAAATCTAGCCCTGAGAGAGCGAACAGTGCTGCCAATGTAATTCCCAAGGAGACACCTAGGGCAGGTAAATAAATATACAACACCGCTACGCAACGAGTCAGGGGTTCGATCCTTCGCTGAGAAAAAGCTACCTAAAGACGTTTTATTAATAAATATGATGCGGAAATCAGTATGATAAAAAAATTTCCTTAACAACTTTGTAAATTTAAGCTTAAATTCCTTATTCAAAGGACCCATTTCAGGTACCAAGAAATATTTTATATCCTTCGGCACTGTAATACAGGAAGTTGAGGGCTATAAACATTATTTAAGAAGGATCTAATTAGTTTGTCTACATATTGAACAGGAAAACTATTATTAGTAAAGTATGATCTTAGATTATTAAATTCATCATTAAGTAAGGTAAAACTAGAGGTCAAATTATATCCTCTGAACAGGAGAGTTTTAATACAAGACATCTTATAGTTGAAATCAGTAAAACTAAAAAAATTCATGCCCAAACCAGTGAAAGTGGGTTTCCTGTAAACTGATGTAGTAATAGAATCACCGTTTTTCGAAATTAAAAGATCTAAAAGGGGAGGGAGCCATTTTGCTCAGTTTCCATTGTATACGTTATATTGGGGTGCAAAGAATTTAGGAAGTTAAAGAATTGTTGCGCTTGTACCGCATTATCAAAGACTGCTATCGAATCATCAACGAAGCGTCGATAGAAAATTGGCTTGAGATGAGTGGGAGATTGTCTAAAAATTACACTTTCTAAATGAGTCATAAAAAATCAGCTGCTAACGGTCCGACAGGTGATCCCATCCCTACCATCAATTTGTTGGTAAACCTTATTGTTGAAAGTGAAATAGCATTGTTTGAAGACCAATTCTAAAAGTTCCTTAAAATGAGACAATGAAAAACCATGAAAATTATCAACTGAGCTAAAAACCCTATCTAAAATAATGGCAATAGTTTCAGATACAGGTACATTTGTGAAAAGCGACTTTACATCAAAACTGACAAAAAACTTTTTTGAATCGAAGTTTACCAAGGAGGTCTTTTTGGAATTCAAACGAGTTATTTATAGTGTAAGCATTTTTCGCAAAGGGGACAGGAGACGAACAACAAATTTTGCCAATTGAAAGGTGGGTAAGTTATACGAAGCTAAAATAGGACGGAGAGGTGTTCCAGCTTTATGGATTTTAGGCAGACAGTATAATTGAGCAAGATTAGCACCAGATGCGAACAACTGAGAGTAAGTATCATTTTTTATTATCTTTAAAGACTTTAGTCGTGACAGAAATCTATTAACCTGGTCTTCTAACCTTACAATGACTTTATTGACAGGTTCTAGAATTTGTTTGAATTTAGTAAGATCACTTAGGATTTCATTAGTTTTGTTTATGTAGTCCGATTTACACACTCTCCCCTCGGGAAAAGTTTTTACTGTCACTTGGTTTGCAATTTAAGCTTCCGTTGTTTCAAATATATAAGCCTTCGTTTTTTCTTTACTTTGAAAAATTTTTCAATGGCTTGAAAAATGTTCCCCATGTGGGTGAATTCAATAATTTCAAATGTCAGTTCTCAAATTTAACTCAAGAATTTTTTCATAAACTTAGAAATCTTAAATTTCAATCTTTCATATTTAGGAAGAGTGATTTGCAGTGTATTAAGAATTTGGCAAAGAACCAGGAGATTGTTGTGACTAGACCAGACAAGGGTAACGGAGTGGTTATTTTGAATAAATCGGACTACATAAACAAAACTAATGAAATCCTAAGTGATCTTACTAAATTCAAACAAATTCTAGAACCTGTCAATAAAGTCATTGTAAGGTTAGAAGACCAGGTTAATAGATTTCTGTCACGACTAAAGTCTTAAAGATAATAAAAAATGATACTTACTCTCAGTTGTTCGCATCTGGTGCTAATCTTGCTCAATTATACTGTCTGCCTAAAATCCATAAAGCTGGAACACCTCTCCGTCCTATTTTAGCTTCGTATAACTTACCCACCTTTCAATTGGCAAAATTTGTTGTTCGTCTCCTGTCCCCTTTGCGAAAAATGCTTACACTATAAATAACTCGTTTGAATTCCAAAAAGACCTCCTTGGTGAAACTTCGATTCAAAAAAGTTTTTTGTCAGTTTTGATGTAAAGTCGCTTTTCACAAATGTACCTGTATCTGAAACTATTGCCATTATTTTAGATAGGGTTTTTAGCTCAGTTGATAATTTTCATGGTTTTTCATTGTCTCATTTTAAGGAACTTTTAGAATTGGTCTTCAAACAATGCTATTTCACTTTCAACAATAAGGTTTACCAACAAATTGATGGTGTAGGAGGGATGGGATCACCTGTCGGACCGTTAGCAGCTGATTTTTTTATGACTCATTTAGAAAGTGTAATTTTTAGACAATCTCCCACTCATCTCAAGCCAATTTTCTATCGACGCTTCGTTGATGATTCGATAGCAGTCTTTGATAATGCGGTACAAGCGCAACAATTCTTTAACTTCCTAAATTCTTTGCACCCCAATATAACGTATACAATGGAAACTGAGCAAAATGGCTCCCTCCCCTTTTAGATCTTTTAATTTCGAAAAACGGTGATTCTATTACTACATCAGTTTACAGGAAACCCACTTTCACTGGTTTGGGCATGAATTTTTTTAGTTTTACTGATTTCAACTATAAGATGTCTTGTATTAAAACTCTCCTGTTCAGAGGATATAATTTGACCTCTAGTTTTACCTTACTTAATGATGAATTTAATAATCTAAGATCATACTTTACTAATAATAGTTTTCCTGTTCAATATGTAGACAAACTAATTAGATCCTTCTTAAATAATGTTTATAGCCCTCAACTTCCATGTATTACAGTGCCGAAGGATATAAAATATTTCTTGGTACCTGAAATGGGTCCTTTGAATAAGGAATTTAAGCTTAAATTTACAAATTGTTAAGGAAATTTTTTTATCATACTGATTTCCGCATCATATTTATTAATAAAACGTCTTTAGGTAGCTTTTTCTCAGCGAAGGATCGAACCCCTGACTCGTTGCGTAGCGGTGTTGTATATTTATTTACCTGCCCTAGGTGTCTCCTTGGGAATTACATTGGCAGCACTGTTCGCTCTCTCAGGGCTAGATTTTATTCGCATATGGGAATAAGTGGCCGAACAGGTAAAATTTTAAAAACTAAAGAAGTTTCTAGTATTCGGAACACAGTATAAAATGTAAAACTGATGTCACTTTAGACAATTTTAAAATTCTTGGTTGTAATACTTGTCCCAACTCACTAAGAATTTTGGAATCGCTTTCATTAAAACATTGTCCCCTAGTCTAAATGTTGACTCATCAGCCGTCCCTCTAAATTTGTTATAATCCCTCCTCCTTCCCCAATTCCTTATAATCCCCCTTCCCCAATCGCCCTCGCCATCTTGTTTTCCGTCTTGCCTCTGCTAAATCAGTTAGCCTCGGAAATTGCAGTGAAAGGTTAGTTAGTTTCATTATTCCAGTGTATTAATTTCACATTTACTATATGTATTTAAAAATAGCTTCTTAATTTTTATATGTAAATCTGTATAACTTAGAATTTAACCCTCTTTTCTCAGTCTTTTAAAATTTGCCTTTATGAATAGGTTATAGAAATTTCTTTGTTTGTTTTTCATTCAATATTGATTTTAATTTCACATTGTTATTAAACAGCCTGAAGATGAGCGTATTGCTCGAAACGTTGCGCATTAAAGAAGACTTTTCATGGCATTTACATTTCTCCTTGTCATTGGATTTCTCCTAAATATTATATATATATATATATATATATTAGTGATGGATCGAATAACCGCAACCGCACTACAACCGCACAAAAATTCACAACCGTAACCGCAACCGCCGTTCCATAAGTGCGGTTGCGGTTGTAAAAGCTTAGTTAATTTTAATTTTAGGTTAATTAGAAATATTTCTTTTTAAAAAGAAAATGATGGGTCTCCTTATGCGTGCTTAAACGTGACGTCATACGGCTGCCGTAGTAAAATTGGTTTAAACTGCGCTCTAAGTTATTACTCTGTGAGCTCCATGAAGTAACATTTAAATAGTATTTATTTAGTAAATACCTTATGTTGAACACAAGTTTTGCAACACACAAATAGCGGTAGCGGTGTATTGCAAAACTTGTGTTCAATATAAGGTATTTACTAAATAAATACTATTTAGTATATATTATGTACCAAGTGTGGCTAAATCGCACTATAGTGGCTAAATCCAGTTAATAATTACGCATTTTTCCTAGTATATGATAACCGCAACCGCGGTTGGAAAAAATTCGACAACAGCAACCGCGGTTGTGAAAAACCGACCACTCGATCCATCACTAATAATATATATATATGCGTACAGGGAGACGTTGAGCGCCTTTCGAAACTCGAGATCCGAATCGAGGACCCCTACTCGACGAAAGGATATGGTGTTTATGGGAGGTGCCGTTCTCGCGGACGTCATGAAGGATAGAGACAACTTCTGGATCTTCCGTGAAGAGCATCAGGAAAGAGGCGTTCAAGCTGCCATGGAAAAACTGAGATGCGGAGGCACTTAATAATTAAGTTGTTCAGTTATTTATTGTTGTAAATGTATTTAACATTTCTAAATTCGTTTTTTGGGAGATTTTTTCAGTATTTTCTAAAACGTGCAAATGTTTTCATGCTGTGTAATAAATGATTTTTTTTAATTGACTCTAATGTATTTTCAACTTCAAGCAGTTTCATTCCTTAAGATGTAGTAGTAATGTTTTATACAGAATTTATCATTGTGAAATTTTTTGATAAACCATTCGTTCCTGAACGTCTTATGTATGGTGGTTCATTATATAAATAGGTCTATATCGATAATGAGATGCCCAATTCTCGTAAGCATCATTCCCCCACCCACCCCAATCTTTTTTTTTAATAATAAATAGTGGTGGCGCAAATTAGAAAAACTGAAATTTACTTTCGTTTCGTTACACGAGACATTTAGATTTTCCCTTCTGTGGAATTGTGGTTTTGATACTTACGAGCTTTTGCTATATCATCCATCGATATTTATTTATTTGTAAAGGGTTTTTATTATTTTTTCTTTTTAAAAGGAGAATTTCTCATAATGTAAATTTTGTTAAAGGAAATTAAGTTGTTATTCTAGAATGTTTCGGAATTCTAGAATAACGCTAACAATTTGTGCTAAATGCCTCATTCAGAGCTTTATAATCTTTCAACCAAAGTAAATTGCGGCAAAACTAATATAAAAACTACTATTTATTTTTAACTTTAAAGTTCTTATTGATTTGATTTTATAAAATATACATTTTTTTTATACTCGATTAGCTTAATTTTGATTCTTATTTATAATTACATTTGTTGTGAATAGGGTTACTTTATTTACGGGGAAATTTTTAAATGTAAAGGTAATTCCCGAAGCAGGTTATTCAAAATAAAATTTCAAGTTTTCATTGCTTTTAAGAATTCATTTAATACATGCACTAAATTTATTTACCTTTATTTCAGTTCATAAAATTACAACAAATTTGAAGACTTAAAATAAGCACTGATTTGTTGAAGGAACGTTCTCTCAGACTTAATTTGGCTGGCTAAATAAATTACTACATTGTACAGTCGGTTCAAATGGTCTCGTTAAACACTGTATTTCTTGGCGATGTTTATTGGTAAGAAACCTGATTTAATTTCAAATGAACAAGCGACAAACGAGTCCTTATTCTTCTATATTAAGGTTTCACGACAGGAAATTTTGAACCGACTTTAAATTATAATTATTTAATACTAAAAATTTATTGTTTATTTTTACTCTTCTCGTTGCTTGAATTCGTAATTCTTAACAACATTCCTTTATACTCGAGATTTGATTCATTGTTTAATTGGTTCCAAGAAGTTACTTGCAGTACTATCTAATAAATTTTTAAAAAATAAATGTTATGAGGATTTTTGTTTTTAATTTTTGTAAAGTAATCTATTAGTACTTTAGGTTTTTCAATCTTCTCGAACACTGGATAAGATAGTTAATTTTTGCTTTTTCTTGACCACGTCGATACACCGCTTCCCGTAAGATCAGCCAAGTTAAGCAACGTTTAGTCTGGGTAGTAGTTGGATATGGGTGACCCCGCGTAAAGATGTTAGTCTCCTTTGTTACATGACTTCTACCATTTAAGGCCGTCCACAGGGGCCGAAACACCAATGACATTCGGGTCTCGCTGGAGAACGTGGTCCGTGTAGCGTTTGCGAACGGCGTCACCTTTGTGCGTTCTTCCAACTGCAGCAGGCATATGATGCAGCTTGTCGGTGGTGGATCTGCTGCAAACCTTATCTCGTGGGATTCCATGGCCTTCTCCTTTCCTTCATCTTCCGCTTCTTGTCCTTTGGAATTAGGGTTGGTGCTTATTTCCTCTTCCGTGCTCCCGCAAGAGAAGGGGGTCCCTCAGGGTATCGTCCCTAGTGCCATTTGTTTAGCTCTGTTGATAGATAGTATGGACTGTTCTATCTCCGGGAATTGCGGCCTTTTTATGTTGACGATCTCACTACTTACTGCTCTGGGTCCTGGCCCGCCTTTGTCGAGAATCTCCTTCAATGGGCCTTCGATTCGGTCTCCAACTGGGAAATGTACCACGGGTTTCACTTCTCTACTCGTCCTCGAACAACTTTTTTTGTCCCCACACCTCCGATTCTGACTCTACCCGTGTTCACTGACGGCTCTCGCCCGCAGTTCGGGGGTGGGCACCGAAGCAGTTCTTTTCTCGGCTATTTTTATGGCCCTCTGTTGTATCTCCCGACTACTCTCCCCTCTCTTAGTTATTTACTCCGACTTCCTTAACACGCTTGAGGCCTAGTCTTCCTTCGAACCTCACACCCACTGGCACACAAGATTCAGGACTAGCTCGTCCTTCTCTCTTCCCGCTGTAAATCGATCGCCTTTTGCTGGGTTTCCTCCCACGCCGGCGTCCCGGGCAACAAGCGCGCGGGCGCTGCAACGAAGGTGGTGTCCTCCCTACATTCCGACACACTTTTCCGGCATTGGTTTTCACGTGGGTTCTTCGCGATTTCGTTCTCTGTCAGTGGAAGACCTGTCCAGGAATGTCCTGAAATTCTTTTCCCCCGTAGCCTTCCTCCTGCCAGCGTGACACATTTTGAAACCGCTGTGGTGCGCCTGCATATTGGACACGCACTTCTCACGCATAGCCACCTTATGACGGGAAACCGTACCCCTTCGTGTCTTTGTGGCATTCCCCCTTTCCATATCATCTCATCTCTCGGGTTGCCCCGCTTTTGCCGTCACACGCCCCCGACTCCGCTCTTTCCTTTGCTGGGTGGCTCCGCACCTGTACCTAAGGACTTTCTTTTTTTTGTCAGACTGTTCTCTTCCTTCCTTTACCCCTTTTTTTAGTACCTTGCGAACTTCGTTTTCTTCTCACTATCTCATGGTGTTGTCTTTACCTTGGTTTTGGCGCGATAGGATCCCGGCAGTCGAAGCGCTGGTGAAACTCCGCTCGTACCTTCCTTTCTTCCTGTACTGTAGGGCTCTCTTCCTCCGCCGAACTAGTCTAATGTTGGGTCTTGCTCTCCTCGTCGTTCCGTCCTTTTTCTACTTTCCTCCCGTTTTTTCTTTAACTGCCCCTCATTAGTCTTTCCTTCTTCTCATCTCGTGTTCTTCCTTTGACTCTTTCGACGCAAAACAACCCCAGCACTCGAAGCGTCGGTGAAGCACTGCGATTCCTTCGTTCTTGAGCACTTATGATTAACACCGAAATCCCACGAATTGCGAACCGTTATTAACCTTGGGCGACGCAAAGCCAATGCCCGTAGCTCAGTTTGCCTATAAAGCGAAGTGAAGATACCGAGGTCGGGGCTTCGACTCCCAACGATACTGGTAATATAATCCAGTAATCGACGCAACAAGCCACATTTGTCTGGTCCGCGCGCTGACAGTTTCTGGACCTCTTAAGTCACTATTAAAAAAAAGGCATCTAAAACCAGAACTATTTCGGAACATCAATGCCCCCCTCCCCCCGCCCCAACTTATATTTGTGACCTTGACTTTTGATACGAGGATCCGATTCTTGTTCGTGGTATCTTGCGAGTGTATGAAGTGTCCTCAATTTATATTGACCGGTTCAAAAGTTACGGCAAGGTGCCACGAACACCCAAGAAAAAAATTGTTTGGTAAGGACATAATGTGGTAAGCGGCTAGGCAGTACCAGTCGTCATTAGGAATGCATTTAAGAGGTGAAAAAGGAAACTAAATTCTGTGTACAAGTTGCCTTTATTAACACTCGAAAATCCTTGAGATTAGGCACTTTATAGTCACATTAAAGAGTACCACTTAGGAACGTTTTTATAATACCAGACATTCATTTTTATTCATTCACTCTTCTTAGCTTGTGGTGAGTGGTCTGTTCTATTTAATTGGTCCAGTAAAAAGATGGCTTGGACACGTAAGACCCTAGAACATATATTACATACATCTAGGTAAAAAAATATATTTGTAATATTTAATAATGACTCAATTTTGCTGCAAATGCAATTTTTAGTTTTCATTATTACATAAAAGTTAAATAAAATTGCTTGTTTAGCTACAAGAAGTTGTTTTGGGGAAGTAGAAAATACAAAGTTTAATACAAAAATTTTAGTACCATCCAAAAAAAAAAAAAAAAAAAAAAAGCTTGCTTTTAATTTATACAAAAAAATGGCACATTTATAAATTAAAGACAGCTTGTGATTTAAAAGCAATAAAAAAAAAGTATTTGTACAAAAATTGAAATTTCTTATTTTATAAAATTAAACAAATTCTCAAAGTACAAAAAAAGTTAGGTAAAAATCAATACAGGGTGATTCAAAAAAAGTGTTCCCATAAATAACTTTGCTTAAGCATTTTTGGAAACATCTTTTTGGATTATCTTGTAATAATTATAACTCAAGTGTGGCAGTGATCTAAAGTACAATTTTAAGAAGTTGTTTTTTCGTCAGTTTTTAATAAAACAAAAAAAAAAAATTACGATATACAAGTAAAAATAGTCTTCTTATAAATAATCTTATAAAGGTTGTAACATCTTAAAATTCATATGTAGCTTTTCAGAAGCTACGCTATATATATGTATCTTAACCATGTGACTTTGATTATCAAGTTTATATACGTAGTGTCCCGAGAGTCCCAATCAATTTCTTGTTTACTCTTCAAGAAATAGATTGGAGCTTTTGGGACACCCTCTATATATATTAATTAATGAATAGTATACATCAGTTTCCTAAATTTCGTAAAGCGATATCTTTAACATTTTACAAAGAAAAAAAATCGAAATTCCACTGGTCCCTTAGAAATAGTATGAATAGGTTTAGCTAAATGCATTATACAATTTGATTCAATGTTCATATATGACAATACTTATTTTTCGGGATCCACAATTACATTTTGATTTAAAATTCCTAAGTCTTTTCGCCTTTTTTTTTTTTTCTCCTTTTTAGGCTTTACAAATTATAATTGTTTTTATAATTTGCAAAATTTTATATAATAAACTTACATAAATGACATTGAAACAGTTTGCTGCAAAAAATGCTTTTAAAAATAGTCGCCAACAACATTGAGACTTTAACATACACACCAGAATTTGTTTATATGAAAAATGTACACGACATTTTTATCATTGTTAATTAACTTGGTAAAGTCTTTAGAGTTGATGGGTACGATCGCGATAACAATGTAGCGATACTCTTAACAATGAGATGAAATATTGTATTTTCAAATTCTCATCATAAAAATGAAAGAAAAAACACTGAACAGTACTTCTATGAAATTATGCTTAAGAAACATTAACTGTATGAAATAACTGTTAAGTGGGATTCTCTGCTTGGTTTTATATTACACTACTCTACAACATTATCTTGATAGAACTGTCTATTGTTCATCTATATTATAAATTCCAACTACTGACTTCTTGTGAACCTTCAGGAAACGTGTGAAATGAAATTCATATCATAGTTGGATGTTTATAATATATTTGGAATTTGAACTGAAAGCCATTCTGAACTTTACAATTACATCAACACAGACTTAAATCAAGGCCAAGGTCCAAAGAGCTACACTGTGACCCTACGGTTTCTAATAACAGAAATTTATGGAAACGAATAAGAAGAATTGAATGGTTTACCAAACTGGAGATTCGGTAACGAGCCGTTTTCTATGTACAAAGAGATCCTGGCTATGGTTTATTTAAATGATGACTCAAGTGTGTTTACGTCTAATGGATAACGGATTGAACTGTTCTGGAGAACGAAGTTCATGACAATACAGTCAATACTGAATGTTGAAGCTAAGCTAGAAACAACTGAACTTTCTTTCTCCCTGGGCTGAGAAACCTCAAAAGGAGCAAAGAACTTCAAACGACCATTCACCAAACCACATTCCAACGGAATAACAATCAGTGAGGACGACCAGAAGCTGGTACATCGCTCAGGCCATACGAACGTGGCCCATTGCGTTAACTCTCGGGTGATTATCATTATTACTACTACTACTACCCACACTATCGGGAGTCGAACCCCCGAACTCAGTATTTACTTCGCTTACAAGGAAACAAACGGTTACCCACTCAGCCACGGACGCTGGCTTCCAACGGAGTAACGTTTTGAATATCTCTGAGGAAAGCCGTTTGAAAAAACCAAACCACCTCCTACGAGAGAGCTTAAAAGCTGCAAACGTAACTAATGGTTAGACCACTCGACATAAATGCTTGGAGCATTTTTTTTCTCTCTTGTCCTTGAACCAACGTCAAAAGTCGGAAAGAAGAGCACCTGTTCGCGCTAATCTAAATATTTATTTATCTTTTAAATCGATAAGCAACTTTAAATGGTTGCCCACTCATGGTATCACAAATCCCAAGGCACTTTTCATTATCACTAAATTTAAAAAAAAAATTTTAGTAAAATTTTCTAACATTAAATTTTTGTAAAACTGGTGCCCCCTCTTCGACTTGAACAAGGAAATACTAAATTTTCATACTAGTATTTTTATAAACGTCTCTAAAATATAATTTTCTATAATAAACCTCTGCATTTTATCAGTTTCCTGTACTTTAAAACTTCCTATCACACCGGAATTCTCAGCCAAGGTCTCTACTTTTCTACTGGGAACTTCAGCATTTTCATTAACAGACATAATTCAACTTCTTTACTGAAGTTCCTTCATATCACAGACCAGGAAATGGGCATGCGGTGTAGCTCATCTTTGACATGCATCTTGCACATTTTTTATATATATATATATATATAATATATATATATATATATACACACACACACACACCTTAATCCTAACTCATTAATGTCATATAATCATGGGATGCATCAGTATTGTTACAAGTCTTTTAAAATTAAAAACTGGATAAAGTAGACAATTTCAGTTGCATTTCTCAAAAAAAAAAAAAAAATTTAAATTTAGAAATTGCAGATAAGCTTAATTAATTAATTATTTTAACATGAAAATGATAATGTTCACGCACAAGTTATATTTTTTTTCTAACATTTGAGCTTAATTTCAGGATAATGAAAACTTATAACATGTACATGGATCGAAAAGTATAGCGCCATATTCGCTCCAGAAGCAAGATACAACATGGTTTTCATTTCCCAATGTGAAAATAGTATTTTGGAAATGATAAATTTTCACCGCGACAAATTACATCAAATTAAATAATAATAATAATAATAATAATAATAATTTAGTCTTTTCTAGTGTTAATAATAATAATATTTTTACAATAAACACCAATCGTAAACTTTCAGAGCATATTAATGCCATTTCAAAAACAATATTTTTTAGAAATAAAGTTCAGGCCTATCATTTTCATACAACCTTTGGAAGGTGAAAAATCCCAATTTTTACAATTTTAAAAATCTTTCCTACAAATAATTAAAAGTATATTTAATAATCAAACTACCAATTTTGGTGAAAAATTGATAAATTATAATAATAATAATTATTATTATTCATATAATTACCTTTCCATAAACATAACAAAAATAATTGATTAATTCTATATATATTATATAATAATAATAATACTACTAAAGTTTACATATAACAAATTTTACAAATAGCTTTTTCTTTCTTGTACAATCAAATTGAATAACAAATTTAACACTACCTTACATAGAGTAAACTCGTAACAAATTTATATATAATCTAATACGTTAGTTATTCCATAAGTAATGATAAAATATTTTTCTCCCCCTTTCGTTTGGTACACGCAACGGGTTTGTGTGTTTTTGAACAAAAGCCGGGAACACAAAAAATAAAAAAAGTCATTTTAAATAGAAATAATATCAAATCTACAATTCTAAGATGCTAAAAATGCATTGTTACTCAATTATGTAAAAGAAAAAAAAAAATGTTGCTGGGATATAAAAATATTTTGTGAAAGATTTCGCGCATGTTCTAAAATATCGAAAATTATAAGGAATAACTTGCAAGACTTTCAAATTTAGATTAAAATGCAATAAAATTCCACTTTAAAATAATAATGATAATAATAAGTGGCAAAAGACAGACTATTATTGTCATATCACTAACTTAAGTTTATAAAAGTCATTAAATATTAATACAGCTGCCATACAAATTATATTATCAACGTTTGGCCAAAGCAAAATCAAAAATTTTTCTTTCTAAGTAAGTTTTTACGAGTACAAGGACAGTATATTACAAAAAAAAACTAACTTGTTCCTGTATAAGTCTGTGACTAGATTGGATGGATACATGACCATTAGATAGTATACTAATTTTTTTTCCAATCTCCCAGCAACATGAAAAATGTTAAACAAAATGAGTATGGTTTAAAACCTAATCACCATTTGCCTACTTTTAAAAAGTGAAAAAAAAAAATTAACTTTCTCTCTTTGTTTCGAACATACGGTACTATTAAATTAAAAATAATATTAAATTAAAATAAAAGTATGGAAAAATAAGCCTATTATTATTATTATTATTATTATATTATTTGGTGAAATTTGGTGGTTCATCCTTAGAAACAGTTTGTGAAGTTTGTTGAATCGTTTGAACTGATTGTAAACTTTGTAAATTTTGAACTGCGGGTATACTTTGCAAGTTCGGAAAAGATTGTAAATTCTGCAAATTGGGAATCGTTTGCAAACCTTGCAAATTTTGCATACTTGGAACCGATGGCAAATTTTGTAAATTTGCAACTGGTGCCTGCAAGTTTTGCATACTTTGTAAACTGCTTGGAATAGACTGCAAATTTTGCATATTTTCTAAGTTCTGTAAGTTTTGCATATTCTCTAAATTTTGCAAACTTTGTTGCAAACTATGAACAGGTTTGGCAAAAGGTATGCCAAGATGGGTTGTTATGTGTTTGGAAAGATAATCAGCACGGGCAAACTTTTTACCACACACTTTACACGGGTAAGGTTTTTCCCCAGTATGAATCCTGAGGTGTCTGTTCATGTCAGACCTTCCACCGAAGGCTTTGCCACACACACCACAATTATAAGGTTTTTCTCCCGTGTGGGTCCTAATATGAAGTTTTAAGTTCTCCCTTCCCTTAAACCCCTTTTGGCAGTAGGGACATTTGAAAGGACGCTCTTCCTCCATACCCCCCAAGATGCTGTTCACTCCCCCAGGAAGCCCGGCCACTGCATTCCCAAAGTTAAGCGACATCGATTCCGAAGCTCGCATGGCGTTCGCAAAGCTCGGAATACCAGTGAAGTTGACCAATTTACTGAGATTGAGAATTGTGGGCGCGGCGGAGGCATTGGGGAAGCACGATGTCTGTGGCAGGCCGCTGACAAGGGTGTAGAGCATGGCAGGTGGAGAAGAGAAAACGAGGGAGGTGGAAAGGGGAAGTGCTGGCTGAGAGGTGGTGGTTCCCGCTTGACTGCTGCTGCTCTGCGAAGGCTGAGGAGAACCTTGAGGAGAAGGGGCGACTGACGAAGGAACTGACGTCACGGAAATGTCCCCACCAACAGAAACTTCTTTCAGGGTTTCTGAAGAACACCCTGGAGACAATCTACAATGTCCTTCGAACGACTTAGAGTCTCTGAAAGTGAGCTTACACTGAATACAAAAGAAGAACCTTCCTCCGGTCGGTTCCTCTAATTCCTCTTCACCGTCTGCAGGAACGTCAGGCACAATCTCATCTATATCGATGTCGTCCTCCTCTTCCTTGATTTCTCCGTTTTCGGAGCCAAATGGGCCTGGTAGGGATGTGCTCGAAACCAGACACGGGCTCTTGGCCCCTTTGGCCTCATCTTCCGAGGAATCCTTTGCCTCCTCTTTAATGGGCGGCATGACTGACTCCGGGTGACTGAAGGTGGGGTGCAGCAAACGCTGTAAGTACGACTCCTGTAAGGCTCTAATAGCCCCTTTGCCATCTTCCCCTGGTTCCGTTTTCATAAAGCTATCTAATAAATCGTGATTGGCTCTATGTTTCGTGAAGCTTTTATGGTACTTAAAACACTGACCACAAACATCACAACGATAAGGCTTGTCACCGGGTAGTTTTGCCGTGTGATTTTGCTCTTGATGTCTTTGAAAAGCCGATTGGTACTTATACCTTTGCCCACACTGTTCGCACTTGTACGGTTTCTCTTCCTCGTGAATACGAACGTGTTCCTCTAACACTTGCATCGATGGCATTATTCTCGCACAAATGTGGCATGTAAGAGGATTCCTTTCGTGGTCGACGGGCGAATTACTCTGTGCTAAAGGATACACAGTGGTATTACTTACAGAAGCACCTTGAGAGCTTAATACTGCGCCGCTTGAATTAGAAATCATGCCTGACTGCGATGTTGGGGGCATTGCGGCGCCCATTACTTTGAGAAGATCAACGAAATTAAGAATACTTTTAGCTTGTACTAAACCAGGAGTTAAAGTTTGGTTCGTTCCTGGAGGAGGCTTGAGTTGCTGGTGCTGCTGCTGTTGTTGCTGGTGGTGGTGCTGCTGCTGCTGCTGCTGTTCTATTAGGTTGGGTTGTAGGAAATGAAGTGGTTGAGGGTAGCTCATGGCAAGAGCCTGCTGGAGAAATGAGATCTGGGGAGGAACTGCGGAAGGCATCGATGGTTTAGGAATATCCTTCAGAGGATTCTCACAACCCGATGAAGTCGGTGGGAGAATGGAGAGAGGCGGAGAGGAAGTACCGTTAGTCGTGACAACGCCCGAGTCATCTTCTTCGAGGATAACCTCCGGGGGTTGAATACTCTGCAAAGAATTTGAAATTTAATGTTATTTTATTCTGTTCATCAGCCATTCTTCCAATTCCTTTAACTAACCTATTGTTGTTATTATTATTAATTATTACTATCATTAAGAAGGCTTTAAACAAACACACAATTATGAACCAAGTGTCTGCAGTAAGGAAGCTGAAGGAAGCTGAAGGAAGAACTATAAAAGTGATAACAAAAAGGTGTACATGTCACTTGTATGAATTTGGAGAAACCAAATAAGACCGTATGATGGAGGTGATAGTGTTTAAAGGGAGTTAAAAGGCTTTAGTATGGGTAGTAGTGCTCGCGTAAGAGTTAAGGGTAACTTCAGACTGGTTTAGTATCAATGTTGGAGTAAGACAGGGCTGCATGATGTTGCCACGGATATTTAATGTTCATTGAGATTTTTTGGATTAGGTGATGCGTTAGGTTCAGTGACATACGACTCGAGACCGGTCTCAAGACCTTTTATTCTGGTCTTGGTCCCTGTCGCTTAGGTCTCGGTCTCGACTACATCACTGCTGAGTATGTTGATGTTCCTCAAGTGCAACGAACGCTTATCTTTTTTTAAATAAGCAGTTTACTGCTGAAAAATGTCAAACTACGAATGTGTGAATAAATTAAGAGTAAATTTTGCACTTGATAACATCTTTAGAATCTTTATTCCTGAATGTGAAATACAGAACTTAGGAATTAGGCATTACGCAATATTGAATACACGCAAAAATTGCATACGGTCTCAGTTTCGGTCTCGAGACCTTTTTTCAGCCATGGTGGTCTCGACTACATCACTGGCTAGGTTAGCGAGAGAGGTAAACCTATATTTGGAAGAGTGAGTAGCGGTTGTCGCATTTGATACATGCTGATGATGTGGTGCTTCTGGGAGAATCAGAGAATGAATTAAGGAGAGCAGTGACGAGTTCTGTTGACATTTGTGAAAGTATATTATTCAAAGTGAAAGCGAATGTATTAGGGCCAACACTGATATATGGATGCGAAATGCTCGTTTGTAATAAAACTTTACTCTCAAAAGTTGGAGCAGTTGAGATAAATATTTTAAGTAGTACGATTAGTGTAAAATGGATTGACCGCATGAGATGAAGATGTTCGGGAAAAGTGTGGAGTAAAAAAGTAACTGGAGGCGAGAAGAGAAGTGTGATGTATTGGTATGATCATGTGGGGAGAATGAGTAATGAAAGATTTGTGAATAATAGCGAAGTACGTAGTTGTAAGAAGCAGAGGAAGATCTCGAGGAGGATGGAACGACGTAATTGGTAAATGTGTGAATAAAGATGGAGTTGATATAAATGTGCCAAAAATTTTAACAAGAAACGGCGAAATTTAGGAGCGGTTTGAAATGTTCGTGTAAATAGAGTCGTTGGTCTCATTTGACATACCACCAGAGGTATACGCCGCAGGTAATGTGCACGTGTTTAAAAAACTTTATAAAATAATCAAATTA
Source organism: Bathynomus jamesi (assembly GCA_023014485.1). Taxonomy (NCBI): domain Eukaryota; kingdom Metazoa; phylum Arthropoda; class Malacostraca; order Isopoda; family Cirolanidae; genus Bathynomus; species Bathynomus jamesi. Next base: position 230,756 of record JAJOZX010002007.1, on the reverse strand, counting down.
CTTTCTAATAATTTTTAAACGTTACAAAAAGTTACATCTCCGAACACCTATGTAGGCTGACACATAATCGCATGGGTCATTCAACGATGATTTAGGGCTTATGCGTGTCTATTCGACTTGCTGACAACCGACACATGACCAAGAACAGAACACGCTTACAAATACCAAATATGTGCGCGTCATCCCATGCTCAAAATTTAGTTTAATTTCATAATGGCTGCTGAAAAGCAGGGACTCAAACATCCAATGTAATTCATTTTATGCGAATAACATTTGTTGCAACAAATTAAAATTATTTGTCATGTCTACAAGTTTCGTGCATGGACACATAATCGCATGGGTATGAAAAGGTTCTTCGTGCTCCTTCTGTAATCATTAATGATAAAAATAATAATTTAAGAATGCTTTGACAAAAGCCAGAGGGCAGATGTATGGACGATGCGTTTGCAAAATCCATAAAAGTGATAAGAAAATTTGAATATATGCATTTAGGATTTTGAGAAAGCATATGACGAAATGAAAAGATCCGCCTTGTGACGTTTTAGAATGTATGGTGTCAGTGTTAAGGTGGTAAATGTAGTGAAGTTATTTGGGTAGCAGTAATGCCCGTGTAAGAGTTAAGGATGAGTCGATAGACTGGTTCAACATTAATGTTGGAGTACGACAGAGATGCGTGACTACAGATATTTAATGCGTATTTGGATTGGGTAACTGTTTGATAGATTACACTGGTCAGCACTCATTTTATTGCCAATCATATTAGAGTGATTTTGGGGTAACTTTGTGGTGCTGATTCCGAATATGACATCGGTTTTGCTAGATTGGCTCTAATTTATGAGATAATTGGTACCCCATTGAAACACGTAAAAATGCAAAAAATTTAATGTTCAGGCGGAGCCTACTTACTGGTTGGGTGGCCGATGACTTATATACGGAGGGGGAATATTCTAGAATGATCGCGGAGTAAACACTAAGAATATTCGCGTGTCTCACCATCTAGAATGTTCCGGTAGTTTCCCATATGCACGCGTTATGGTTACGTTTCCTATTAATTGAGGGTATTCATTATCTCAAGAACTAGAGCCAAATCGGAAAAACTACTTTCATTTTGGAATTCAGCAACCCCAAAATACCCTAAATTCGTACGAATTTCCTTGGCAACGAAACAAAAAAAATTTTTTGTTGAGCTGTGTTATCACTGGTATACATATGAAATTTTTTTGTCTGCTGTGAGGGTTTTTTCAACTCATATTATATAATTCGACCATGCTGAATTCGAAAATGACATTGGTTTTCCTCAATCAGGTCAGGTTTTTTCTCTATTGGCCATTTATTATAAGTCCAATTTTATCCCCAAATTTATTGATTTTTTTAGCTTAAACACTGTAGATACGAGTAATATTATAAGAACACTCGTGAAAAATGAAAACATTGTGTGAATAAATACTTTTATTCATACAATGAATATGGAAAAAAGTTTATTGAGGAAGGAATGAAGTTTTTTTGGCTTTCCGTCTGTGTTTTTCTTCGGGCACGTCTCGCTTCAAACACCAGCAATAGTCCGCCAGCATATTGATATCCCAGTTTCCCTGGTACCTCTCTTCCATTATTTTGATATCTTGGTGAAATCGTTCACCCTGTTCCTCACTATAATCCCCGCAATTTTCAGGAAAATAGTCCAAGTGGGACCACAAAAAGTGCATTTTTATGGACATGCGCGACCCATGAGCTTTGAAAGCTTCCATCAAGTTTTCGACAACGGACTCGTATTCTGGACTTCTACGCTTGCCAAGAAAATCAGTGACAACTGATTTGAATGCCTGCCAGGCATTCTTCTCAGTTGGAGTCATTGCGTTTTCGAACTGAGTATCCTTGATCAAAGTTCGAATTTGAGGACCATCAAAAACCCCAGCATTTAGTTTAGCATCAGATATATGAGGAAATTTACTCTCGAGATATCGGAATGCTGAACCCTCCTTATTCATTGATTTGATGAAATTTTTCATCAAGCCCAGCTTAATGTGAAGTGGTGGGAGCAAAATTTTTGTTGGTGGTACAAGGGGCACTGAAACGACATTATGCGACCCAGGTTCAAAATTCTCTCTGGATGCCCATTCACGCTGTGCATAGTGCTTCTCATCCGCTCGGCTATCCCATTTGCAGAGGAAACATGGGTATTTCGTGTATCCCCCTTGCATTCCCAATACAAATGCCACAATCTGAAAAAAAATGAAAATATTTAAAGAATTTAGAGAATTTGTTCTATCAGATAAAAAAATCTATGCATTGGACTGTATCACTTCTGTGGGGAAGTTAAGTGTTCTTATACGCTCTCAAATAACCTTTGGAAAAACAACATAGTCAATAGCAATAGTTTACTTATGATATTAGTATTACCTTCAAATCTCCACAGATCCTCCAGTTATGTTGGTCGTATACGAGAGCATCCAGTAAAATTTTCATGTTATCGTAGCTCTCAGTAAGTTGTACGGAATGTGCTACAGGGACTGATGCAACCCTATTCCCAATGTTGAGAAGTACTGCTTTCAAACTTAGTTTAGACGAGTCTATAAATAGCCTCCATTCTGATGCGTTATATGGCAGGCCCAAGGATTCGATTAGCCCCTCAACATTGCAGCAGTACACTAAGGAAGAGGTATTTTCGTGCACTGCAAAAAACTTGCGGAATTCTTCCTCTCGTTTCCTATACCAGGAGAATGTTGTTCCCGGAGCCAGCAAGTTGTCCTCTCGAAGTCGTGAGCCCAAGATCTCGGCAGCTAATTTGGAAAGTCCTAAATCCCTGGTAAGATCATTAAGTTGGCCTGGTTGAGAGGCCTCGGCTCATTTGAAGCGGTATTTTGAGGTATATACGACTGGGACTGGTCATTGGCATTGGTCATTGATTCATCATCAGAATCATCGAAGTCCAGGGTTTGAGGTGGGTCGGGTATTGGAATTCCAGGACCATGGGGTACAGGTCTCATAGCAGAAGGAATGTCAGGGTATACAACAATGTGTTTATTCTTCTTGTTAACTCCTGAAAATAGAAACAGAAACATGGATATAAAACTTGCATATGAAATAGAAGAAGCATTCAGACAGTGGCGGCTCGTGAGGGAAGGCTGCGGTCTGTAAGATATGAAATAGGTCGATGGAGTCTGTATATTTTCTTTCTTTTTCATTCATATTGTCCCTTCGGGGACAATATGAATGAAAAAGAAAGAAAATATACAATCATTGTATATGTAAATGTAACTTGTATAACAATATGTATGTGTAAATGTATTTTCTATAACAATATGTATATGTAAATGTATGATTACCATTATGGTGAATATTATGCTATATATGGTGAATATTACAGTATGGTGAATATTATGTCAAGTTTCATACGAGGATTTCAAAATATTAAGAAAAATAAATTTATAAGCCCACCTTGGAGGTTTGTCATGCAGAAATAGCAATCTGTCACGTGATCCTTTCCTTCTCTCCAAATCATGGGAATTCCAAAAGGCAAAGATTTCGCTCTGCCTTTGCTCCATCTTCTCAAATTTTCAATGCACGTCTTGCAGCACATATGAGGGGCGAATGTCCTGGTCCCCTAGCTTAATTCCAAAGTATGCTCTATACATTGTCTTCACAAATTTAGTGATTTGGGACTGGTTATTTGGCATGGTAACCGTCCCACATATGTAGCAGAATCTATTGGGATCATTTTTACACGCTCTATTCATTATGAAATATTTTATCTATATGCCTGAAAAGTAAAAAAAGATATTATACAAGTGAAACAAGTGATGATAGATGTTACTGTTCCAATTCCGCTTTGACAAAATCACGAAAAATTCTATTTTACTTATGAGGCCATAGCCGGATAACCTGAGCTGATTGAGAAAAACGGATTGCAGATTCGAAATCAGCAGGAAAAACTCTAAGAATCACTTACAAAACCCTTGACAGCAAAATTGATGCATACCAGTGTTATACGTTCACCTCAAATTATTTTGGCCCCGCTTTAAAGGCTATATATATCCGCGTTAGACCGACGTCTGTACTAAAGTTTCGGGAGTAGTTCTATTTTCATTAGGAAATTAATCAGTTTGTTTCAGCCAAAGAACTCCGATTCAGACAGCATAAACGATTGTCTATTAGCAAGGTGGACCTCACGAAGGGTTGGATAAAAGCTCAATCGTACGTTTTCAATGTTCGTACATTCCGCGAGGAGCTGCTTCACAGTTGTCGCAAAAGGGTACAGGGTCACCCGACACAAGATAGCCATGGATGGTACGTGTGGCGCCGATTCGGAGAGGTGTGCTAATGTCACCTCATATCGTCAAATTTTGTTGAATGAAACAATACCATAACCCAGTGGGTAATCGGCTGGCACCATTGCCCGGGATCCCCACACGAGCCGGAATCCAACTAGTAAAAGGTTTATGTCGTGTGGAAATAAGAAAGCCACTGCTGTATTTTCTGTACCACAGGATGAGCCGAATTATAATGCTAAATATCCAAAAAGTACTTTGGGAATCCGTGTATATTACAAAAGATGAGAGGGGAAGATGAACGATGCACAGTAATGCTAACCGAATAACGAACAATTCTGCTGTAAAAATGGAGGCATAAGAAGGCGAGGATAGGGATTCAGCAGATGTCAGAAAAACAATGATGAGACGCCTACGGAAGATTTTAAACCACCTGTATAAACGGGTGCAGCACCGGCATGAAAAACTGAAAGGCTCATAGTAAAGACTACGTACAACCAGATCTGATACCTGGCTTTTATTTAAAGATGTAGAGTCTCGTAGCAATGAGGAAAAAGGATCTGCCAAGGAGGGATGACGTGGAAATTAAAAGCCATTACTTCTGAATGACCCAATCCTACTGATTCAGAGAGAAATTGGGTTGACAAAGTGAAAGATCAAGGTTTTTCCGATCATGAAAGGCTCATTTATGACAACTGATAACCAAGTTAGATAACACTGGGCAACACGTATTTTATTGAATGATATCTGACACTTGATTCTAGGTAATTTGGGTGCGCTGAATACGAATTTCAACTCGGTTTGGCTCTATCAGGTCCTGATTCTTGTCGACAGCCTATGTGCCATTTTCCAGATTTTTCAAATTAGGACTACAAAATTAAGTCATGTGTTAAATTTTTTTTTCAAGTTTCATGAATACAAGCAGTTCAAGCTACAGTAAAATTACATTATAACGATAGAAATGACTTAAAATAAAAAAACAAACAGATATGAAGCTTTCACTGTGGCAAAAATTTTCTTTTGTAAGACTTTCTAGCGTATTTGCTTGTTGATGGCAGGTCTCTTTTCAAGCACCAGCAGTAATCAGCCATCATGTGGGAATCCCAGCGGCCTTGGTACCGTTCCTCCATAATTTTGATATCTTGGTGGAATCTCTCCCCTTGTTCGTCACTTACATCACCTAAATTACTTGGAAATTGGTCAAGATGGCTATTCAAAAAATGCATTTTTATGCTCATATTGCAACCTAACTCTTTGTAGTCCCTTAAAAGTTTTTTTACGATTTCTTCGTAGTTATCTGCCCTATAATTGCCTAAAAAGTTTTCTATCAAGTCCACGAATGAGAACCAGCCATTTTTTTCGCGTTCATTCATGACATTAGGAAAATTGCTGTCTTTAATCATTGTTCTTATTTGTGGACCGTCGAAAATTCCCGCCTTGATTTTTTCATAACTTAAACTTGGAAATTTTGAAGTTATGTATTTGAAACACTCGCCGTTCGTATCTAAAGCTTTTACATATTGTTTAATGAGGCCTAGTTTTATATGCAGAGGAGGAAATATGATTTTATCTCTGCTCACTAAAGGTGGATTAATTACGTTTTTTTCTCCGACAGTAAGTGATGTTCGTGCTGGCCAGATTTGTTTGAAATAATGTTCTTCCTTGGCTCTGCTGTCCCATAAGCAAAGGAAGCAGGGATATTTAGTATACCCTCCTTGTTGTCCTAGCAGAAAATTAACCATTTTTAAGTCAACACATATGATCCACTCGTGCTCCCTATATTTGATAAGATTTAAAACCTTTTCTATATGTTCATACTTTTCTTTTAATTTTGTTGAGTGCCCAATCGGTATCGAGCCGTATAGATTGCCATTATGCAACAACACACACTTAAGACTTCTTTTCGAACTGTCTAAAAACAAGCGCCAATCATTTGCATCGTAAGACTCAACCCCCATCTTCTTTAACAAACCAACTATGTCGCAGCAATATACTAAACTATCCTCTGTTCTAAAATATTTAACAAGTTCTTCTCTTTTTCTGTAAAATGAAATGTATGTGTTTGAAGTAAGCAAGTTTTTCTCTAAGTCTTGAAGCTAAAATTTCCGCAGCCTTTTTTGGCAAATTTAGATCCCTTACAAGATCATTCAACTCGGCCTGGTTAAACTTTTGCGGATCGTTTTGACTTTCAAATACGCTGGGGTCAAAATCGGTGTCTGACTCCTCAAAGTGCATAACAATATTTTCAGGAACATCTTCAACTAATTCTTGAGTTGGCAGACCCTTAAATTTTGGAATGGGGATCTCATTTGAATGTAGCACAGGTCGTATCGCGGTGTCGAAATTTGGGTACTCGATACAATGTTTATTTTTCTTAGTGAAGCCCGAAGTCTTGACAAAGCAAAGGTAGCAATCGGTCTCGTGGTTAGTAGGCTCTCGCCACACCTGATATGGAAAAAAAATTGTAAAGCGTTAACAAAAGCGACGAGAGACTTGTTTTTATGAATTTTATCAAAAGTTATCACCCAAACATTTAACATTTCTATGTGTTTCAACCTTATGCAATATTTGAGATTCTTATAAACATTTTCTGTAAATTTTTGTTTATGTACCTAAGTTACAATTACATTTAGGTAAGTTACAGTATACTAGTGATTAAATTACGTAGTTTTATGAAATCATAAACTTACCATCGAACTCCAAAAGGTATTTTTGAATCCGAACCCTTCGTCCAATGTCGCAGTCTTTCAATGCATATAGTGCAGGCTTTATGTGGAGCCCACGATTTATCTTGGTCCCCCAGTTTTATGCCAAAATAAGCTAAGTAAGCTCTTTTTACGAAGTCAGTTATATTTGCTCGTTGATGTGGAAGTGTAAAATTTCCACATATATAACAGAAGGAATCAGGGTTGTTTTTGCATTTGAACTTTCTAGTGCTTGATGACATATTGCTTGATTGTTCTGCCAATTTGTAAAGGTATTTAAAGCCCTTAATTCATATAAATTTAAGAAAATCTGAAATATAAACACAAAAATTAGTTTAAATAGGTACTTATTATGAAATAGGTACTTACAATCTATGAAATTAAACTAGAAACACGGATGAGTAGGTACAATATAAATTACGTCTAATTAAATCAACTATATTAAATCACGATGACAAAATTACTCACTAAATCATATGCCAATTCAAAATTATGTTAATGCCCAAACTTAATTAACTAACTCAACTGACTGACTGATTGACTGACTGACTGACTGAATTGACTGATTAACTCTGGAAACGAGTCGCTTTTATATATTTTAGTTGTCCCTCTAGAATACTCTACAGAGAACAGGAACGCTCGAGAAAATTTTAGAATTCTATGATATTTTTAGCTTAATTTACTAATATTAAAATGGGTTAAAAATGACAAAATTAAAAATATTTTTAGGGTGTTACATATAAAAATATACATAATACAACAATACCATAACAATAGGTACAAATACCTAGATAAAAACCTAGTTGCATAATGTGTAACTGCAAAAAGACTTAGCGAGTATTGAGAAAAAAACCTTTTTATGAATACGACGAAAGAGGAGGGGTGTTGAGCAAAATCAGGACCTGATAGAGCAAAACCGAGAAAAAATTCGTGCTCAGCGCACCCAAATTACCTAGAACTAACTGTCAAATCTAATTCAATAGAGAAAAAGTTGAAATTTGTTCCCCAGTGTAATCTACGTGTACGTAAACAACATTTTACACGATAAAAGGCCCTATAGAAAAATAAAGATACGTCGAAAAGAAGTTCCCGATGTTCAACCCGAGCACGGAAGGTGTGAAATGAGGAAGAGGAGGTACATCCGCTGGACAGTTCCGCAAATGTAGTTGCAAGGAGTTCAGAAACTTCCTGGGGGGGGGGGGTAATTAGGTCCGCATCCTCTTTGAGGACCGGTTGTCTGATGGATGAATATTTACGCAATATTCTGCGAACATCATTCCATATGTTGGAAACAGGAATCTGCGAAGTAATACTAGAAATGACGGAGGATACAGTGAACCCAAGTAGAGGCCTTTCCGTACTCAGTGCAGTCTTGCTGTAAAGTACACAAACTGCCGCAACGCTTTCTTTCCTTCCCGAACTGTCTCCCGACAATCAGAAGTCCATCAAAGAATCCAGATTTTCACACGTGAATAGTTAAGCTACATTCAAATTTCAGGTGAAAATTAAAACAGGGCGATAAAATTACTGATATACAGGGTGTCCCATAAGTCCGGCATCATAGGAGAAATTCATATTTTTCTATTTCTACAAACCATAATTCATATGTTCGGGATGCCAATTTCCCGTCCACCATTCTGTTCAGTGACGAGGCTGTTTTTTATGGAAATGGTGAGGTAAATCGACAAAACACCCGCTACTGGTCTCAAAACAACCCTCACTGGTATACCTCTTCAAAGAAACAAGGTGCATCTCGGATGATGGTATGGTGTGGCATTTGGAAGGATCGGATCATAGGCCCCCTCTTTTTCGATGAACATGTCACTGGAGGCACCTACCGACGTATGCTCAAGGAAGAAGCATTTCCCAGTGTCTTGAACGAAGAAGGAAATTTCCCAACATGGTTCCAGCAAGACGGCGCTCCTGCGCATTACAGCACCCAAGTAAGGGAATACCCGTACCAACAATTCCCTGGTCATTGGATAGGACGTCGAGGGCCTGTGGAATGGCCAGCTAGAAGCCCGGATCTCACGCCACTAGATTTTTATCTCTGGGGCCACTTGAAAGCGCTGGTATAAGCAGAGAAAATTAGGTGTGTTGAACATTTGCGGCAGCGCATTATTGGGGCATGTAACACCATTACTCCTGACATCATTCACCGTGTGCTTGCTGACTGGGTATCACGTCTGAATTTGTGTATTGAAAACAATGGTGGCCATATTGAGCACGTTCTGTAAATAAAAGCTTTTGTTTTGCCTTTTTTTATTATTTTTCCTATGATGCCGGACTTATGGGACACCCTGTATATTTATATAAATAATTTTATCGCCCTATTTTTATTTACACACACACACACACACACACACACAATCCTTGAATAAACATGAAATTTTTAGTTAAATAATAAAAACACAAAATTCAGTGTTTTTATAGTCTTATTTTACACACGAATAGTTCAGCTACATTTTTCCATTCAGGAAGCTTTTTTATATGGAGTGGCCTTGGTGAGGACAGTCCCCATAATATGTAAAAAGCTAACTTTTTTTATATTTCACCCAATTACTACATAGAAGCTTTGTTATTCATTTAGTCGAGAGCTTTACAATGCATTTTAATTTTTCCTCTAGGCCCAATTAAGGACTAAGACACGACACTTCAAAATATTGGGATAACAGTCTCCACTAATTTTTGGGAGGGGTCTTAACTTTTGAATTAATGGAGAGATTTAATTAAAATTTTACATTGGTCCTTTCAGTAGTAACCAGAGCTCGCATACCAAATTTCAAGGAAATCTGAAGTGGTGGTTCTCACTATTGCATGACTTCGAACGTACTGGCGCTTAAGCGACAATATCAGTAAGGAACTTTCTCAATGGCTGAAGAGAGGAGGCGAGGAATCCTCTTCAGAACGTTCAAATGCGCAATTTTTTCTTAAATTCATTGTGGTCAAAATAAAGGGGTCTGACCAGCAGAGGCGTTGCTGCTTTGGCGAAGTTTGATAGCAAAAAGAGCCATGGCATACGTAACGCCATCCCATACAAACAAATTGCAGATTTTCTTTCGGGGATACAATGTGTCAAATGTTAGGAGAAAGCGTGAAGTATCAACCAGCACGCCTATTGAGTCGTCTGACATCTACTACGGGTTGGCTTTCCAATCGAGTATGTAGATGTCCGTTTTCTCATTGTATCAGTTGCTCGGAGACACTAGCACTGTGTATCAGCTATCACTGTAAAGAGAAAGTTCGACAAAAAGAAAAAAGTTCGTTGTAATTGATTAAGAGGGACGACGCGTGGTCAACACCTAGCATCCAGCAAAAGGTGTAAGTGTGGTAAGTGCCCGACTCTGGGTTGCAGATTTGACCCTCAAAAGATCATTCCCATCACGACGTCCCTGTATATGAAAGCTACCACCGCAGGCCTTAGAAAAGTCATCAAATACGCCACAAGCAAGTTTCATTGAGCTTATCGACTTCAGTAGATATTGTCAATGATGGGGGTTATCATCCATCTGGCGACTCGGAGGAAATTTATTTAGGGAAATTGGATTAACGGGCTTACGACGTCGAAATAGATTTCTCCAACCATGGAGACGACCAGGTAACCAAGGTCACCAATCAGTCATAGGGAACATCAGGATTGGAAGTCCGTACAGCAGGGTTCTTTGTAATTGGTGGACCTTCCCTCGATTCAAAACGTTATTTAAAGCAAGTGTAGCCCGCGTTCAGAATGATGCGAACAAGGACATCCTCCGAATCCAAAGAATAAAGGAGGAGGGCAGGCAATTTTCGAGGAGAATCCATATCTGCAGTCCTTAAACTTATCGGGTTATTGACCAGAGTATCATGGGGCGGTATCGCTTGATGACGACCGAGCCCACCTCCCTCCTGGAGTGGGGCTACTACCGTTGCCTGAACTTCCGAGAACAAGGCTAGTAGTAGTAGTACTGTTGTAGTAATAGTAATAGTAGTAGTAGTAGTTAAGGATAGATATCCATACAAGAACAAGGCTCGTGAACAGTTTGGTCCGGCCCTTCCTCCGCGACCACACCAGGATGAGACCCTATCAGAGAAACAAATTCCCCGCTAGCACATCTCAAGTTCCTCAAGGTGCGCAAACCCTTCCAAGCACCAACTGTGCGAGGTATCATTAGTAATGTATAAACTCTTTCGACGCACATGTCCTTTTGTATCTTAACGGGTCTCGCACGTAAAAATGGCCTTTATCCAATAATTGTTATGGGTGGCAATTTTATCCTGGGAATGAATAACCGCATCCCTACATTACAGAACACACACATTACCCAATAAATAAATAATGCTTGGGATTATTTAACCTTCGTAAGGGTAAAGTTCATGTAACGGGCAAAGGAGATACAATTTACGCGGGATCCCGACAGAAATGTCGCCGAGACCAGAGAAAAAGGTCTCGAAACCGGCCTCGAGTCCTACATCACTGGATCCCGATCATCTAAAGGTCGCTACATCATCCGAACGTAGAGGACGGGGTTCACCTATCCAATTACTGGACAGACCGAACGTCGCTTAAGTTTTTGCCGTAACAGGAACGCACTCAAATCAATTACGTACAACGAGGATATATACAGATCCCCACTGGGAACGGAGTATCAACCGAGTCTCGGGGATCTACAGTAGCGTTATCTTTCATGAGAAGGTCGGGACTTACCTCTCGTAGTACGTCGGGCGAGACTAATGTCTCTATTTACACGCATCTCAAACCGTTTCCATTCCTCCTCTATGTTTCTCGTTAACTAGAGTGTCACATTTACCGTATATCAACACGTTTCTTTATACATTTACTACTTACATCCTTCCATCTTTACGCGGCCTTCCTCCGCTTCTCTCGCCTACGCATTCACTATTTTACACCTTTTTCACAATTCTATCATTATTCATTCTCTTCACATAAGAGAGCATACTATCTTCCGTTCTCAGCTCCAATGACTCACTCCACACCTTTCCCGAACATCCTCATACGGTCAATTCACTTTACACCAATTATATTTCTCAAATTATTCATCTCGACTTCTCTCACTTTCAGAAGTGAATTTTCATCCCAAACGAGTGCCTCGCATCTACACATCAGTCTTATCACCAATACACCTTCATGTAAACCTTTTGCTGCATTCTTTTTTTTTTTGTACATGGAGGGGACAATGGTGAGTGACCGCAAAAACGCCCCTCCCATAGAGGAAGGAGAGAGCCAAATTCAAGGTCCAGGGTTTTCGAGATGCCTGCACACTTCGTTTGAAAGATTGGAGGTTATAGAAAGGAGGAAAAATGACTAAGATTGTTCCAGAATTCACTGGTTGAGTAGATGAAAGATTGCAAATACCGATTAACCCTCGCGTTAGAGAATTGGACAAAAAAGGAACCGAATGTCGAAAGTCTGGTAACGAGAGTGAGACAACATTGCGCGAACAGAAGGGGAGTGAAGACAGTAAGAGGCAGGGGAAATGATGAGAAAAAGCCTTTGATTCCACCTGGTTAAGTATAGCTGTGTGGGTTGAGTCACCCCACACACGAGAAGCGTACTACTCCATATATGAGCGGACGAGACCCCTGCACGGAGATACCAACTGAGTAGGTGGGTAAAGAAACTGCCGAGCCGGTACGGCAAAACTTACCTCTTAGAAGTGTTGTTGTTTTGGAAAGGAAACACCAAGAATGTTAAGAGAAGGGAAAGGATTGATTTGTGTATTGTTGAAGGTAAGGGGATAGTCGTGGGAAAGATTGTGACGAGTAGGCGGATGAAGGACAGTTTTTGAGGCATTGAAAGCCACGAGGTTTTCTCTGCCCCCAATCAGAGATAGAAAGGTCAGGTCAGGTCAGAGGTCAGGTGCACCATAGCCGTCCGAGGCGAATCATGGACTGTCTGTTAAGAGGGACGCTTTGTGAGGATAGTGGAGAAGTGAAGAGTGGAATCATCGGCACTGGAGTGGATAAGACAGGAAATGCGATTTAATAGCTCATTGATAAATAAAAGGAAAAGATTGGGTGACGGGACAGAGCCCTCAGGAACACCACTATTATTATTAGCTTTAGGAACAACAGCGGCCATTTACAACTGCGGCTATAGATCGTCCAGAAAAGAAATTAGAGAGAAGGTATAGATAGGATAGAAACCAAAGGAAGGCAGTTTGGAAATGAAGGACTTGTGCCAGGCTCCATCGAAAGCTTTTGTTGTCTAGCGCAATAGCAAAAGTTTCACCGAAATCCCGAAAGGAGAATGACCAAGAGTAAGAGATATGCAAGAAGATCGCCAGTAGAGCGTCCCTTGCGGAACCTATACTGACGATTTGAAAGTAGATTGTGAGAAGAAAGATGTTTAAGAATCTTCCTGCTGAGGATAGATTCAAAACTTTAGAAAAGCAAGAAATCAAAGCAATTGGACGATAGTTAGAGGGTTGAGAACGGTCACCCTTTTTCGGGACAGGCTGAATGAAAGCGAACTTCCAGCAGGAAGGAAAAGTACCAGATGAAAGACAAAGAAGAGAGTCTGCCTAGGCAGGGTGTCAACTAATGATGCACCGGAGCTCCGGCTCCGGCCGAGCAGGAGTTCCGGCCATTTCAGAAAACCTCCTGCTCCGGCCGGAGGTGCCAAGTACACCAAACTCAATTGTGACAACTTTTAGTTTTAATTCTATAAAACTATAAAACCTCATTTCTGCACCAATCCGAATATTTCAGTTCTCGGGTGACTAATACTAATTTATTTTTTGAGTGATCAGTGATTGTATTAATAATTGATTTGATATAGGCTACTTTACTCAGCATGACATCATAAGTTTCATAACCTAAGGATATTCTGTTCAATGAGAATTTTTAGAGAAATTAGCACACACAAAGCATAGAAAGTCGACTTTTATAAAGTTTAAATTATTAAAGACTTAATAATTTAAAATACAGGACTATAATATATAAACCCTAAAGTTTGCCTGGTGGGATAAAGGTGGTGTAATACACTTTGAAACCTTACCACACAACCAAACAATCACCGCTCAAGTCTACTGTCAACAACTGGATCGATTGAACACTGCACTAAAAGAAAAGAAACCTCCTTTGGTTAATCGGAAAGGAATCGTGTTCCACCACGACAACGCACGTCCTCATACCACTCGGATCACTTCTGCAAAAAAATTGAAGAGCTTGGGTGGGAAAAACTTCCACATCCTCCAGACCTTGCGCCTTCGTATCATCTCTTCAGGAGTCTGCAAAACTATCTTGACGAGAAACAGTATACTTCTTTAGATGACCTGCACACCAGTCTTTGTACGTTTTTTGCCTCAAAACCGCCTGAATTTTATAAACATGGCATTGAAAAGCTTGTAGGACGTTGGCAGTGTGTCACTGATTCCGATGGAAAATATATACTAGATTAAAAAGTTTTTTTTTTTTTTTTTATCCTTCAAATTCCGATCTAAAAAACATTACTTATGGGATGACCTGATACTTTCAATTTCTAATGTACCTGTACCGCTTTTATGAATCATACACTCCAATCATTTAAATTCCTTCACAACCTCTAAATTTTCTCCAATCATCACAATATTAAATGCCAACTATTTTTATCTCAGAGACAAGAACCTTATTTATATTCACTTTCAATAATCTTCATTCCCATTACGTCAACAAACATTGATGAATTCATGCCTAATTCATTTTCTGATTCAACCGGAAGTACCATGTCATCAGCATGTATCAGATGCAGCAGCAGCAGCTACTCATTTACTCCTCTCTAGTATTTTCTTTCATTTCACGCATTACCCCATCCATATACACAAACAGGTGTGGCAACATCACATACCCCTGTTGTATTCCAACATTAATACTAAACCAGTCACTGAACTTACCCTTTACTCTTACAATAGCACAAAACTTTTCCCTGTATATAACTTCCCTTAGACACCATTACTAGGGGTTAAAACCGGTATTGAAGTAGTACAAATAATACCGATACCGATATTATAGGTTTTCGGTATTGACAAAAATTGCTATTGTAAAATTTAGGCAATTTAGTCCTCCGATAAGACTGAAGTGGAAGCAGATTCATTACTGAGTGAATACATGCAAGAAATGGACAAACTAGGAAAAGTGCCATCTAAAAAAAATTCCATTGATTTTGATGTTACTAATGAATTTAAAAGCTTGGAAGTTACTTTACAGAGAAGTGAGAATTTAGAGAAGCTGTACAAGGCACTGCTTTCAATTATACCTACAAGTGCAGAATCAGAAAGAGCCTTTTCTGCTGCAGGCCTATTTCTGACGAAACTGAGATCAAGTCTATCTGAACAATCCCTAGATGCTCTTTGTTTCCTCAAAGCATACTTTCAAAATCAAACTAAGAAATAAATATTTAGATACTAATAATTTCTATCTACCCCAGTAGTTGTATAATAATATGCTAAAAAAAAATTCAAATAATATTTTTATTACAATTTAGTAATTTACTGTATAAACTTTTTCGAATAGATGCCATCTATTTGGAGTTGGGTCATTAATTTATAGTAAATATGGTGAGTACTGCAAGTCCCTCAGACTTGTAGGAGGGTTGGTAGGGTGGCACTATAATAAATCAAAATAAATTATTTTTTTCATAATACCGATATCAATACCGGGATTAGCATAATTGCCTCCAAATACCGGTATTTAAAATTTTCGGTATTATGCAAGACAATTTTATATATACTAGAGGTACTCAATATATTTTGCCCCACCCTTTTTTCTTAGCTAAATAATAGGCCATGGGGCTGAAATGTCTTTTGGGCCTAAGTTTGAACTTTCTGCGCTTCACATAACCGGATTTTTCCAGTTTGAACCTCCCCTCCATGTACAAAACCGCTTCTAAACGCCCTTGTATAAAACCGATGGTTAACAGTTTCGAAAATGACGTCTGACAGTGATGTGTGTCGTAAACAGAGCTGTTATCGAGTTCTTAACCGCAGAGAAGGAAACAGTTGGAAATATTCACAAACGTCTACAAAACGTTTACCGAGATGCTGTTGTTGATCGAAACACAGTTGGATGCTGGTCTAAATGTGCGAGATCATCGGAAAAAGGGAGAGCCAGCCTCAATGAGCCACACAGCGGTCGCCCGGCATCGACTGTGACATAATTCAGGAGCGGCTCGCAGGTAGGCACTGTGGAACTGCAGCACCCCCATGATCTTATGATCTTTATATTTAAATATTTAAAATAGCCTCTGATTGTTTTTTTACAATGAACTTTGAGTTTTTAAATCAGATTATATCCTTTTTTCCTTAAAATATTTCAATGCCGAACGAATGAATCACGAAAGTAGCTTCAGTCTTCCCGTGGAACTGCGTACTTAACAGTGGCGGACGTACGAAGAGCGAGTCAGAATCGCGGGTTTAAGAGAATCCAAAGCACTGTGGACAGAGCAGTGCCAATTTGTTTGTTTGACGTGGTAGTTGTGTTGCTGTATCGTTTGCTAATTCGAAATTTAATTTCCGAATTGCATTTATCAATGATTCGTTATCATTTATTTTTTGTCGTGAGATTGAAGTTAATTATATAATAATTGGATTATTTACAATATATAGCTTTCATTTCTTAGAAATATTTTTCGCTCAGAATAAAAACAGAAGAATGGAATTTGTTTATAAATAAAGTTTTTGGCAAATTCGAAATTACCCGTTAAGCGTAAGTACCCTATAATTGATTTTATGATACTATTTACTTATTTTTATGACTGAGTAGTGAGTAGTTATCTATTTATCTATTCAACTTTCTCTCTCTCTCTCATATAATATATATATATATATATATATATATAAAATCGACACAATTGTTCGCAATTTCTGAGGCAGCACCCCCATAACAAAGTCACGAGCCGCCACTGCATCTCACTGTGCAACGTGCTAACAGCATCATTCGATCAAATCGGCGCGTCACATACAAGGAGCTATCACTGGAGCTAGGAATTAGTGAAGGAAGTGTGAATACGATAATTCACCAACTGGGATACTCAAAAGTGTGTTCACGGTTCGTTCCTCGAGAACTGACTGACAAGATCACAAAGCCCAAAGAAAAAAAATTGCTTCCATGTCGTTGGTTTGATACGAGACAGAAGGGGATGACTTCCTTTCACGAATTGAGACTTGGGTACACCACTTTGAACCTGAAACAAAACGCCAATCCATGGAGTGGCATCACGCAGACTCCCCACGCAAGTATAGTTCAAACTGGCTCCCTCTGCACCATCTTCTGGGACATGAAAGGGGTGATTCTGGTGGACATTATGAAGAAAGGACAAACAATCAACTCGGACGCATATATTGCTACCTTACAGAGACTCCAAAGACGTATAAAGCGAGTTCGACCGGAGAGAAAACTGGAAGACGTCCTTCTTTTGCACGATAACGCAAGACAGCACAACAGTTTGCAAACAAGAGAAGCCATCACAAAAATGCCTTTGACTGTGTTACCCCACCCGTCATACAGCCCGGATCTGGCACCTTCAGACTTCCATTTGTTTGGGCCAATGAAGGATGCTATTCGTGGAAGAAAGTTTCAGTGACGATGAGGTTGTTGAGGAGGTTAAGAGGTGGCTCCAGCGGAACCCAGCGGACTTTTATTTGTTTTAGAAATACAGAATCTGGAGGCCTGTTCATTATTCATAATTTTTCACTGGCCTACGTAAATATATATATATACGGGCCAACTGTATACTTTTTATACCTGATGAGTCTGAAATAGAGATTTTGCTGGTTTGTTATTCACTGTAACCACATCTGTAAGCGTTATATACACCTTCTCCTTATCACTTTCGCAGTTCATTCAGGTGTCTCACTGCAAACACGCGATCAACACATCCTCTTATCTAAAAGAGCCTTGTTCATTTCCAACTGACAGATCGTTGATCTTTTATAATATTTTTCACTTTTTTTATCTATACTTAAAAGACTTGCATCCCTATAATTTTTAGTCACTTCTTTCACATTTATTTTTATACATTGATATAATTACAGTTCTTGTCCACAACTACTCAAATATAATTTTACCTCCACTTTTAATAATTTCACTACATATCCCATCAATTCCTGCCAACTTTCTTTTCTTTAGTTTGCGTACTACCAGTTTAACCACTACTTACTCGAGAACTTCCACGTATTGGTATACATACGCCACCGAAAAGAAACCGCATTCACATTTAAATGCTCCCCCTTCATCTACCTCACCTACTATCTACTGTAATCACCTGCCCATCATCATTACAACACGTTCTACACTCTGCCCCAATAGCCTTAGGCACACTTCCAGAAATTACAAGAAAGCTGATTGGGAACAGTTCAAAATACAGACTGAGGAACAATTCACCACATTAAACAGCACACCCATCATAAACATCAATACAACACTCAAGACATTTAATCAGATCATCAATAATGCAAATAAATACATACCCAAGGGCAACATTAGTGTTATTTTTTATTTTATTGGGTTCAGAATCCCAGCTGAACCGTCAACGGCCAAGTTCTGAAGGGCCAGTTTAACCTACTGTACAACCCAAGTTAAGCTAGACTAAAAACTTACGGACTTGGAGGTCCTATTAGGTCCTACCTCAGGGTTGCTGACTCGATGTGGGCCTACCTTAGGCCTCAGTTGCATAAAATTAAGATAAAAAACAAAAGGGGCACTATTTATGGTCTTCTTTCTAAACCTTGCAACACCACCGCAACCTGCACCATTACACGATGCAACAATCTTGTATCTATACAACCAAACTGAATTGCAAGAGAGCTCTCTATAAGATCACGCCCTGTAAGTGCCGCATTGAACAAACGAGTAGGAAAGACGCGCAGTGCCCTCCAAAAAAATGATGCCACAAGAGTGCCCAAACAATGATGCCACAAGAGCCCAAAAATGCTAGCTCTAAATTAAGTGAATTTTTCACTAACCTTACAATTATGAGATGAATATATATGCACACACCTTAACTTAATATATACAAGCAATGCTGCATCAATCAGCTTAGTCATCATATCGCCTTGGGACAACAATGGTCAGGTACTACACAGGAATGACTCAAACTCTTGTAATTGAGAATGATTGGTCTGCCATTTTCTAAGCTCCATGCCAGCCTCCCTCATTATAGCTCTAGCTTCCCTGAATATCTGTTTAGCCATTTCTGTATTATCCACTGAACACAGCAAATCATCAACATAAAAGTTTTTCCTTTTGTGTTCACTAGTGTTAGGATAGACTTCAGAATATTTCTTAAAATGGTACTGCATAGTAGCTGCCAACAGAAATGGACTAGAGCTGAGGCCAAACAACACTGACTTCATTCTATATGCTTGAACTTTAGGTTCATTTTCCAACAAGTCTTTCGTATCCACCCACAGATACCTTACTGCATCTCTGTCTTCTGGTTTTAACTTTATCCGCAAAAAGGCTTGCTTCACATCTGCAGTCAATGCTACTCTATCAAACCTGAATATCAGTAACAAGGAAAATAAATCTGCATTTAAATTTGGCCCAGCATCCAAACAGTCATTCAAGGACACACCACCTTTGTCCTTGGCTGAGCCATCAAAAACTACCCTCAGTTTGGTGGTAGTTTCGTCTCGCCGTACCACTGCATGGTGTGGCAGATAATGTGCCTCCTGGCTCACCAGCTCACCTTGCACCCTTTCAGCATAGCCCTCCTTTACATAGCTTAGGATGGCCTCATTGTATTCAATTAACAACTCATTTTTTCTTAGCCTGTGCAATGAAGTCTCCAACCTTCTATTAGCTAGCTGAAGGTTTGAACCGGGTTTGCAAGAATCCTTCCAAGGGAGGCCAACTTCATAGCAACCATCTCTTTTTCAAATTGCTCTAAAACATCACTGTTCACTGTACTTGCCTGCTCCTCCTGTTTGTCCTTTATGCCAATGGATTCAAGTTCCCAAAACGCTTTCAAATGCCTTTCCAAACCATGGCTGTTCTCAATCTTACCAAAAAGAGCTTTAACCTCCATTTCATTGCAATAGCTACCATGTAGCATCCAGCCTAGCTTACTTTCAATAGCTACCGGACCTCGAAATGTGCGGACAATATTACCAGTGATGAAGTCCCAGTAATAGTCCGCTCCAATCAAGACTAATATCTTCTGTTCCTTCAAGCTTATTATTGCCCAAATTAATTCCTTTAACTTGCAATTCTTGGACACATGCCATATCTAAACAAGCAGTGACTGGAGCACAAAGTTCCTCAATCTCTACAGCTTGGACCTTGTGGTAACAACCCCTTAACCAGAACTTCTACCTTCTTAACTTTGGTTCGGTTTTGAACGGAACCCCCAACCCAGAAATTCTTAAATTTTCCCTAAGTTCTTTAAACTTCAATTTTCTAGAAATTCTGGTCTTAATAAAGCTAAACTGGCTACCACTATCAAACAACACTCTTACAGTAGCTTCTCCATCATTCCAATTAATAATGCTGCAGCTGTTTGCAATAATCCACCTTTACTTTTACTCCCTTTCATAGCAGTGGCATGTGCCACTGATGTCTCTACTTCTGGGGAAGGCCAACTAGGTGTTTTCACACAATAATGGCTGATGCCAGCCATGGCATTTTTTGCACAAAATTTTAAACTTACAAAACCTTGCTCTGTGACCTTTCAAAAAACATTTAAAACATGCTGTGGACTTAGTTACCCTGTCCTTTCTCTCTTCAAAGGGTAAAGCCTCACCCACCTCACATTTATATGACTTGTGGTTGCCTTCGCAAAATATGCATTCCTTGATTCCCTTTAATGTATTCTCCGAGGATGCATGTAGAGCTGACACTGTACCTGGGCTATTCCTTTTTGTAGAAACTTTGGTGCTGTGCCTGCCTTTGTCCCCTTGTTTAACATCCCACTGTGCAAACTCAATTCCCTCTCGTCTTGCTAATTCTGTGCCTAAAAGACTCTCAACATCTACTGAAGGGGGATGTACACATGTTCTGTAGTGTGTCCCCTACTTAATTCGAGCAAAATTGAGCTAGGCAATTTAGACTCCAGTATAGTGACCAACATTATACCATACCTTTCCATTCCTACACCCAAGTTGTCCAGGGATCTAGTTCTAACTTCAAATTCATCATATAACTGCTGTAACTCCTTGACACTATTGGGATTATTAACAGGAGGTATAGCTAAAAGTTCACGGAGGTGGCTTTTAATTAAGATCTCTGGTTTACCAAACCGTTTCTTTAATATATTCCAAGCTACATTATAATTAGCCTCTGTTAATGCTAATGCTGCTATTGTCTTTGCTGCCTCCCCTTCCAAGAGGGACTGCAAATAATTAAACTTCTCCACCGCACTTAACACTTGACTAGAATGAACTGCTGATTGAAAACTGTCTGCCCATCCTTGCCATTCCTGGATAATCTCAGAAAATGCTTTGAGTACAAGCTTCGGTAATTGAACTGCAGATCTGTTAACCTTAACTTCACAAACACCATTTGTTGAGGGTTGTGTTTCATTATTAGACCTGGTCTCTAACTGTACTGAGCTGCTAAACTCTTTTGCTCTGTGGCATACTTTAATTATGTCATCAATAATCTCTTCAAAGTAAATTATGTTATTTTCTATTTCATCCTCTTCTATAAGAGCCTCAATTTTAACATTTACTTTGCTTAGAGCAACCTTTTTAGTTTCTAATATGGAAAGCTGCGCAGTCACTAAGCTTAAATCCTCTTGCTCTATGGCAGAATCTATAGTGGCAATGACCTTTGTAGTTAGACCTTTGTAGGTGCTTCTCCTATTTTTAAACTGGTTCAATTCAGCTGCACTCATCTTCAATGCAAACAATTGGGCTCAATACCAAATAAGCTGAATTGGCAAAAATACTTAACCAAACTGATCAAACTCAAATTTTTTTTTTTTTTTTTTTTTTTCAAATAAACTGAATTGCTTGGTTGGGGTACTGACCAACCACCAGTATGGAATACCAAATTTTCCACCCAAGTAACTGGCGCACTGAAGTCTGCAACCTTCGCCTACGAACAATAAACCAAAATTGACCAAACCGGTAAAATGTAGGCCCAAAACAACGACAGACTAGTGGCCAAGTTTCGCAATTGGGCGACCAAACTTTCTACCCTGGGACCTTAACTCAATTATGCTCAACCCGTCTAGGCCTAACTTGGGCTACAATTTGTACAATCAGAACTTTGTCGAAAAATAGTTACCGACTCAGTCTTGGGCCAGAATCCGGTTCCGAAGGACCATGTTATTTTTTTATTTTATTGGGTTCAGAATCCCAGCCGAGCCGTGAACGGCCAAGCTCTGAAGAGCCAGTTTAACCTACAGCCCAAGCTAAGCTAGACTAAAAACTTACGGACTTGGAGGTCCTATTAGGTCCTACCTCAGGGTTGCTGACTCGATGTGGGCCTACCTTAGGCCTCAGTTGCATAAAATTAAGATAAAACACCACAAAAGGGCACTATTTATGGTCTTCTTTCTAAACCTTGCAACAACACAACCTGCACCATTGCACGATGCAACAATCTTGTATCTAAACAACCAAACTGAATTGCAAGAACTCTCTATAAGACCACGCCCTGTAAGTGTCGCATTCATCAAACGAGTAGGAAGGACGCGCAGTGCCCCCCCAAAAAATGATGCCACAAGAGTGCCCAAAAATGCTAGCTCTAAATTAAGTGAATTTTTCACTAACTTTACAATTATGAGATAGATATATATATACACCTTAACTTAATATATACAAGCAATGCTGCATCAATCAGCTTAGTCATCATATCGCCTTGGGACAACAATGGCTCTTCCTCTAGATTTTCTAACAATTAGGAAATACAACCCAAATTACACTGGAGAAATAGCCCACCTCATAAGGCAACGTAACAACCTCAAACATAAAACACAAACACCACACACAGAAGCCATAAAACAGCAGATACAACAGCTCAACACAACACTAAACAACAAACTCAAAGAAAAACAAACATTTAGAGAATTCATAGCACTAAACCACTCCACAGATACATCCAGGCTATACAAGACTATAAACAGCATTACTCACTCTAACAGCGGTATTCACACCTCACACGCGGCTATCTGTCGCAGCCAAAATAATATCCCAACATATACAAAACAAGCTAACATTCTGGTTAATCACTACGCAAAGATAAGTCGCTTAAACAGACAACCAGAAACACGCACACAGACAAACAGCCAGATACAAGTAAACCTACAGACTCGACACGACCATTACACCCTTCAATAGAGACCAGACCACCAAGATCAAAAACATTAAGAATTCGAAAGCTACTGGACCAGACAACGTATCTAACATACACCTTAAACACTTGGGCCCACAGGGAATACTAGCCCCCACAAATATAGCACATATTCATACTAACACTATTATTCTCGACATATGGAAACAAGGTAAAATTATTTAATACACTTCTCACACCAAACAAAAATCAAACAGAACCAGCTTCCTATAGACCCATTACTTTACTATGCACACCTTCCAAAGTAACAAAAAGACTAATCTTACAAATCACCAACCCACACATACCACTATCGCCTACTCAACATGGATTCAGACCTCACCACACAACCACGACATTACTCACTAGCCTCACGCAGCACATCATGGATGACCAACTCCAGACGACCAGCTCAACGTACACTATTAGCAACAATCGACATTAGTAAAGCATTTGATGCTATCCCACGCTTCCCTCTCAAACAAAATACTCAACACGAACATGCACACCACCACCAAAAGGTGGCTGAGCAACTATCTTTCAGGAAGATACTCATATGTCACATTTAATGGCAAGTCATCCAAAAACAAGCTTTTTCCGAACGGGGTCCCTCAAGGTTCTCTTCTCTCACCAACACTTCAACTTATACATGCATGACATTCCAACACCCATAGATAACAAGCTTACCTTATCATCATATGCAGAGGACATCACAAACATACACCCACAACATCGACACCGCTACAAATAACCTACAAACATAAACAGTATACAAGACTGGCTCACACACAATAGACTCAAAGTAGCGCCCACAAAATCAACCATAACCTTGCTTACAAGCAACACAAAAGAACACCAGATAAATCCACAGCTTACACTAAACAACACCAACATTCCACACACTCACAGCACCAAAATACTTGGGGGTCACATACAACACATTATCTTTTGCAAACCACATTCAGGACATTAAAAACAAATGTACGTCAAGACTTAACACGCTTAGGGTACTAACAGGCACAAACTTTGGACACCAGCAGGGAACAACATCACTCATATACAAACAATATATTCGCTCAGTTATGGACTATGCTAGCCCATGCTGGGCACCCATTATCTCAAACACACGCACAAACACCTTACAGACAATACAAAACAACGCAATTTGTATCATTACAGGATGCACTCAAACACCAATAGAACACCCGCACACAAACAAAAATACTGAAAGTTAGGGAACATTTAGACATGAGGGGAAAACAATTCATGGCAGCAGCGACAACTAACCCACAACACCCTTGCCACTACATGTACAATCACGCACCGACACCTCGCACCATTAAGGTAATACCAGACACACATTATAATCAAATACTCCATTCCATACCACGCCCCACAGACATCACACAGTACAGAAAACATACACACACACACCTAACCCACAAAGCACTGACACGACTCGGTCCGAATACGGTCCTAGGTGCGAAGCCGCCATCCATTAACCGGTCAGAGACCAGCCTGAGCAGATCGGATCGAGTTAACTTAGCACGATTCCGATGTGGACATCACCCCAATTTACAGACATATAAACACAGACTAGACAACGCCACAGACGACACCCGCCACCCGTGCCAGGACACACCACAAACAATTGAACACATTATGACAGACTGTTGTACCGCTCTAGCCCAACATAGAACAGAACCCAACACAACATCACTAGTGCGCTGAACCTCTGGTCCACTCCGGAGAGGGCGATTGGTTACCCGCTTGCCGTCGGCTTGCTCGATCAGGGTGGGCTGATCGGCTAACCAACAACAACAACAACAACAACCATCTCACTAAAATAGTCTTAAATCTCTCGCGAAGTTGTTCCTCTTTGCGCTAACGCATTGATCATTGTCGATTCGTATTTTTCATATTACTTACTAGTTAGTCATTTTAAACAAAATTACCTTTGCAGTTCTTTTTTTTTTTTTGCATCTTCTACATACTGCTGCTCATTTATCTTCCTTCCCAAATCTTTCTATTTTTTACCACTCGCTAAACATCCTTCTCGCATTCTTTGTATAACTACTATCATCATCATCATCATTGCCAGGTTTACTCCGCAACATTCCCTAGCTCCAAGATTCTCTTCCTTTCTTTCACCGCATTCTTCTTCACCTCATCTTTCCACCACGCAATCGCTCGTCTCTTTTCACTCCATTTTGTATACACCCACCCACCCACACACATTACAACATGCATCCCTTTCATACGAGAAACCCCTCGCTATCATACCTTTTTAACCCTAGAAAGCCAGTGTGGGACCGCCGCACACATAGAAACTAGTGTCGGGTTTACATAACCCCATAACGAAAATTACATTTATAGGTTGAATTAAACAATTTATCGTTATTAAACAATAATAAAAATTAACTCGCGTTCAATAAGAGATCATTTCCGGAAAAAACAAATTACTTTCATTGTAATAGACCACGCTGTCTTTCAAGAGGTAATTAGAGAACGCGTACCCTACAAACATGTATATTGTATTAAATTTAGCGCTACTGCTTTAGAATATTTTTATTAAATTCCATTTATTATATATTTACATTTTATGCTATTTAATGACATTATATATTTATGTTCTTAAACTCGCTCTCCTCAACGATAATTACCCCCGTAAATATGAAGTAACTACATATTATCAGGAAACCCTGAGCGTTAATTTTCATTTTGATGGCAGAAATGTTGCGTTAATATTACGAGACCACTAAATTCAGCGATAAATGCCCAGATGCTTCATGGCATTTCACGATACCCAGCGAGTAACTTTAAACTTATCCACGATCAGAGAACTTTATAAGAACCAGCCTCGGGGAACAATCAAAAGCCATTCACGATAAATCGTTGATTCAAAACAAAAACAATATATACGGTGTGTGTGGTGTGTGTGTGTGTGTGTGAAATTCTCCCACTATGATGCAAGATAACGTTACAATGAAATGGGGTAAAAAACAGTCTACAAAAGCAGTTAAAAACATGGGGGGGAGGGAGCTTCGATATTTGTGTGCATGTAAAAAAAAAAAAAAAGTTTTGTTTTCATGATTTTTGTTTCGAGTTTTTTGGGGGAAATTAACCCCAATTTTGGACAAGTCAAAATGCCGACGCGCTGCTGTAGGGTAGGATGGGTTGGGTCATATTTGACGTCAGGTCACGTTAAGTTAGGTCATGTTGGGTTTTGTTAGATTAGTAAAGTTCAAAAGAGTGCCGCTGATTGTGGCATGTCCAATTATTTATTTATTTATTTTGGAGAGGGGGGGGGGGCCCACGAGGTTTTTCGTATCGAGAAGTTTCGGCTCATTCACGCGCTCGCTTACCATCGGTTCCTCTTCCACGTCGGAATCTTCTGCGCGAGGTTTCGACGAAAGGTTGTTAGTAGAGAGATCGGGAGGCTTGTCTTTAGGCTCCTTCAACATCTCCACTTCGGGTTTTTGATTTTCTTTCTCATCGCTCGAGTCTTCGTTGATAATCACAGTCTCCTGATGAAGGGAATAAGGGCTTAATGAAGTAATTAGAGTTTGAACTCAAGAGTTCGATCTCTTCTTCATTCAATGACCAGCACCATTTCTTAAGAAACTCAAAACTGGATCAGAAACGTTGACTGAAACGTAAGTACACAAATTCAGTTGAAAGAAAACGGTCATACCCTAAATTATGGTCAGGTCAGTCATCGACACCCTCCTGTGGGCTGTGTTAGGTTAGGTTAGGCTAATACTATTAATGTCTAAGGTTCTCTGATCTCCTTCGTAACGGCAAAGGTCGCGTAACAGAGGGGACCCGCAGCTTTACGTGGAACCCGAACTATCTACGGGCCACTACATCACCTGAACGCAAAAAATGGTCACCCATCTAACTATTAAACGAACCCAATGTAGCTTAACCTGGCTGATCTAACGGGAAGAGGTGATGCGACGTGGTCAAGACGTAGTCTTTACGTTAAACAAAGAATGTCGATGAATTTGACCATTCCGTAACTTTAGGCATCATCGATAAACGCAAAAAGGGTTATCTTCACCTCATTCGGTTGGGAAACTAGGGGGGCTTGGGGGAAACCCGAAGGTCCCGCCAAATCCTCCCTCTGGTCTCCCTCTTCTACAGGAAGGAGCTTTGGTTTAACGACTTCCTCCGAGATCGACGAGATATTACTGCTACTCGCATTCGATTCGTCCAAGCTCACCCTCGACATCTTCCTTCGCTTAGAAAGCGGAGACCCCTCGCGTGAAGAGGGGTCGCCGGTCTGGGCGGGGGAAGCAGGAGGTGGCGGTGGTGGGGGAGGGGGAGGAGGAGGAGGAGAAGTCAGTTCCTTCGACGTCGCATCCACGGTCTCAACGAGGACGCGAGACGAAGGTGGAGAGGGGCACGGGGAAAGGGGATACGATGGTCCGATGGAACAAGTAGTAGGCGAACTCTCGCTGCTGCTGCTGCTGCTGCTATTCGTAGTAGTAGGAAGAATGGGAGTAGCAGTAGTTATTGTAGTTGCAGTTGTTGTAATAGTAGCACTAGTAGTAGTAGTTGTTGTAGTTGTAGTAGTAGTAGTAGTAGTAGTATTGGCGTTTAAATTTACATTGGTGGGTTGATCTTTTGGTTTGGTTGGAAGTAGGATGGAAGAAGCATTTGTACTGTTTTTGAGTGCACTCATTTCAGAGGCTGTTTTAAGAGCTTTGGTACTTACGGCAGAAGGCAGAGAATTAGAAATACAATTGTCGGCCAGACCTTTAATCTGAAGTTCTCTAGCAGTGCACAGCAATGATGCCAAGTCATGTTGTTCCACAGAAACTTCACCATTGTAAATAAACTGAATGAGGTTTTGCAGCTCCGCGTATCGGACATCTTTCAAAATAATTATCGGATGCTTGTCCGGGTGAGAGACTAGAAGTTCCTTGAAGTAGGGAGAGCAAGCGGATAGGATGAGACGATGGGCCTTCAAATGGCGCCCTTCACAGGCTATCGTAACGTCGACGAAGGTTTCCGAGTGGCGAAGGGAGTTGAAAACTCGAACCAAATTTGCCCAGTGATTATTCCACTTGAGGCAATACTGCTCACTTCCCATTATCAACACGGCTGTAAAGATAGGAAAAAAAATAGGGTACTCTCGAGGTCAAAAAAGGGGTACTCAAGGCCACTGCCAGTTTCATATTTTTATTTACCTAATTAACTTTGGCACTCAGACCCTACCTATTATTATTATTATTATAGGCTACTAAACATTCAGAAACGGGTTGGGCCTATCCTGATTAATCAAATTTTAAGTCCATCCAGCTAAGTTACAATTAATACCCAATACCCGCTTAGGCAACGATTAACGCTTGAACTGGTCAGAAAACTGGTTCGAATTGGCTATCGAACCGAATGACCCGTGATCGGATTCACACGAAAACAAAAAAATAAATAAATAAAACTCGTCTTTCTAATTTCAGTTAGAGTCAGTATATGTTTACACTGAATGTTTTTATTTTTCCTTCTTCGCGTTTACATAATTAAATCAAATTTGTAATTTGGAAACCCATGTTTATTTAACAAAAAAGTAGACGAGTAGATTACAGTGTTACATAAAAATAAACATACAAAGAGTTGACAAAAGTAGAGAGAGAATAAGTTTTTCCACAGTTTTTGATTTGATAATGAAAGTCAATAAATAAACATTTATTGAATCAATATTATTTAGAATATCGCGTTTCTTTTCCTTTTGAAAAGGTGACACTTTTTGGAATTTCATTGAGGAGTTTTGCCATTTATTCTGGATCACAATCATCGTGGTGTCTATTTACTTTTGTCAACCCTCTATATAAACATCAACTTCCAATAATTACTTCTAAGGTGTTTAAAAACATTCTCAAAAAAAAGTTATTAGACGCGATTTATTCTTTAAATAGGCCTTCAACGCAATAATGCGTTCGTACGTCGTTCGAGTAATCAATAATAATAAAAAAAATATAAAAAAATTAGAGAAAAATTGATAAGGTGCCAACCATAGTAAGAGCTACTTAACTCTTACTGCTACTTCGGTACATAAAGAATGTAAGGCGGCCGTATATAGAACTAGTCCACATTTAGAGTGTGTGGCCTACTAAGCACAACACTACGAAAATGTACTTATAAACGATTCTCTCCGAATTGTACGCTATTTCACAACCCAACCCCACCCCACGACCCCACCTCATAATAATAATAATGGCACCTCGCCACCTATATAGATATACGTCTAGCTAACTGCCACCCGCCAGCGTAGCCTATGGTAAAACACCGGATTGTTAATCGGAAGCTTCTGGGTTCGCATCTCGGCTCGGACTTCTGATTTCAGATTTGAGCGATTAATGCGCTTATCAGAGTCTCCCTTCGTGGGGTAGTGGTTAGGATACTACGTAAAGCTATATAGGTACCCTCCGACATGCGACCCTTTATGTTACACCACCTCAAACATTACAGTATCATTATTACTTCTATTATTATTATTATTACCAAGCTGCCGATATTACTGGGTTAACTAATAATAAATTACCTACTGTTAAACCGTAATAACAAAGAATTTATACCCATTAAAAAATGTATACCCAATTTTAAAAATCAAAGAATTTAAACCTATTTAAAAAAATTTATACAGGTCTATTTAAGAAAAACTTAAAATATATGGGCCTAGTTAAAGAACACTTTTCTAAACTCGTAATACTGAGGTTGGAATAATAACTCCGTACAAGTTAATAACAACCTTATTTTAATGTACTTCAATTTTAATACAACATACGTGAAATACAAACAGGGTGGCCAAAAAATAATATAGCAGTTTTCACCAAAATAACCTTTAAATTCCGATATTCCGTACAGTCAAATATTTGCAGTCGTAACAGTGACTTCAGTTGGTCTCTGTTTAGCGAGAAATACGAGGTCGTCAATAAATTCGTGGAATCTCTATTACTGCGTTTTTAACGAAAAAATTCCGCGATTTTATTGACTGGTCCTCGTATAGGCGAGGTCACACGATACAGTACACTACATACAACTTCTCTTCAAGGTTTAACACAAAATTTCCTTACGCGTTACACTAATTACTTATTTCAATGTTTACTATGAACCCGCATTACTGTAACGAGCTATACTGTAATGACTATAATAAGGTTTACTATTTTTAACAGACCTATTACACATACTGTAATAATTGGCACTTATTACAGCATGTACAGTATGTGTACTTTGTCTGAGCTACGTCGTAGCCAATGTCGTAACACCGCTTCCCGTTTGATCAGCGAAGTTAAGCGACATTGGGTTGGATAGGAGACCGTCCCCTACGTCCAGACTAGGTAGTGGTGGTGATCCGTGGCTTGGATCCCACATAAAGCTACGGGTCCCCTCCGTCATATGGCCTTAGATGTTGCGAAGGAGGTTAACCAACCCAATCATTATGTACATTACTCTGCGTAAATACTATAGAACAGGGTGCAGCGAAATTATGAAAAATGACAAAAATAAGTAAACAAAAATTCAAAAGATAGTGAAAATATGGAAATTTCAAATGGAACAAAACATTTTTTTACGTCCATACGGAAACTGTACAAATTCCATTTGAAGTTACGGGGTGTTGGGAAAAAGGATGAACAGCGTCAGAGGAATATCATCCGGGGTGCCGCGAAAGAAAGGTAGGTATCACTGGAGTGTCTTGAGACAGAAAAGGGTGGAACCACTGCTATAGAAGAGAGCCAAATGAAAAAAATGTAGGCACTCTGAATTAATAATTTTAAACATTTATCAATGAAAACTTTAATAATAAATATTACAATGTTTACACTATTGATTGTAACGGAACACGCAAATATTAATTGGCCTACTGATATTTCTTATTTAATTTGGCCCTTTAGCTTTAGGGATTATATGAAAAATACTAAAAAAAAAAACCTACCCTTTATTAAAGTTTTTTTTAGTATTTAGTATATATTACATTTGTTAACCCTTGAAAACCAGCGTTGCCTATTACAATAAAAGTACATTTGTTTTTCTGGAAATGACATCTTTTATTGTACGCAAGTTAATTTTTATTATTGTTTAGCAGACAATGGGGTAATAGTAATAGACTATTACAGGATTTTTCAAGTAATAGATCATATGTTTTTTGGCTGTAATAGTAATAGAAGGCAAAGTAATAGCTAATAGTCTTACTTTTCTATTACAGTAGCAATGGACATATTGTGTGAACAAAAACTATAAAAAATGAACAATCTCCTCTAAACTGTAAAATAAACATGCATGTGAACTAGTATTGTGGCAAATTTTTCCTTCAATAAAGTAAAATTTTTCAAGACCTATAGTCTCTGAAATTGTAATGATTTGGTTGAAACAAATATTTGTTAACACACTGCTCATAATTGCATTTAAATAGACAAAGATCCTTTCCAAATGAGTGAAGTACCCCACATACAAAAGTAATAGTAATAGATGACCAAGTAATAGTAATGGATGAAAAATAAAGTAATAGAACCCAGTAATAGACCCCATGTCTGTTGTTTAGTAACAATAAATTGTTTATTTCAACCTATAAAGGTAATTTTCATTATGGGCTTACGTAGACCCGACACTAGTCTCTGTGTGCGGTCCTACGCTGGCCTTCTAGGGTTAACAGTCAAATTTTACTTCAATTATGGGCTGGCAAGGCTACGTCGTGGCCACGTTGCAACACCAGTTCCCGTTAGATCAGCGAGGTTAAGCGAAATTAGATCCGTTCAGTAACTGGATGGGTGATCCTCCTCCACGTTTGAATAATATAGCGACTCGTATATAGATGGTTCAGATCCGGCGTAGAACTCCAGGTCCCCTCCGTCACATGACCTTGGACTTCCAAAGAAGGTTAAACCCAGACATTATTATTAAAGGCTGAGCATAATAATAATAATAATAACTATCTGGCCAATCCGCAGGACGTAAGACACTATCTATCAACTATAAGTATAACCGGAACTGAAAAACAGGCTATCGTTACTCCTACCATAAGGAAAGCCTAGAATGGCACAGGCCGAAACACAGAGATGGGGCTACCGATATCAATTTTCACAGTAGGCCTATTATGACCGGCATTAAGTGTCAAAAAGAGGGCCAAAGGTTACTTAAAAGGCTTGGTTAATCTGGTCTCTCGTAAAAACCACATTTGAAAACCACATTTGACCACGTCAAATGTCCTACACATTACATCCAAAACTTTTCAAATCAAATTACAGCCTAAACAGAATATGCCATTTACATCATTATTATTATTATTATTTAGTAATAGTACTTTGTACTATTCATAGTTTGTTCGTATTGTTACAAATAACGTACTGGACAATCTGAATAGCTTGCATTTTTTAAACTATGGGCCCAATTAATTAGTTTAAAAAAAAAAAATTATATATATATATATAACGGGTGCGGCAAAAATAACGCCCTTTTTAGTTTATTCTCTTTTATTGAAGGAAATAAATCAATTACAGCATTTTAAGGGAAATAATAAGGTTTTTAAGAAAAATACAGCATTTTAAGAAAAATAATAAGTACTTTCTCAGTAAAAACTAAAAAATAACTGGAATTTAATTAATTTTGTGGTTGGTTATACTGTATAAAACTATAAAGATACAATTATTAAAAGGGCGTTACTTTTGCCGCACCCGCACACCTTTTCGTACATACAGAACGCAGTTAAAATTAAAAGCTAGTTTTTCATATACCTCTTTTGGACGACTGGGTCGAATTTGTACCGTTTCCAATACACGCACTTATAACTTAACCCTACAAACAATTCAGTCGTTAAGAGGTTAACTTTTAGTGTTTTGAATAATGTATTGTCGGTGTTGTTTAATCCCCTTCGCAAAATCTAAGGTCACACGACGAAGGGAACCTAAAGTTTTATGTACATAAATCTGGACGCGGAGTACGGTCTCGTATCCAACTATTCTCCACACCCAATGTCGCATAACTTCGTTATTCGACAGGAAGCGGTGCTACGACATTGACCACGACGTAGCCCGGTTCTCCGTATACTATTTAACATTCTGAAATGTATAATTATTATTATTTCATAATTACTGTTACGGTTTAGAACCACGTAGAGCAACCAATTGACCCATATTGTGAGCGTGTGGGCTAGAGTAAATAATTCTACAGTATATTATGAGTTGGGTGGAAGAGACTATCTCCAATCAATTTAAACGCCCGAGCCTAGACTATCTGTAACTTGCAATAAAAATCAATTTCAAATAACTTTCGCACCATCTTATTAATATTTCATGAATTAAAAATTGTTCGTATAAAATTTGAGAATTGCACCAAATTCTTAAAGACGGGTCAAAATCATCGACACAGTCCTGAGCGTTGAGTTTAGGTCAGGTCATGTTGAGTGAGTTGGGTTGGGTAAACTGGGTTATAATTATCGAGTTAGATCTGAGACACTGTCGATAATTTTGACCCGTCCATAATTTGGGGTTATCACTTAAATCTTGGGAGAATAGGCCTATTTCTTCCCGCCTCCAGCTGGGAAAGTAAAAAAAATAAAATAATCCATCCAAACTAGCTACTTGGAGGGCACAGTGATTTAATTTTTCCCCTTTGTTTCCGTTATCTGAACGGAAGTGGGGTCAAATACAAACTGAAAGAAAAAGTTATTAAAATTGGTCAAATATGAAGTTCCAATAAACATGGCACATCCAACAAATTCATTAATTTGTTTCAAACCTTTCGCTACCACTTTTAGAATAATATTTGCACTGCAGCTACGCCTCGCCGTCGTCACAAGTCACTGAAGTTATCTGTAAGCCTAACCTATGTTCCTCCATCCATTAATAGCATGCGCACCGTAGCGATTAACAAACGGTAACATTCTAAAATCTGAAATTAAAATTGCTAAAAACTTTTTCAACCAACCTTTCATTAATAATACAGTATATTAATAAGTTATATCAATAAAATAACAGGAAATTAATGGTGTTTGCCTTTAATTATAATGTACAATTACGTACCCTTTTACTCAGGCTGATAAAAAAAAATTCTAAAATAGTTTAAG
This sequence comes from Bathynomus jamesi, assembly GCA_023014485.1. NCBI lineage: Eukaryota > Metazoa > Arthropoda > Malacostraca > Isopoda > Cirolanidae > Bathynomus > Bathynomus jamesi. The sequence continues at coordinate 196,470 of JAJOZX010002007.1, read as the reverse complement.
TACCATGAAATTTTTTTTTACCTCGGATAAACAGTAGCCAAATATATATTATTAGAATTATTTGTGGCACTGTTATAAAAAATTTAATTACGTGTATTTTAAATTTAGTATCTCATTATATAATTTACAAAAGTAAAATTTTAAACGAATTATAATTGAACATTTCTTATAATTAATTATCAATATATTTTAGAACCTCCCACGATAATATACTTAAAGAGAATAAATAAAAAAAATACATCTGGGGCCTACCCAAAATAATCTTTAAAGTTTTTCTTTAATTAAGAACATAGCCTTAAGCGTTTAAAATTATCGAACTATATATATGCACTGCCAGATGTAGCCTTATTTTAAATTTTAAACGCATGAACAAAGCGAACACACCCTTAAAATGTTAATTGCATTACAGCGCCATAGCCTACTTAGGCCTAAAGGAGAAGATGCAATTCGGCCATGTGGCAGTTAAGGTTGCAAGGAAGTTTTTACGGGAGTTCGGATGGTCCATTAAAACAGAGACCCCCTATAACAAGTATAGCTATAGGATATATATATATAACCTATACTAAAAATAATTATGAAAAAATGCTAATATCTCATGATGCGGTTTCATTAACCACTAACATATAACCTATAATAGGTCTCTGAAGTAAAGACCAAAATACATCACCAGGTAATTTTAAGCATAGCCGCCTTCTAAATACATACAAACATTTGAATTACAACGAAGACATAGGCTATATAAGGCTCTCGTCTCTACTAACCGATATGGCAGCAATTACATTAATATTTTTTATTTCATATAATTTGCGAACTACTGGGGCTACAATGGAATCTTAAATAGGGAAGAACCTATTATGCCCTCTAAGTTTATTGATAGGAAACTTAATAGAATAATGATTTGATCACCCTTTCTTTTGTCATATCATACGGGTCTATTATTAGCTATTTTCAGACGCCTATAGGCCGTATGCGGTATTGATCTTGGAGAAGATGATTAGATAGCTGCAACGTGCAAGCCAAGAGAAATGAACTGGCCTCTAGGCCTAATACGGTAACAGGAAAGAATGCTTTAATACACAAACGCCTCAAAACTGCCTACAAATGTTCATTTACGATACGACATATATATATATATATATATATATATATATATATATATATAAACGCTTAGCATTTAACTAATCCTCAGTACTAACTAAACTATATAGACCCATTTAAAAGTATGCGTGTGGAGGTTAACTAAAAAATAAAGAATGTGAAGAATTAATAAAAAAAGTTAATTTTTTTTTACTTCTCTACCTAAAACATACCAAACGTAAATAAACCGAAGATATGGCCGTATACTTAAATGAATAATTTAAGTTGTTTCTTCAACGATAAGGAATAATTAAGTCCGGCATCAAATGTAGTAATAATTCTCTAGTAGAAACGTAGAAAACACACGTTGGGAACCCGCTTACTAGACTAAATTGCCGTTGAAGAGAAGAGTTGAGAGCAGCAACTAAGTCTTGTTGCCTCCCATACAAAATCTTCAATTCTCTCTTATCAAACGTATGCCAGCAATATCGGCTGGCCGAGGCGGCGCGGCCTGGCCTAATCTGTTGCAGCTGAGCCTCCCTATCCCCTCCCCCTTTTCCCCCTTCACAGCCCTTCCCCCCCTATCCTCCCCCGCTCTAATACCCCCCTTCACCCCCCCTAACTTTGTCCTGTTGCTCAAACACTGCACGGCCTCTCTCTCTGCAATCCGCCCTCATTCAATAAGCCTCATTCTCACGCCTATTTTGGTACTTAATTTTTTTTGTCATTAGTTTTCCTTCTGTTTTAGAGGCTTTAATGGGGTTTTCGGGTTTAAATACGTTAAATTGCTGACGAAGGAGTTAAGATGAGGTTTTTTTTACTTGAAAAGGAAATTATCGGCTGAAAATGCGAGTTGAACGACCTAAGTCGAGTAATATTAGGAAACAGCCCTAGTCTAGTTCTCTTCGTTTGGCCTTCTCTCCTCTGGCAAGACTCAGGGCCTCACAAAGGCTCAACGTCGTCGGTGGGAGGGGGTGGGGGGGGGGAGGCAAAATGAGGGAGTTAAAGAAAAACTGGGGGAAGCATAGAAGGAAGGGGTCATGAAGGTCTATCTAAGCTAGCTCTAAGCTAAAGTATCACACGAGATTGTCATGTTAAAAAAAAAAGTGTCTAAGTACCCCTATCCAATACAGAACTAAGGCCTTTCAACATTTTTCTTTCTTGCTGTAGCACAAAAACAACAAGGGAAAATTATTCTCTAAAACTGTACAAGCAAAAAAAAAAAAAAAAAAAAAAAAAAAAATGTTGCAAAGTGGGGGTCTCCTGCTTTAACCGTAATTCATTTAGACCTATTGCTATAAAATTTACTGCTTACGTTGAAACCTATGTCAATAATTTACGCAAGCCCATAAATTTACTTTTAACATTAAATTTTAACCGTAATTAGTTTATCCAGTAACGATATACAAATAAACATTAAATTAATATTTTTTTTTTACCAATAATAAATACAAACCCAACCCCTCTCCCTCAAATCTCAATTAAAAAAGGTAATATTTTTAAAAAGGTAGTAATCAGGAGGGCAAACCAAACAAAAATTAATCTTTATCACAAACATTACTTGCTAATAATAATTTTATATTAAAAATATATACAAAATTTGAGATAATTAGAATTTAAATTTTCCTTTAAAAAAAAATAAACTATATTGAACTAGATAGTAGATACATAATCGACCTATAACAAAGGTCCCTATCAATATACAGTACTTTATCGTATCTAGCTGTAGGCCCCACACGAGTAGGCTAAAAGCGAAAAAGGGTTGGCCTAACCATAATTATTCGACCAGCATGAAGTCAGAACTGACCTTGAATGAGAGGCCGCCCAAAACCCATACTGTAGCCTATTTTATTTTTAAATAGGATAGTCGTGATGATGGAAGTATATGGAGGAAGTGCGGCCTACTTTTAATAGTATATACAGGCCTCGTGGTAGGAAAAACCTCGTACAGGCCTAGTTCTCATTTAGCTTTAATACAGTTAATTTGCAACATATACACTCTTGCATCGAAATGCAAAGGAAAACAAAAATAAATACGCAGCGAGTAAACCAAGTCACTGGGCTATCCACATTTTAAATTTTCCTCTTATTCAATCCCAAAACAAAATTATTACATAATACTTTTAAATTTGAGAGATTATCTAAAGAGCTGGTAACATTTATAAAGCCGAAATGTCTCCAGCAAGACGAAAAAAAAAATATATATATATATATAATTTATGACGTATGGTATCTGACAAATCCCAGTTAACAAGTATATTATTGTATTATTTATATTATTGTATTATTTATATTATTGTATTATTTATATTATTGTATTATTTATATTATTGTATTATTTATATTATTGTATTATTTATATTATTCTATTATTTGTGTACCAGCAGAAATTAATATTGCAATATTTTGTAACAAGATTTTTGGACTGATTTCATATATATACTATATTTTTCAGTCCTCAACAAACTTAGGCAAAAATCTTCCCTGTGAAATATTGGAAGGGAAAAGTGTTGACTGTACAGTGTACATACAACCAACGTCAATTTGAGTCTCAAAAACTCTCCAATAAACTATTATACATAGAATTTTATATTAAAATTGACAAATCTTCATACTCGTTTTAAAATCTTAATTTTAGTTGCAAAATCTACTTATGTCGGAAGCATGAATAAGATAAATTAAGACTATCCTCGATAATCTGAAGAAAACAAAATAAATTTTATATCTATCTATCTATCTATCGTGTCCAAAAAAGTGCGCTCTACTTTGTTTAATTCAGGTTATAAAAGTATGACAAATTTCTTCGACACATCGTTTATTTTCGCGGAACTTTGGAATTTCTCTTTTTTTATGTGATTCGGGATAAGCTAACTTAACTTTGCTATCATCGAATTTACAGAAGATTGCCTATTTTTAGTTGTTTTTTTCGACCAACTGCTTTTCAAATTATTTCACATCTCCAGTACCTTCTAATTTCTTCATTAGTCTCTTTATTGGAGATCTGCTATGGGGTTCCCTTAGTTTGTTTTAAAATTACACTATATAGAAATAACGCCTTAGTGTACAAGTTCGACATGAAAAAAAGCTCCGCGTTCCATGAAAATAAGGATGCGTCGAAGAAATTTATACATAAAATAGTTTGTAACACATGAATCAGACAAAACGTAGAGTTCTTTTTTTGGAAACCCTGTATATATAAACACCATTTTCCGTCGAGTCGATCAACGAAGTTAAGAGACTCAGTAGTAGTTGAATAAGAGACTGTTCTCCACGTCCAGATTATATAGTGACCCGTGGTATAGATTCCACATAAAGCTATAGGTCCCCTCTGTCATGTGATCTTACATGTTGCGATGGCGGTTAAACAACTGAATCAAAAACAAGATATGTTTACGAGGGAAAAATATCAACACGTTAAAGTTGTAGATATGAAAATTAGCGAGACGATGAGTAATCAAATAAATCGAAGTATCCTTTTTCGCAAATAACATTCTATCAACGAGTATATTGTGGGTTAGATTAAATTAGGTTAGGTTTAATTTGTTAATTTTTTTTAGAGTGCGGATGTTATGGTTTTGTCAATCTGTTCTTTCGATAAGGTCTTCCACCCTACCATTTTTTATGGGGGTTGTTTATCCTCATTCGCAACATCCAAGATCGTATGACAGAGGGAACTTACAACTTCACCTGGGATTCAAACCATGGGTTGCTACATCCCAGTGAATTGGTTGATCGACGGGAAGCGATGTTGCAACATTGATCACGACGTAGCCCTCACAAGGTGATTAATTAGACCATGAGAATGATCTAAAGTCCAGTGTTTCCCAACCGGGGGCCATGGCACATTTGAAGGGGGCCACAGGAAAATGTTATTTTGTAAAATAGAGTTAAATCTGCATATTACCTACTGAAAATAATGCTTATGGGGGCCACAGGAAAAAATAAGGTTCCTAAGGGGGCCATAAGCCAAAACCGGTTGGGAACCACTGAATTTTTCTAAACAACAAAAGTTTGTGTATTAATACTTTTGTTTTAATTTAAATTGGTGCATGAGATATATATATATATAGTGGCGCAAAAATCGCGCATCATAGGAATTTTCAGTGTTGACTATATTATAACCAACATTGAAAATTCCTATGATGCGCAACTTTTGCGCCACCCTGTGTATATATATATTATATATATTTTTTTTTTTGTAGTAGTACCTGTTTTGCTATGCAAATTAATTTTGAATTTTTTAGTACTAGAAGTAATGCTATATATATATATATATATATATATATATATATATATATATTATATATATATATATATATATATAAGAAACCCGGTAAATGTATTATACACAAATATACAAGGCCTCTATACGGACCATGCAGACTGCAAATTACAATACTTGCAAAATTTAGCTACGGAAACCAGCATAGATATCACAGGCCTAACGGAAACACACTTACATAAGTGCGAAAAAGGCTGTGAAAACTGCATCGAGAATACTGAAATAGCATTGCTGGACTACAACATATACAGAGCAGATAGAGTGGCTAGACGAGGAGGAGGGTGTTGTATCTACGTAAAAAACACTTACACATGTGAAGTGAGGGTAAAGAAATCAAACAGCACAGTTGAAGTTATTATATTAGAAGTAAAAGAACTGAACCTAACCATTATGAACATCTACAGACCACCAAACACCACAAAAAGTGAATTCCAATTTGCTACAAATGAAATAGAAAACATATTAAAATTACTTGAAACTCCAGCAACAAATATTCTAATTTTCGGAGATTTTAATTTCCCATTCATATCATGGAAGAAAAATGACGAAGTTATATATGTTGAGAAGTTTCATGGCAACATTACTAAAGATGACAGAACCCAAGCAACAATGCTATTAGATATTATGGAACATTACGCCCTTACCCAGGAAATCTGTGAAGCCACGAGAAAGGAGAACGTTTTGGATTTAATGTGGACAAATAACAACGAGATAATAATAAATAAAAAAGTAACGCGCACAAAGTTCTCCGACCATAACCTCATCGATATACAATTGAAGTTAGCACCCAGAGGTCCGAAAACGCATCCCAGAGAGGCAGATGGAATATTTGAAGGCTTAAACATAAATTCAAAGAAAGTAAATTGGGAAAACGTAAAGAAAGATTTAAAGGAGCTAAATTGGGAATTGCTACTACACGAGAAGACTCCACAAGAAATACTATGTATAATAGAGACGGAAACCAAACCTATAATACTGAAACATATTCCAGAGAGACAGGAAAGAAAACGCAGCAAGCTCGAGAGGAAAATCAGGACTCTATTCAGGCAACGAAGACAAACCGTAAAACATCTCCACAGATGCAGAACTGATGCAAAGAGACTTAAACTAGAGAGGAAACTTGGCGAAATAGAAATGGACCTAAAGCAAACATTCATACATAAGACAAACGAGGAGGAAAACAAGGTAGCAGAAAACAAAAAATAACCCAAAATACTTCTACACTTTTGCGAAAAGGAAAATGCAGTGTAAAGAGAGTATTGGACCGTTGATAGACGGGGAGGCCGAATACACAAATGACCCGAAAGAAATAAGAGAACTGCTTAGGGAACAATTTAAATCTGTGTTTAGCACGCCTAAGTCCGAGATGGAAGTGGAAAACCCAGACGAGTTTTTCGACATTGAAACAGATCAACCAAGAACAAATCCCGGCACAAACCTATTAATGGACTTCGAGTTCACGGAAGGAGATGTAATTACGGCCTTATCACAGATGCGAGACAATTCAGCGCCAGGGCCAGACACATGGAGTGCCACATTTCTGAAGAAATGCAAAGAGTATTGCAAAACCGCTATACTTACTATGGAGGAAATCACTCGACACAGGACGAATTCCACTCCCCTTAAAGAACGCTAATATTGCCCCCCTATTTAAAGGTGGTAACAGAGCAATGCCCAAAAATTATCGGCCAGTGGCTCTCACCTCACACCTTATAAAGTGTTTTGAACGCATAATTAGAGCCAAAATTACCTACTACCTACAAGAAAAAGACTTATACAACCCAAATCAACATGGCTTCAGGGCAGGTAGATCATGCCTGTCACAGCTACTAGACCACCAGGAGAAAATATTAGGAACATTGTGTCGAGGACAAAACATTGATGTAATATATACTGATTTTGCTAAAGCCTTCGATAAATGTGACCATGGAATCATAGCACACAAACTTAAGGATACAGGAATTACTGGAAACCTAGGAAGGTGGATATTTAATTTCTTGACGCAAAGAACGCAAAGAGTGGTGGTAAACGGAGTTAAATCGGAAGTCTCGGAAGTCGTGAGCTCTGTCCCACAAGGGACAGTATTAGCTCCCTTGCTGTTCATAATAATGATTGCAGATATTGATGCAGATATTAAGGACAGTATTGTATCATGCTTCGCAGATGACACGAAGATATGTAAGGAAATATTGAACGAAGATGACATAAGAAAACGACATTGAAACATTATTCCAGTGGGCAGAAGACAACAATATGAAGTTCAACGAAGAAAATTTCCAACTTCTAAGATATGGTAATAATAAAGAGCTACAGAAAAAAGAATACAAAACTCCGCAAGCCAAACAGATAACACCAAATCCACAAGTCAGGGATCTTGGAGTAATAATGTCGTCGGATGCAGAATTCAGAGAGCACTATAAAATCAAAATCACAACGGCTAGAAAAATAATGGGAATCATCTGGAGGAGCTTCCGCAGCAGAAAAGCAAACATCATGCTCAAATTATGGAAGAGTCTAGTCCTACCAATAATTGAGTATTGCTCAGTACTCACAAGCCCACACAGAAAAAGAGACATTGCGAGCATTGAAGCTATACAAAGGACTTTTACGTCTAAGATAGAGGAAACGGAAGGTGAAGACTACTGGTCTCGACTACAATCCCTGGAACTCTACTCTCTTGAAAGAAGGCGAGAGCGGTACACAATAATATACATATGGAACATACTTGAGGGCTCTGTCCCTAACCTCAGAAATGAAATAGAAACAAACTGGAATGAGAGAAGAGGCAGATTTTGTACGGTCCCAGCTGCGATGGGACAAGGAGCCATGAAAACGAGGATGGAAAATACCCTCAGAATACGGGGCCCAAAGCTTTTCAATGTCCTTCCAAAAGAAGTGAGGAATCTCCAGCACACCAACCTGAATAACTTCAAGAACCAGCTGGACAGATTCTTGTGCAAAGTCCCTGACCAGCCATGCGTGGCTGGCTAAGAGGGCAGGAGGCGATCAGAGAGCAATTCCCTCCTTCACCAAGTCCCGCAAATGAGGCGGGATGCTGCAGAGGGGTCGACCGCAGGTCGATCCTGAACCGTCGTTCAAACTCAACAAAAGTAAACAAAAGTAATTATATATATATATATATATATATATATATATATATATATATATATATATATATATATACTTAAGCAAACAACCACAGGGAAAAGGAAACCTTTTCCCTGTGGTTGTTTGCTTATTAATAAGGTCACGTGTTATTTTGTGATTCTAGTGCATATATATGATAGATAGATAGATATATATATATATATATATATATATATATATATATATATATATATATATATATATATATATATATATATATATATATCTATCTATCGGACTTCGACTTTACGACAGATGATATTACACAAGCTATAAGGAAACTAAAAACACACTCGGCGGCAGGACTGGATAAATGGAATGCCACACTGATCAAAAACTGCAAGAATGCTATCGCTGAGCCCTATATTGGATATGGAGACGATCACTAGACACGGGAGAAATACCGGGCATCCTGAAGAGCGCCAACATAGTCCCAATATACAGGGTGTACATAAAGTCAGGATCTATTTTTGTGAAGCACTTGGAAATTATATGGAATTCAATCATAAACTGATAAAGTGGTAACATTTAGTAAATAATTAAGAGTAGGATTCGACGTGACGCCCATCAGTATCCCTGCACAGCTCAAATCGTTCCGCAGCATTTCTAAACACATTCTGGAGCATTTGCGGGGTTATGTTATCTGCAGCAGTTCGTATACGTAAGTTTTCAAGACTCGTAATCTTCGTCTGATAGACGTGCGATTTGATAAAGCCCCATGCAAAGAAATCTAAAGGGGTTAAATCTGGTGATCTCGCTGGCCAAGGTCTGTTGCTTCTGCGTCCGATCCAGCGATTTGGAAAACGTCCATTTAGATAATCCTGAACAATTTTGGCATAGTGACATGGAGCACCATCATGTTGATAGACGACGGGGATAGGATTGTTAGTACCGTCGTCTATCAACATGATGGTGCTCTTTGTCACTATGCCAAAATTGTTCAGGATTATCTAAATGGACGTTTTCCAAATCGCTGGATCGGACGCGGAAGCAACAAAAGACCTTGGCCAACGAGATCACCAGATTTAACCCCTTTAGATTTCTTTGCATGGGGCTTTATCAAATCGCACGTCTATCAGACGAAGATTACGAATCTTGAAAACTTACGTACACGTATATGAACTGCTGCAGATAACATAACCCCGCAAATGCTCCAGAATGTGTTTAGAAATGCTGAGGAACGATTTGAGCTGTGCAGGGATACTGATGGGCGTCACGTCGAATCCTACTCTTAATTATTTAATAAATGTTACCACTTTATGATTGAATTCCATATAATTTCCAAGTGCTTCACAAAAATAGATCCTGACTTTATGTACACCCTGTATAAAGGAGTAGATCGATCCGAGGCCAAAATCTATAGGCCAATGTGTCGCTTACAATTCATCTCACTAAAATATTTGAGAGAATAGCTAGAAAATTTATGACTTTTTGGAAACTCGGAAAAAATTCAATGATAACCAACATGGGTTTCGGTCAGGCAGATCATGCCTATCACAACTAATGGAACACTACAACGACATTATTGATGCACTTAAAAGTAATGAAAACTAAGATGTAATATACACAGACTTTGCCAAAGCGTTCGACAAGTGTGACCATGGAATCATAATACATAAATTGGAGTACGGTATATGGGAATAACAAGAAGTAGGGAAATGGATATATAATTTCCTTACTAAGCGGCGGCAAGTTGTTACAGTACAAGGAGTAGCCATCAGAATCAGAGGTCCTCAGCTCAGTACCACAAGGAACAGTATTAGCTCCACTACTCTTCATAATCATGCTAAATGACATAGATGAGGACGTTACCAGAGACAGCACAGTAACACCCTTTGCCGATGACAAAAATCAGTAGAAAAATAAGAAACCCAGAAGATATAGGATCTCTACAAACCGACATGAACAGAATCTACAAGTGGACGGAAGACAACAATATGAAGTTTAACACTGACAAATTTCAGCTGTTATGGTACGGAAAAAGAGAAGACGTAAACTCCATGGAATATTATACCCCAAATGGACAGGAAAGTCAGAGAAATTCTAGAAAAGATTTAGGGGTTGTAATGACTGATGATGCGAAATTTGAAACACAAAATAAGATAGCAGTAAACAGAGCAGAGAATAAAGGGGCAGATATTGAGAACCTTTAAAAAACGAAGGGATAGGAATGTAATGATTCCTCTACTGAAAACACTGATCATACCCAAATTGGAATACTGCTCAGTCCTAACATCCCCATATAAAAATGAAGACATTAGACAGCTAGAAGGGATTCAGAGAAGCTTCACAGCCAAGATCAAGGGGTGCAAAGAACTAAATTACTGGGAAAGATTATGCGAACTAAACCTATATTCACTGGAAAGGAGGAGAGAGAGATACACCATTATTTACACTTAGAAAATAATGGAGAAACTAGTCACTAATCTTACTCTGAATCCTGTAACTCCTCAAACGGTGGAAAGTGAAAAGGAAGACTGTCGTGTTCCCAAATTAAAGCCGAGACAGGGAACATCCTTAACCCTGAAAGGAAACAGTTTGTTGCGAGAGGACCAAAACTGTTTAATCTGCTGCCCAAAGATCAAGAAACACGAGTGGTGTTGCAGTGGACATCTTCAAAAGAAGATTAGACGCCTGGCTCAGAACAATCCCCGATGAGCAGGGCGTACCTGGTTATACGAGGTGGAGAGTACAAGAAAACAACTTTTTACTTCACCAGGCCAATTCGAGAGGAGGGGCGACAAGCTTGACCTTCGTGAAATGAGGAATCATCGCGCGGAACCTTTGAAAAGTTGAAAGGGGTGTGTGTGTATATATATATATATATATATATGAAAATTATTTCACGAAAGTAAGACGTGAAAAACATTTATGATGAATAAAACCACGAAGGAAAGGAAACGCAGAATGGTGCGAAAGCGCTTGAGCACCATTCTGTGTTTCCTTCATCATATATATATATATATATATATATATATATATATATATATATGGTAAGAACTCCGCCCCGGAACCGAGTTTTTCGGAGCGGAGAGGAGCCGGAGATGAAAATTCCGAAATTAAATAGAGCCAGAGAGGGGTCGAAGCAGGGCTACCTGGTGCTGGAGTAAAACCTTTGGATCCTCCTCCGAAAATTTCACTCTTTTAAATCTTTTGTCCTATTAGCTACATACGTCGTAGCCAATGGAGTAACACCGCTTCCCGTTGATCAGCGAGGTTAAGCGACAGTGGGTCTGGGTAGTAGTTGTATGGGAGACCTTCGTCCGTATCCAGATTATGTAGCGACCCGTGGTTCGGATCCCACGTAAAGCTGTAGGTCATATGACTTTAGATGTTACGAAGGAGGTTAAACAATAAACAACCCCAATCACTATTATTAAAAAAACATCTTATTTTAGCAAACCTTTAAATTCCAAAAAGATACTATATTTCGCTGGTTTTTACGTAGCGTACATTTAAAAAACAAAAAAAAAAAACCATTTCTAAAACAACCTAGTTTATTCAACGAATAAAAAGTTTAAAAATGTTAATATAACCCCCTTTTTTTTTAAATCAATATCATTTTTGTTCGTGAATTGATTATTGTTAATGCTAATTATCTAGTTGTTATTTATCATTAACCTTGAAGTCTGATTAAAATTCACCTACAGTGTGGAGGTTCATCTATGCAATTTTACAGGATGTAATTACCTGCTTACAGAAGAAATTTTTAAGTTATTTCTTAAAATGTGCTCTTTTCATTTTTTAGTTTTATTTGAAAAAATGTCTATTTATATTATATAGTATATATATATATATATATTTATTTATTTATTTTATATAAGATTGTTTATGTTTACATTCCAAACTAAGTTTAGAACACTTCCACATGATGACTCTCATCATTCGTCGCTACGGTGTGTATTGGACGCTCGAACTTCATTAGAATATCAGCAAGATGCTCTCGTAGAATGGGTCCAATAAATGTCCGATTCTCTAGCGGAATTTTTCCAGATCACTCGGTTTGTCACGATACACGAGCGTTTTAATATACCCCCAAAGAAAAATGAAACCGACAAAGCGCATGCCAAATGTTAATTTTTGGTGAATCCCGTTCATGTTGATTTACGGATGATGAACAAAAGTAAATAGACACCTTCAGTTTTTTTCCATAGTTTTTATTTGATAAAAGTCAATAAGTAATAAAAGATTTAATGAATGAATACATTTAGAATAGAGTTGCTTTTCCCTTCGCATTATGTAAAGCTGACACACGTTCTGGCATTCAATTGATGAGCTTTGCCATTTGCTCTTGAGAATAATGAACGTGGTGGCTTTTTACTTTTATCAACCATCGGTATTTCAGCGCTGGATAGCTGTAGTGGACCGATTGTGGACCTCGACCACCCGAATAAACGCCTTTCGAATTTTACTTATATAAGGGGTTATACGAGTATTAAAACCACTCGTTTATCGTGACAAACACGAAGATCTGGCAAACCTCGGCCAAAGAATCGGACGATATTGTATATAATGTTTTATGTATAGCGTTGAAATAACTATTTCAAACTATAATTCTAACAAATACTTAATATAATAGATTAACACTAATATCATATACGTACGCGGACGAGGCATTCTATATATTAATTTACCTTATTTTGACTTCTGATGCTAACAGCGAGTCTTAATTCGCATATAAAGTAACGACACACTATCCTCGCGGGCAAATAAAAAAAAAATATCAAACTAGCTACCGAATATCTTCAGTAACTATTATGAAATAAGGAAGAGAACCTCATGACCAGGTAACGTTTATTAGAGTAAAACACCCGTATTCCTCTCGACTATAATCTATTTGGTTACGAGGTGTTTGGCACGGACTCTGAACCTCGCGGGTTTTTAAATAGGTGTGCAAGTTAGGCCCTATATAAGGAGGAGATGTCTGTAGAAAAAGCAACAGAGTTCACCGTCGTCTACTCATTCTACTTTATATAAATCTATACCCAGTGGGTATGGGAATAAGTAAATCTCACTAAAAAAAAAAATCAGTAACCTCGTAAAGGTAGGTATAATATACGGCGTGTGTGTATATATATATATATATATATATATATATATATATATATATATAACTGCGAACAGACAAGTAGTTATGTATTTTCGTGACTACAGCACAGAACTAATCATTTACAGTAAAAACAAAATCGCAACAATAAATTATGACCTTTTTACCATAAAACCATCTACAACACTTTTAGGCCTCTCTCTCGCGCGCGCGCATATATATATATATATATATATATATATATATATATATATATAGTGGGCCATAAGTAGCTTTACCGGAGAGTTTAACGACACTCACATCGGTAAAGCTACTTATGGGCCCACCCTGTATATTGTAATACATTTTAAAAATAATTTTATTTTAAGTTTTGTGAGTTTTATGGGCATTTTAACAATGTAACATCGGGTAGGCTATTTGGCATTCGAGAATCTTTTTCATAATTATAAAATGTAAATGGGTTCTTTATGCATTTAAATTAACAAGTCTCCTAAAACATTAGTGTTGAAAGTAATAAAACACACACACACACACAAAAAAAATATTATATATATATATATATATATATGATGAATAAAACCACGAAGGAAAGGAAACACAAATATATATATATAAATAATATATATATATATATATATATATAAAATGCGATAAAAAGAATTTTTGCACGAGTCTTAAAAATAGGCAGACTGACAACCTTGAGTTCTAAATAAACGATACAAATAGGTTACTGAATTTTACTGCAATATTCACGCATATGACCTCTTATACAGCTCCGGACCAAAACATTATCAATCTTCAGCCGTATACCAATGAAGCGGGTGTACGAAACTGTAAATTTTGTGCATTTTTAAAGTTTAATTTTTTTAGTTTAACTAACGAGCTATTTTGGTTTTTAAACCTGTTAATTAAAAGGTGTTTTGTTACTGTATATACTCGTGTATATCATTTTAATAATCATAATAATTACTTTTAAGCATACCAATGAGACCTAAATTGTAGGGTGGTTTTTAAGAGTTTTAAAAACTACAGGTTTTCGTTTCTTATTTAGGTTTTACTCATTTCTTATTCGAGTGTCCGAGATTTTTTTTTTATTTGCTGTTGATTGATGCCCATTATGACTTTCTCCGTGAATCCCTTACACTTATAGAGGTCGTCAAACCTGATCCTACTATAGGTTAGGCACACTTTAAAGTCAATTTCTCTTCGAGAAAGGAACCAAAGCGATTACTGAATGTACATCGGTAAATGAGTCGTGCGAATGCAAAAAACACAGTACAGGGTGTCCGAGAATTATCTGTACAATTTTTGGCTGTTATTAAAAGTCAACCATGAAGTGTAGAAATTCCAGTGTTGTCCCATTTTACAGAGAATCTCATTAAGTTTTTCTGATACCAAGTTTTGACAAGTTTTTTAGAAATTTCAGTGTGTCCGAACATTATCTGTACAATTTCATCTTTTAATAAAATTCTTGATAACACACGTAAAATTCTTAAACAAGATTATTTAGAATCTGTATTTTCAAAAGTTTCTTTTATTAAAGTAACGTTGTTACAAACATTCGATATGTGCACCATTAGTGATTCGCAAAACATTCAATCGATACTCCAAATGTTGCCATGTACGCTGCAGCATATCCACATCAATTCGCTCAATAGCAGCTGTGATTCTTGCTTTTAAATCATCAATGTCTGTCACCCGCGTACATTTCTAAAAACTTGTCAAAACGTGGTATCAGAAAAAACTTAATGAGATTCTCTGTAAAATGGGACAACACTGGAATTTCTACACTTCATGGTTGACTTTTAATAACAGCCAAAAATTGTACAGATAATTCTCGGACACCCAGTATAGTCACATAACATAGTCGCATAACTAATTCAAGAAATTCAATAACCTTCTTTAAGTTCACCATTCTACAGACTAGTTATCAATGTTATATTACGTCAAATGCTCGCATATGTTTCGAGCAAAATACGAGTACGAGGGTTAACTTGAAAAAAATTCTTTGAACAGGGCTTAACCTATCGTAGGCGCGTTTGACAAACTATAACTGGAAGGAATTCACATAGAAACACGTAATGGGTATCAACCGACAGGACATGAATAAGGAAAAACATTTTTTCAGGGACTTAGAATAAGAAACGAGTAATTTTTAATTAAGAAACACGAGGAAAGACTTTTTTTTTTTAAACTCTGAGTTTCCAATATATGTTAGTTAAAGGTCTGATTTTGTTATTGAATGTATCATTTTAATAACGAGGCTACTTTTAACCTCGCCTTTTAAGGTCCGAATTGTAGGGTGATTTCAAAGTCACTCGTTAATTAGAAACGAAAAATAGAACTTTAAAACTAGGCAAAATTCACTATTTCGTCTATCCGTTTTGTTGGTATGCAGCTGAAGATTGACGACGTTTTGGTCTGGAGCCGTATTATAGGCCTAGTCATAACTTATCTTCGACCCGGCGCTAAGCGGGGCAAATTTAACAATTGTTAAAACAGATTTTAAAAAATGCTGGTACTTCTTATTGTATTTAGTGTTATACTGCGTACCGTATTCGGATGATGTAACGACGCTTGGTTCGGATTCCGTGTAAAGTTGTACATCCACTCTGTCACAGGACTTTTGCAGTTGAGGAGGAGGTTAAACAATAAATTTCAAAGCAGGACGACATTACTCGAGAGAAATCTACGGACCATAAAAAACACTTTCGCGGGCCAAATGTTTTGCCTCCTTGCACCATTTATATGTGTTACGCGTGATCGATGAAATGCGCAGGATATTTGCCAGTTTCATGAAATAAGCAAAAGTAATGCATTTTTCATAAAATATGCAATTTTGGTGTACGTCTTTCATGAAATCGGCAAAGGATGAAATGACAGTTAAGTAGCCAATTTCAATTTGCGTTTTTCATGAAACCGGCAAAGAATGAGCTAATAAGACGCATTTTTACAGCAAACCAGAACAAAGTTTATTTTATACGCCATGCACATTTCATGAAAATATAAAATTCGCAATTTCACCGATCACACGTAACATATATATATATATATATAGAAACCTACGATAAAATTATTGAATGCCCGGTTAGGTTAATTGAATGCCCTTGACGATTGGTATTCAATTAACCTAACCGGGCATTCAGGTGTTCTTGCCTAAAAGCTGGAAACCTACGTAACAGTTTATGCCACCCTCGTCATACCTGTAAAAATGCATCGGATTAGCTTAAGAAGAACACTTTTGTTTCAGTATGAAATAAACTTTGTTCTGTTATTTCATTCTTTGCCGATTTCATGAAAAACGTACACCAAAATTGCATATTTCATGAAGAATGCATTACTTTTGCTTATTTCATGAAATTGGCAAACGCCCTGGGCATTTCATGAAAAATGCAAAATATTGCGTTTTTCATGAAATGCACAATTTCACCGATCACGGGTAACATATGCACTTTGTACATCGAAATACGATGAGACAAATAGCTTGCGAAAATAATAATAGGGCATCATTTTAACCTATTTCACACACCCCAATTAAAATTGGATATAATAAGTATGGTGGCGTGGCTATAGCCGATATACAGTATACCCCAATTTTGGTGCGAGTCAGGTCAGTAACTTTAAAGGTGTCCATTACTTCAACTGATACTGTAAATATAATAATTAAACTCATTAAAATGTATTATTTTCTTTCGACGAATCGAATTTACATTTATGGTGACCACTTTTCACCTATTTTCTTTCGACGAATCGAATTTACATTTATGGTGACCACTTTTCACCTATTTTCTTTCGACGAATCGAATTTACATTTATGGTGACCACTTTTCACCTATTTTCTTTCGACGAATCGAATTTACATTTATGGTGACCACTTTTCACCTATTTTCTTTCGACGAATCGAATTTACATTTATGGTGACCACTTTTCACCTATTTTCTTTCGACGAATCGAATTTACATTTATGGTGACCACTTTTCACCTATTTTCTTTCGACGAATCGAATTTACATTTATGGTGACCACTTTTCACCATGACAACACGTTTGTCGTTTAATCTCTCCGCGATCAAAATTACACCCTTAAACATTTTATACAGCATACCTAACTGGGTTTAAATAAAACATTTATTCATAAATAAAACTTCGAGATACGCAAAACTGGAATTATATTTTTTACCTAAAACTGAATTTAGGCCTAGTTTGGATATAAAGCATTAAACGAAATAGATAGCCTACTGCAGTAAACTTAAACAGTAAAATTTGAAAAACATGAAGCCGCTCTGGCCTATCGAGTTTATCCAAGCCAGATAATAAAATGTAGCTTTCGATAATTCACTGTGTAACACTGATTCTGTTTATATAGAATTTTTTGCGTTTTTATATGCATTTGTGGGCGCTGAGTCCAAATCTGGCCTTGGTTTGTGTGTATCATCAATGGTTTCAGAGATAATCCATTTTTCATGTTTTACCAGTATAATGTTATTATGGGCGCAGCAATATCAGAATAATCAGGAATTGTTGAGAACAATCCGGATGTTCGTTGACAGTTTCTTGCTCTAGAAATTGCCCGAAACTTCCACTGTCCTATATAAAGAAGAACGCAGAATCTGAGAAGTTAGTAAGAGTGAGCACACAAAGAAGGCAGGTTGTTTGTCTGATGGTTACCAGCACTAAGGTACTATGTTTCTGTGCTGACGATTTGAGTGTTATCGATCCTTTTTTATTGCGAACATTATTTCAGCGTTGTGAATACATCTTTTTTCTGGAATCTGTAATCTGTTGCAGATTTAATAACTCTTCTCTCTATATCTGCAGGTTATGATTAGTGTAGTACAGTTTGGTAAAGAGAATGGCAACTAGAGCTTTTAACACTCGCCGGATATATTCTGCTACGTTTGTGGGTATTACATAGGCCCCAAGCAAGTATCGCACAAGATTGTGAAAGGCACCAAGTTCTGGATCGCGTATCGGCTCTATTTTGGTATGCCTATGGATGACCAAGATAAGCCCTGGGCACCCCATGTGATCTGTGGAAGCTGCCGCTCCACACTTGAAGGGTGGCTGCCGGGAGTACGCAAGACAATTTCCTTTGCGGTACCCAGAATATGGAGAGAACCAAAGAGCCACCACGACGATTGCTACTTCTGCATGGTAGATGTTTCTAAGTACAGGAAAATTAAAGGAAGGCAGACTCTTCAGTATCCAAGCATAGCGTCGTCCATAGCTCCTGTACCACATGGTGAAGGTCTTCCAATACCACGTCCACCAGAACAGGTATCTATCCATTACTTTACCTTCTCTATTTACAGACTGTGGGTTATTGTGTGTCGATTTTTCTTAGTGCTGATGCTCTTCTACATATATATAGCATGCCTATATTTTTTTCTTTGCTTTGCAGGTTGAGAATGAGGATGCAGCCAGCTCATCTGAGATGTCGGCTGGTGAGGACAGTCATGATGAAGAATATACAGTAACTTTCAGTACAAACCCTCACTTTCCAAATCAGAGGGAATTGGACGACTTAATTAGAGATTTGGGTCTGACGAAATCAGGGTCTGAGCTTCTGACCTCCAGACTCAAAGAGTGGAATTTGCTTGGAGAAGACTGCAAGAGCACTGTACACCGAAAGCGGCATGAAGAGTTTGCAAGGTTCTACGATGTCAATGGCTCTCTCTGTTATTGCAGCAAGGTTAATGGTCTATTCACAGCTATTGGGTTAACACATACCCTCAGAGTGGCGCCTGTTTATTGACAGTTCAACTCGGAGTTTCAAAGCTGTTCTACTCCACAATGGGAACAAATATCCATCTATACCAGTTGCACATTCTGTTCAAATGAAAGAGAACTATGAAAATGTCCAACAACTGCTCACTCAAATCAGGTATGAACAATATAACTGGGGCGTGTGTGGTGATTTCAAAATGATTGGTTTCCTGTTAGGTTTACAAGGAGGGTTTACTAAATATTCATGTTTTCTTTGCCTGTGGGATAGCAGGGCTTCAACTGAGCACTATAAAACAGTTCAGTGGCCTCCACGTGAAGGACTGCAACCAGGAAAGTACAATGTACTCAGGAAACCTCTTGTGAAGCCTGACATAATATGGAGAGGTGGTAGCAGAACTAAGTTGGGTCTAATTAAGCAGTTTGTAACTGCGTTAGATTTTGGAGGGGAAGTTTTCCAACAGATTCGGGTCATGTTCCCTAAACTATCTGAGGCCAAAGTCAAGGCTGGCATCTTTGTAGGACCATAAGCCAAGGCGCTGTTGAATTCAAAGAACCTTGAAGCCAAGATGACTCCGATCGAAAAAGAGGCTTGGTGTGCTTTCCGTGATATGGTTCGTGGATTGTTAGACAACCATAAAGCACCAAACTATAAGGAGTTAGTGTCAAACTTGATTAAGTGCTATGGCAAAATGGGGTGCCGTACATGACTCCAGATTTGAAAAAATTTACTGGAGCACAGCTCTGAATTTACTTTTTTTCCCCTTACACCACTAGATAGGTTAATGATAGTAAACTCTTGAATTGACGACATACCAATTACAAATTGTTTTAGCTAAACATAATAATACAATAATGTACAGTTTATAACTCGCCTTAAGTTTATTTATTCATTGCAGCAGCAACAGTGGACGATGTTAGACCTTGCATGTAGGCATTTGTTGTGAATTTACCGCCATGTATGCTTGGCCACTGATCAATGGCTTTCTGTGATCATTACAGCAGATCTAGTGCCTGGAGCTGGACCCTCCTTCACAATTCTGCACAGCTTAGTCAAATGAGATGGCTTAATGGATCCTTTGTGTTCAACAATGTAACCAAGAATGGAGAATGTCCCTTCAGCTGGTGCTTCACTCCAGGCAGTTGATCCATCTTTATCAAAATGCTTTAATCTCTCTGTGATTCCTTTACACAGCTGTTCTAATATTCTGTCAGCCAATTTATCACCGAGTCTTTTGTAAAACTACTTTCAGATCTGGTTCTGGATGGTCTAGCAACTTCAGCAACCTGGTAGTAATCAGAACGTTTCTTGATGTATTTGTAAACTTCATTTAGGATGTAATCCTCAGCTGTTAGTTCCTTTTGCTGCCCTGTGGTATCGTGCTTAAATTCAGAAACTACATCATTTGCATTTCCTCCATTAGCTAATTTGGAAATTGTTTCCATCACTCTTAACATAACAGTTTTCCCTCCTTCTTTATAAAATATATTTTCTACAAATTCTGCACTAACTGTGGTTTTTTGAGCTACTTGCAACATAATCTTTGTTACATAGGAAATCAATACATAGAACTTGGCACTAATTTCTTTCTCTTGTGGATGATCAAAAAAAAAACAATTTTCCACAAATCTGTCAAATTGATCAAATTCGTAATTAACCATGCGAGTATCAGATTTGAGTTTTGGTCTCTTAAAACCAATGATATTGTCAAGAACCATATTGGTATAGTCAAGGCCTGATCTCAGATTTGAAGTGTGATTCTGAATAAAGTCTAAAAGCTCACTTAGTTTACAAATTTTCTTCAATGCATCAACGTGGGCTCTGTTCACAAGATGCATTAAGTCCCATCGAAATTTGAAATTTTCTCCAAACAACTTTTTCATTTCGTTTTTAAATGGCTCGTTGTCCTTACAAAAAGCCCCATCTCCAACCATTCCAGATACCTTAGATTTAATTGCTTCTTCAGATAGTTTCAAGTGATTAGGAGACTTCAACACATCAAAAATTTCATTGGCCAAATAAACTCCTGATTTGCTGCGTACTAAATTTATCCCAGCAAGTTTTACAGTCTTATCTTCTTCACTCATAACTAATACAACTAGCATGCTTAATCCCAAAATTGTTCCAATGTCAGCTGTTATTGTTACTGAAGTTTGTTCTAAGAACCACTTTACAGTTTGTTCTTTAAGTTGATTATCTAATAGCTCACAAATTGTCTCGCACGCATGTGTGCTATGATTCAAATTTCCAACCTCACAACCTGACCTATGTAATACAGCTAGAAGTACTGGATATAGAGCCCATGCAGTGTTTGTTTTCATTTCATCTTGATTATCATCATCTTCATCCTCAACAGCTATATCTACATCAGGCATATTAGTGTCACTATTTGCAATGTTTTCCATTATATCACTTGGTACTGAAAATGAATCATCAGCATGCCCTAGATCCTTCTTTTCCACCAATTTGAATGTAGATTTGATCAAATCATTGTTCAGGATTTCTTGTATTGATTTACACTTGCTTAAATGGGCTATGGAAATGTCAAATTTGTTGCTTTTTGCTTTATTAGATTTGGATGCAACACTTGAACTTGAAGGCATATTTTGACTCTTCTCTTTATTAACCACAACAGCTTGGTGAGTTTCTTTTGTTAGGCGCAAAATTGCATTCAATGTCTTCTGGATTTGGGAATTTTCAAATTCCTCTAAAGCAGTTTTGTTAGTCTGATGCGCAGATTCCTCACTTACCTTTTGTTTCTTAGGTGGAGGAGAAGCACTTTCTTCAGTCTGTGAAACATCTAGTGAAAAAGTTTCATTTTCTAGATTAGCAGTTGATGAAGTTGGTTCATTTTTCTGAGGTCTAGCACTAGCACATTTTGTGAACAAACTAAATGACTGCTTTGCCGTATCTCTTTGCTGCACTTCATCCTGGTATTTCTTTACTGCAATATCTAAGCTGTGGGCCCAAACTCTGGGACCTCTTGTATTGTAACAAATATTTTTTTTGGAATTAAAATGTTCCTCCCAGTTTTGCTTCTTTGAATATTTGTTCTTGCATTGACCACAAAAGTAACCCCTTTTAACACCCTCACTTTTCTCTCCAACTTCATCAATATTAGGATCCATTATTGACTACCTGAAAAAATACAAAATAAGTAAAAGTTAGTAAATATAGTATGGTAAAAGTGAGTAAAAGTAAGTAAATATAGTACAATGAAAGTAAGTAAAAGTAAGTGCTTTAAACTTAGTAAAAGTAAGGAAGAGTAAGTAAAAGTAGGTAAGTTAAAGTAAGTAAAAGTAAGTTTAAACTTAACTAAACTTTTCAATTCTAGAGTCATGGTGGATTACTTAAAACCGCACAAGTAATTATCTGGCCAATTTATCAAACCTGGCCGAGATCAATGGAACATAGTCCAATCCTGATAATTTTATATTAAAAAAATATACGTTTTAATAAAATTTTAATTATCAAAACATTGAAGCTTAACAAAAAATAAAAATAATTGTTAAATATGGAATTACCAACTAAACTTAAAATAACTAAATTTGTAATTAAAAAAACTTGGTTTGTACAAGAACGTATACGCAAAAAAAATTGCATAACGTCTAGCGGATGAACAAAAACCAAACCCAAATTTACTTTTTCTCATGGTCAAATTTACTGGAGCAATGCTCCCAAGATCCCAGGAATCTGGAGTCATGGTGCCGTATGTCTTTAAAATTACACTATCTGCATTCACATCGACTTTTTTCGTGATAACCTGGGCGATGCGAGTGAAGAACATGGCGAAAGATTCCATCAAAATATTCAAACGATGGAGGAAAGGTACCAGGGCCATTGGGATGCTTCCATGATGGGAGACTACGTATGGTCGCTGATCAGAAAGGATAAGAATGTTCATACGCGGAAGTCGCGTTCTTCAGTGCATTTTTAAGGAACGCACACTGCATAACGAGGCTCGTTATTCTCTTATCGGTTCTCCTCATGATATATATTATATCCTTTGCACCATTTTGGGTTTGTCAAACAATTTTGTCTCAATAAACATTACTTTCCAATTGTGTTTTTATTTTCAGAAAATATTTATGTTAGCCTTCTTTATATACTTTGCCATATGAAAAGTATGATAACCTATATTTTTGAAACGGTTGATGATAGAGCAAAACCAATATCATTTTTGGAATCAGCGCCCCGAAATCATTAAGAAACGACAGAAAAATCACAATAAACAGAAAATTTCAAATTTTGTTACCCAGTGTTATAATTTATAGTTTTACAAAATATCAGTTTTATGTCAACTAATTATCCTTAAACTATAGGCAAAGCTATAGGCCATGAGCAGGTTCCCAAATTTTGGCCATTGGTACCATCTGGGGGAAATAATCTCAGTGATTTTTGGCAAGGCCTACACCCAGTGGCGTACTAAGGGGGGCGGTCCGCCCCGGGTGACAGCCAGGAGGGGGTGCCATCGGGAGAGTTGGAATACCAGTACAAGTTTTCAAACCAAATGAAAAATTCGCCAAAGAAAAAAAAAATTTAAATGTTCAAACTATTACAACAGCTTAATGTTAATTTCCACTATAAAATAAATTTTTATTTTTATTGTCAATACAAAATTTACAAACGAAAAATTAAATATTTGATAAAAATTACATCGAAAGGCGAACGTTTGTTGACGCTTTAGTCATCAGTTTGTTGAGCATAGCCAGCTGGCTGGCTGCAACTGACATTCCAAGTCTTGTTCACTTGACACTGACTCCACATACATAAGGTATGTTTTATTAAATAATTATGATAAAGCATAAAGTGCTGGTGTTTATAACAATATCATGGTACTTATACCAGTGTCCAGTAATTTTTGACAATGTGGTATCATAGTGATGTTTAAGTGTTTATAAATGCATCGTCGTGATGTTATAATACCCGGTAAATGCATCGCCGTGATGTTATAATAAATGCATTGTCGTGATGTTATAGAAACTCATGTTTATGAATGGTGGTCCCTGTGACTACTGGTTATCAGTAAAAAGACACAGGAAAGTCACACTTTGCA
This sequence comes from Bathynomus jamesi, assembly GCA_023014485.1. Taxonomy (NCBI): domain Eukaryota; kingdom Metazoa; phylum Arthropoda; class Malacostraca; order Isopoda; family Cirolanidae; genus Bathynomus; species Bathynomus jamesi. The sequence continues at coordinate 172,138 of JAJOZX010002007.1, read as the reverse complement.
CTAAACTTTAGACTTGTCTTTTTTCCTACAACCATGACTACTGAAGTAACGATGATGTGTATGACTGAGTTTTTTATGATGACTATGTGGTGATCTTACGATGGTGGTGGTGATATGGGCTGCATGATTTTTTTTTAATGCAACTACATGGTGATGTTAAGACAGAGGGTGATCATGTGACTGCATGGAGATATGTTAATGCTTAATATAGTAAACACCGTTTCAGATTTACATCAACAACTACAGTACCATTCTATATTGAATTAGTACTAATGCTTATTGGCTTAGTCAAGTTCAACAATTTTACAATTGTTGTTGTGTGCTGTATATGATTTCTCTTCTTCGAGTTACCTTTCTTTCTGGTGTGAAGTCCTGGAAGAAATTAATCTCACACTAAAGTATTTGCAAACAGTTGGAACCAGCCTTGAAAAGTGCATTGTGAAGCTCCAAGCTCTAAAACTTTCTTGAAGATCAACGCAATGAAATTGTGGAGAGGGTCATTCATTATGCAACTACAAAGTGTGAGGAAATGGACATTTCTATGGAGAAAAGAGGGAGAGTAAAGCTCCGAAAAAGGATGCCAGGAGAGATGGCAAAGGATGCTGGTCTCACATTGCCAGAGGAAGTAAGAAGGGCTATGTTTGAATGTCTTGATCGCTTTCATCAAGAATTGGAGATTCGTTCTAAGGCAATGGATCAAATTCTGTCAATCTTCGCTGTTATTCAGCCAAACACTTTGGTTGTTGCAACAGAAGTAGAACTTCGGAAGTATATTTCAAATTTGACTCAGATTTTCGATGAATTCTCTGATGAAGATATCAGTGGAAATTGGACGACTTCGGAGGCATTTGGAAGCTGCCAAAATCAGCGTTGAAGAGGCAAAGAAATGGACAGCATTGCAGTTGCTGGAGTTTGTGAAATGGGATTTTTGTGAATCTTTGCCAAGCTTGTCACTGTGTTGGAGATTCTTTTTGACTGTCTGTGTGTCAATTGCTTCATGTGAAAGTTTTTCCAAATTGAAATTGATAAAAAATTTCTTTCGCTCAACCATGAGTCAGACAAGATTGACAAATCTGGCTTTACTTTCAATTGAATATGAATATGCAAAGAAGGTGAATTTTGATGAGGTCATTGATCAATTGCAGAAATTAAGGCTCGAAAGCAGAGACTGTGAATCCTCTCTATTTACCTTTGAAGAATAGGCTGAGCGTTGAGACTGGATTTCCTGTGTTTTTTGTATAAAATAAAATGCAGTATTACTTGTTCACTGAATTTTTAATGTCCTGCATTTTTTTTTATTTCCAATTTGCTTATGACAGTACTGTATTGTTTAAAAATCTACTCGCAAAACATATATTTTTCTGTGTTTAAATTTTAAAATTATTTATGGGGGGTGCCAAAGGAAGGATCCGCCCCGGGTGCCAAATACTTTAGGTACGCCCCTGCCTACACCCCAACTAGAGTTGGAAAATATGTGATAATACACAAAAAGCTACCACGGTTGCAATGCTATGCTATCACCTTTTTTTACATCTCCATCCCAAAATAAACTTTTTCAAAAATGTATTTAGAACAGAATAAAACATCCACCGTCAAACTAATGGTTCCCGCTTATTATAGACCATATCTCCTTGAAAATTGGTAGGCATATAGCTCGGCCAATTTGCTTTTCAGAAAACTTTTAAAAAAAATTCTCATTCATTGTTATCCATTTCAGGTACTGATAGCACAGTACAGGGTGTCCATAAATGTTTACCCTGAAAACAGTATGCTCTCATGTTTTAATGACGAATCTTACATCAGTTTTCTTTTTACAGGTGATCTCGTACACGCATAGAGTTTCCGTGCTGGTGTGTTTCGTCTACCACATTCGCCGCTAGGAGCGCTGTAGTAGCTGTTCAGTTAAGGTGGCGTCTGTGACAGAGAAGGCACAATGTGTTGTGTGGCTTGCAGAAACAAAATCTCCTGTCAGTGTTCAGCGAAGGTTTAGAACAAAGTATGGAAAGAATCCACCTGATGTGAAGTTAATTAAGTCGTGGATGAAAAAATTCTTGGAAACTGGAAACGTGGAAAAGGGAAAGAGCAGTGGTAGACAATCAGTTTCCGATGGGATGGTGGAAAACATTCAAACTACTTTCACACGGTCACCAAGGAAATCGGTGAGACAAGCTTCATGCCAACTAAAGATACCGAAGTCTACGGTGCACAAGGTGTTACACAAACGTTTGAAGTTACACGCGTGAGTGTGAATACCGTTTAGACATTTTACGTGCCACTAGGGGTGCACATGTGGAAGCTTATTAAGTTCATTAACTATGTATCAAAACTTTGTATGTTTATCTACTTATGATTAAAACTGTTTGAATAAGAGTGTTTATTTAAAAGTTATAGCATGCTTTAATCAGGGTGATCATTTATGGACACCCTATAATTTCGTTTTCATAAAAATGTAACAGAAAAGTTTCTTTTGCGTATAACCTAAAGAATGATTACTATGTTTAGAACATGGATTTTTTATTAAAGGAAATTTAATAAGAAATTCAATCAACAAAATAAATTTTATGTATAAATTATGTTAATGTTACCCCTACCCCAAAACGGAAAGTTCCACAAATCAAGGAAAATCTAGTACTTTTTGTTTTTCTTGCTTGCGTGTTACAAATACTAATACAAAAACATCCTGAAATAATTTCGGGAGCATGGGTTAATGCAAATATGACGAAGTTTTAAGTATTTTTTCAAATAAATGCTAAAAATGTCAAATTTGGTGAAAAATATAAATTTGTCCATAGAAATACATTTTTGAAAAATGTCCAGCAGAATATAATTCTGCATTTTAAAAACATGAATTTAAAGAATATTTAATAATTTTAGTAAATTTAGTGATTTTTAATGCAAGTAGTTTATTATAAATATTATACTTAATTATGTTGCCCTTATCCCATATCGAAAAATCCCATAATAAAAAAAAAACCCTTGTATATCTTAATCTTATTCACTCCGCTTTCATTTTATTTGTATCTTTGCATTTGATATGTTCTCACTAACGACGTTAATATGATTTATTTTAAATTTCAGGTATTGTGGTGGTGGTGGTGACAGTTCTGCTCAACGAGTTAGAAGTGGATTAGCAAAATCCCTTTTCTTCAGAATGGAAAAGCACAAGTACGAGGAATCTCCTAAAGACCAGTGTATCATACACCAGGATAGTAGCTATCTAATGAAGATGACCATTTAGTTAGTCCTCAAAACTAGGACTCCTGGCTAACTTTACTCGAAGCCGCCAAAGTGAGAAGCCAAGCCCCTTTTCTAGACATTGCCAAACAGCTTGAAGACAAAGTAGTCCTAAAAATCTATCGCCAAAAATGCGGAAGCCTGTTCACCATAGAGAGAGATTTGGAGACTGAAAAGGAAAGCGGATGAAAGCCTCCGTGATGAGGCTGGTAGTAGTGGCTGTACATCAAAAAGGCCATGCGGGAGATCGTTATCAGAATCAAGGGTGTATGATCGAATCTGCATTTTCTGTAGCAAGATTAAGTTTCAAAAGCGCTCCAAGACACGTGAAAAGCTTACACATGCTGTACAACTGAGAGCAGACCAAAAACTACGAATGTGTGCAATCGAAAAGGGAGATGAAAAGGGAGATGAAAAGATTCTAGCAGTAACGAGTAGAGACAGTTATCACAGACAAGACACTCAGACGCCTGGAGGCACCACTCGGTTCAGCCTGAAAGCTGGAGCTCTCAAACGATACTACATAACAGCTGAGCACCATAGTGCATTCCTGGGACAGTTAAGAGACATGGTGCAAGGTAACAAATCAGAACTCCACCATGCAGAGCTACAGCGGCCAAGAATCCAAAATGATGAGGAACCAGTGTCAGCAGTCGTTGGCCTCATCCAAGGCTGGGTCAACCCATTCGTAGAGAAGCAGGACCTCATTAGCATTTCCATTGCAAAGGCTAGCTGCTGGAGAGGTTTATCAAGCTGTAGTGATCTACTCAGAGGGCACGGATGTCATCATCATGTCTATGGGATTCCATGACAAGATTGATATCAGGAAAGTCGCTGCCACTGTCGGCACAGATGTCTGTAGGGCTCTCATTGGGATGCATGTCTACACCGGATGTGACACTGTCAATGCTTTCGCAGGCAAAGGGAAGGCAACTGCCCTGAAAATCTTGACCAGCAACGGGGAAACCCAGGATACATTCTTAGAGTTGGGTCAGGAATGGGACCTCTCCCCAGAAATGGACAAACTACAGGCATTCACATGCCTCCTCTACGCCCCGAAAGCAACATCTACTAAGGTCAATGATCTCGGGTACCACCCGTTCTGTGCTAAGAAAGGCGAGATAAAGTGTCATCAGTTTCCACTATGCAGGAACTGCTTAATGAAACCCGCACAAAGAGCCAACTACCAGGCTGGAATATGGAGATATCTGGAGTAGAACCCGCAAGTGCCAAGACCTGTTGGCAAGGGGTGGAAGATTGAGAAGGAAGGTGGTGAACAGTTGGTAGTGGACTGGATGGATGGTCAGCCAGCACCTGAGGCAGTCCTGGATCTACTGGCTTGCAACTGTCCAAGGAAGTGTGCACTGCCAAAATTCGTGTGTATGGCAAATGGACTCGAGTGCACCGATATTTGCAGACTGCCAGAGTGCGAGAACCAGGCATCCATCTCAAACAATGAGAAAGTGCAGATGAAGATGAGGATGAGCCGGAAAATGATTATGATTATTAGATTCATCTTCAACACTTTACATAGCTTACGCTCAGTACATATAATCATAAATGTCTGATTGGTTTAAGTTGAGTACGGTACTATGGGTGTGTGATACCTTCATATGCACGCATGCATTGTCATGCTCGTAAATTCATAAAATCCTGTATTTTTTAGAAATTATAGGGAAATAAACATTTAGGCATGCTATCATACACTTTTATTTGATTCTAGGACACTGTCCTTCAATAACAACAAAAAATATCTAAGATTCACGAGACGCCAAAAATCCCTCAAAATGAATTATTTTTTCGTTTAGGATGAGGTAACATTTTCTGTTGTACCGATTGTAATATACTACTTACTTAAAAAATATTTAGTAATTATGTTTCTCAATAAATTTGCTGCAAACTCACGTGATCATATGTATTCCAGAATTTGTATTAACTTTTTCAAAATAAATGCTAGACAAATACTATACTTTTCTAAAAACGAAATGATTTATTATACAGGAAACAGGCACAGCAATTAAGTGCCACTAATAACGTAGTTTTCAATTTAGACATCTTTAAAAATATTGGATCACCCGAAGATCAGGGCCCCCAGCCTTCTTTAGTTAGCTTTATAAGGCTAACTAACGAAAATATCACGACCTAACCTAACCAATCGTCAAGGGCGTACAGTTGACCTAACGATCGGTTAGGTTAGGTCGTGATATTTTCGTTAGTTAGCCTTATATAAGGTTAACTAGAGAAGGCTGGGGGCCCTGATCTTCAGGTGATCCAAAATGTTTCTGAAAAGCTACTGAACTTATCCACATATGCCACAAATTTCAATGTTAAGGTATGACTAATGAAAAAATGCCATTGGATTGAAATAGGATGCTTTACTCAGTTGACTGTATGTTAGCCATTTTTCAGAAAAGTTTATTTTAGGGTAAGGTTATAAAAACGGTGAAAAAACACAAAGCTGCCACCATTGCAATGCTATCACATATTTTCCAACTCAACGGGTGTTGCCAAAAACCACTGAGCATTCTTTCCCCCAGATGGCACCGACCAACCCGACTAACTCATGAACAACTACTAGTACTACTACTGCAATTGTCTAAATTACTTTAGCTAAAATATATATTATTTAGAGAATTTGCGAACTCTTTTATTCATGTTGGTAATTTTTTTTCGACAGAACTAACTACCACCAAATGATATTTATACTCGACTGTGTTCCCACAGTAGTTAGAAACTAAGGTTAATACAGTATTGCGTTTGGGGAACGCCAGATTTTGGGGATCCGCCTATTTCATACTTCGGGCCAATCAGGGAGACTCTCGCATTTGGGTTAGGTTACACTGGGTTAGGTGGTCGTCCTAGACTGGTTAGTTACTTTCTACGTCACCAACTTTCGGCCAGTCAGGGGTCCAGAAAACGGGTGTCCCCAAAACTTAATATTACCATGAAATGTAATTAGTTAAAAACTAAGGATATTAAATTAAAAACAAATAATTTTGTTTAAGATAATGTAAGGTTTACAAGTTCGGTAAAAAGTTCGTCTAGAAACTAAAAATTTAATTTAATTTTTTTTTTACCAAAAAAATAATAAAATATACAAAGGAAAACAGACACAGTATTACCAATTATTAATTTTTTTCAACTTATATTTGTAGGCGAATTTTTTACAAAACTAATTCGATAATGCGACATTAACTATATTGCCCTATCAGAAAATGCAGAAAATGTCAAAATATATATGGGATGAATTTCACAATTAAACACATGAAATGAATGAATGATGCAAACCCACAAGGAAAAAGAAAAATGATTCCAAGACCTTTCGTGTATTCAGAAGTACATCTCGTCAGGGAATACACCTCCCTGACGAGGTGTACTTCTGAATACACGAAAGGCCTTGGAATCATTTTTCTTTCTCCTTGTGGGTTTGCCTCCCTCCCTCTCATATAATACACACGGACCGTGCATGGAACAAGGAACTCTTCTGGGAAAATTAAATCCACTATAGTTCAAATAAGTAATGGTAAATGACAAACACTACATATAGTTTTTCCTTTCATGATGTTAGCCCGACGTGGGCAACGGATCACTCGCAGAGGCCCCAAAATATAGTTTCCCTCATCATGAAACGGACGTTGTGTGCTTTGAAAAGTGGACGCTCAATTTTGCCAGTTGAAGTTTAAGTTTTTTGGTCTAAAAATCCAATAGTTATCCCTTTTTCTTTGATGTATCCAATCCGACGTGAATGCAACGAGTTTTTTTTCTTATAATGAGGGTCCAAATATAGTGGGGTTAGGCTGCTTTAAACCCTAGATCCTGTCCCAAAGCTGGATCCTATCAGCTTTGTAGATATCTGGTGAGGGAAGCTATACTTTGGGGTCTCTCTGCGAGTGACCCGTTGCCACGTCGGGCTAACATCATGAAGAAGAAAAACTATATGTAGTGTTTGTCATTTACCATTACTTATTCGGACTATAATGGATTTAATTTTCCCAGAAGAGTTCCTTGTTCCATGCACGGACTATGTGTATCATAAAATATCTCAGGGGACCATTCTGAGATCATCCATATATATATATATATATATATATATATATATATATATATACACGCCTCGGTGGTGTCGGGGTTAGCGTCGCTGACTACGAATCCATCGGCTCCGGGATCGAGACCCAGTGACGGCAGGCGGCGTTGATAGATAAATGGGTACCCTGGGTATCCTAGTAAAGACGCTGCGCTGCTGGTGGGGCGTGGTTCGGATTCCACGTTAAACTGTGGAGTGGAGGTGGAGTGACAAGCTTGACCTTCGTCTGAATGAACATTTCGAGCGGAAGCTAAACCAAGGTGTGTGTGTGTGTGTGTGTGTAACGACTGGAATAAGGGCAAACAGGAAGAAATTTGAATGGCGTAAACCGGAATTAAATCGAATTTACTGTAATCAAGTTGAATACTACTGGAATTAGATTGAACTACTATTTAGTGCCCGGTTAGGTTTCTTTTCTAGCCGTTACAGGCTTATGACAGGTTAGATTAGGGGACATGTAAGTTGTATTAAACTTAAAAATTATGAAAATTTTAGTGAAATAAAATGCACTCGAATTATATTGAATGGCGGGGCAAATGTACGTACGTACATACAAGTCGACAAAGGCAAAGTAGTGCACATCGACTCTCTAAATAACGAGTTTAGTTACTGTTTGGCAGGTAAAGACTATTTCAGGAATGAAGAAGAAAGATTTAAGTGTTACAGTTATGAATGACAGTTTTCAAAGCGATGCATCGAAGCCAGTAAGAGTTAATAAAGAACAAATCTAAAGACATACCTTTAACACGAGTCCTTAGTTTGATCTCTTTCGAGTACATACGTTGTACAATTTTGGTCTCCGTATACGAAGAAAGATATAGAAAAACTCGAAAGAATTCAAAGAAGAGCTACCAATGTTACGAGTATATAGGCTACCTCACTTTCGTAATAAAAGGTATGAAGAACTTTAGCAGAACTTGATTTGCATTCAGTCGAAAAGAGGAGGAGCAAAATTATTGAAATTTTTCCAGATATTAAAAACATATTTGATAATATAAATTTCGAGCCCATTTTTAAATTCGATACCAAGAGCGTAACTAGAATAATGGATTTAATTTTAAGGGTACGAGGTTTAATAGCGCCAAACGTATCTTAGTATCGTTGATTTTTGTTTGGAATAGTCTTCCGCCACGGGTAGTAACGTAGTATATCGGTTATAGATATTTTTCGCAAACCTAGTTCCGATCTATAGTTGGGCTTGGGGTGAGCAGGGAGAGAGCAAATGCGAAGAGACTATGAAACGATTCTTCGGCGAAATGATGCTTTTTCTACTTTAATAATAATAATAATAATAATAATAATAATAAATAATAATAATAATAATAAGTAGTAATAATAATAATATCACCTGAAGATCAGGGCCCCCATGTATTCTTGTTTTTTGCTTTACAGTACCAAATATAATAATTAAATTGAATGCCCGGTTAGGTCAACTATACGCCCTTGACGATTGGGTTAGGTTGTCGTGATATTTTCGTTAGTTTTAACGAAGATATCATTTGGTAATTGAGGCTGGGAGCCCTGATCTTCAGGTGATCCTAATCATCTTAAAAAACCGCATGGTGTAAATTAGATTGTGTAGTTTAGTGTCAAGGGTCGTCGTCGTCGTCGTCATCTTCACTACCTCAGATTTGATTTTCATGTACTGTATTTGGGTACATGAGGTAATGTGTATGCTTGGTGTGAAAACTATTATTTCTGGTGCAGGAGCAAGGGGTGGGAGGCGAGGTTGCATGGTATGAGAGTTATACTTGGGATTTTCTATAACTGTTTACATCTTTCATATCTTTAGTTCTTTCTTTGGCTACCCTACAGTAGATCTTCAAGTCTTTAGCAGCCAGTAGCGCGCGCGCGCGTGTGTTTGTTTCACGAGAAGAACTTTCCGATAACCCAACTTTTGAAAGAAATTATCGTTCATATATTTTAAAGTCATTAAATTATTTACAAGAATTTATGCACTCCAAAGATCCCGTCTAAAACGGAAATTAAATGTAAAGGATTGTAGACATAATTTATTTTTATAAGCACCCTCTAAAATAATACTATTACATGTATATAAAACGAACCGCCAGCCTATCGCCTATAAATTAGTTATACATAAATTTCTTAAACAGAAAAAGACAGCTCCAACAAGTAATCGTGTACAGAAGGAAGCCTTTTTAATATCCTATAATTAGGCCTATGAGACTAATTTTTGCGACAATAAGGCGTCAAAGGATACGAGTATAGGCATCCCGTCCAACGCTCCAACCTATAAAATTACAATGTAATTTCCTGTTGAAAAGGGATAGGCCTATATAGGTAGGTGGACCTCATCTTTGTTTTGCCTCGCCAAATATTAGCACGATGATATTTTATATATATATATATATATATATATATATATATAGTATAATGTTAATGCGTAATAAAAAGTGCTTATAAAGCCTTGCCTAGCCAGTAGTAACAGTACGCTAAAAAAAAAAATGTATGCATTTTCAGCGTATATGAAACTATACGCTCTGGTATTGATTAAGAAAAAAAAAGGGCTACTAACCAACCCTTCCCCGTAGCAATCGCACATGATATAGTTGCAACTTGCTACGTGCAACGAAACTAGATAACATGCGAAGGGGGACTCAAATAGAGAAGTAATATATAGAGTAGGCGAGTCGGGAGTATATACGTATATATGTACTCGCAATAAGGGTTACGAGCTTATCATTTCTCAATAGGAATTGAGTCTTAACAGGCAGCGAAGGTCCACCGAAGTAATTACCACGATACGAGTAAGCCAGTAACTCCTTGCCGTGCATTTCGCGTGTGCATTGCTGTCGGTGCCTTTCATGCATACCTATCATAATCGTACGACGATGGGTCGTGCGAACCTAAACCGGAACTTGGATGGGAGGAGGGGGGCAGGGGGTAGAAGGGAGCCCTCATTTTCCCCATAAAATATATATATATATATTTCATACACATACACGGATATCGACCCACCAAGTTTTGCAGTGGGTACAAAAAATATTGATCGTCTGCAATTGCAAAAAAAAAAAAAAAAGCTTATTGATTCCCCTACAATAGGCCGCAGCCGCAAGGGAGGGAGGGAGGAAAGCTGCGGAAAATCTACTGGGCGGCGAGGGTGGATGGGCATAAAAGGATATTTTATGCGCTGCGGTACTGGCATAAGATGTTAATGGGGTTTGGGGGGAAGGGAGAGAAGCCATAGGTATTGGCCTGGTTTAGGGGTTAAGGGGGGGGATTATATGTATGTGTGCGGGGGTGGAATAGGGTGGAGGTTTTTTTTAGGTTCATCCAATGCAGGTAATAAGAATGATGGTTAAAGAAGAGAATTGCGAGTGCAGATTTCAAGAGGGTCCTTTTTCTTTTGATTGTTAGAACCGCTTACCGAACGATGCGATGGGAAAGCGAAAAGAACTCTTTCCTCGAGTGTTTGGTGTCACATAATGCAGTTGGAACTAAGAAAAGGAATTAAGAATTTTTAGCAATGTCAATAAATAATTCGAAAATTTTCCTTTTGTACCCACGAAGAATCTCATTGAAATGGCAGAGAATTAAAATTAAAAAAAAAAAAAAAAAAAAAAAAGGAATTCCCTCCTTCAACAGATATAAATGCAAATTAAGCAAAGAGGAAGGTTAAGAAAAAAACCCTCCTCATTTAAGATATTATTTAAATGGGAGAAACTTTTGAAATGTCAGTCTTTATAGGATGGCATGCATAAACTGTTCTCTGCACCGAGACTCTTATCCTCATAAGAGGAGTGGCCATCCAACCTGAAAAATCTTCGTTATATGAAGGAGTTTGTGTAAAAAAAAAAAAAAACCCAGGTATAAAAAATGGGTAATGCAGGAAATAGCAAAAATTTTCCAAGGCCTAGTCACACACACGTGTGTATATGTATATATATATACGAGCTTCAAGAAAATTTTTCCTTATGCTGCTTGCCGCTTCAATTTCTTAATACATGGAAGGGATGTAACCTCTCCTATTCCAAAACCGGAAGCTTGAATAGGTGATCCTTGTCGAGACAAGTTTTAAAAGTTAGATACAACCACTATATTATAAGTCATATTCATAAAGACTACTACAAGCTACGAATTATAAGATTTAATATACAGTATACATTAAACATTAACCAAAGACTAGAGTAATAGCTTGGTTACAAATTAACTTCCATTCACCTTAGTTAAATAAATGGAGAAAAAAATAAAGGTTCTTAAAGGTAAAAAACTTAGTTATGTTAGGCCTATACGAGAAACGAACCTATGCGGGTTTTAGAGCTAAGTTTAAGGCCTATACACGTTAACATTAAAACAATCTAAATGTCAGTATCACATGGATTCAAAGATTTCAGAGTCGTAAGTTCATGGCTCTTGAAAGGAATCGCGTTAAATCACAGAATTATGTCTTGCCATTATAGGCTACCACGCACACAACTTTTTTTTTTTTTAATATGGGCCTAGCGCGACTTTAACCAATCTGGTTATTTTTTTGTACTAGAAACCAATAGTAGTAGTAGTAACATACGGTGTGCAGTTCAAAGGAGAAAAAAGTTCGCCTAGAAATTTTAAAGTTTCTAAAGAGCATAAAAAAATATTACCAACTGGTAATGACTGAGTTTCCTTTTTTAAACTATTACTGTTACGGAAATGAATATCTAAATAATAAAAATAATATATTATATCAGGTCATCCCATAAGTAACGTCGTTTTTTACGATAGATTAAGTTTAAACTAGTCCTACTCAGTTTAAGCATAAATTTTCCGAAGAGATCTATCGTGTTTCGCTACGTACTTCACAGACCTTGACCAGTGAAGACGTGTGTTTTGCTTTATGTGAACCCCTCATAAACATGGCGGTATCAGAAGAGCATATCAGGCATATAATGCTTTACGAGTTCAAATAAGGGAATAGTGCTACTGAAGCAACGCGAAACATTAAGGACATTTATGGCAACGATATTCTGCATGTGAGGAAATGTCAAAGATGGTTTCAAAAGTTTAGGAATGGTGGCTGCTGTTTGACAGATGCAGCACGCTCTGGACGCCCTGCTGAGTTTGATGATGACCTGCTGTTAGCCGCACTTGAAAAAGACTGTTCAACAACTGTCGAAGAATTGGCCCAGAAACTCAATTCATCCCCGTCCACCATCCATCGACATTTGCAACAACTCGAGAAAGTGCCTAAGTTAGGAAAATGGGTGCTACATGAATTGTCGGTCGACAATCTGAGAGTGCGGGTAAACATTAGCACAGCTCTTCATTCCCGTGAACTCCAAGATCCGTTTTCGCACCGTTTAGTGACTGGTGATGAAAAGTGGATACTGTACCAGAATGTTAAGCGCCGTCGACAGTGGGTTTGTGCCGGAGAACCAGCGACACCACAGCCAAAACCAAATCTTCACCCTCGGAAGGTGTTGCTTAGTGTTTGATGGGATAAAGGTGGTGTAATACACTTTGAAACCTTACCACACAACCAAACTATCACCGCTCAAGTCTACTGTCAACAACTGGATCGATTGAACACTGCACTAAAAGAAGAGAGACCACCTTTGGTTAATCGGAAAGGAATCGTGTTCCACCACGACAACGCACGTCCTCATACCGCTCGGATCACTTCTGCAAAAAATCGAGGAGCTTGGGTGGGAAAAACTTCCACATTCTCCAGACCTTGCGCCTTCAGATTATCATCTCTTCAGGAGTCTGCAAAACTATCTTGACGAGAAACAGTATACTTCTTTAAATGACCTGCACACCAGTCTTTGTACGTTTTTTGTCTCAAAACCGCCTGAATTTTATAAACATGGCATTGAAAAGCTTGTAGGACGTTGGCAGAGTGTCATTGATTCCGATGGAAAATATATACTAGATTAAAAAGTTTGTCGAGTTTTTTTTTGTCCTTCAAATTCCGATCTAAAAAACGACATTACTTATGGGATGACCTGATAGTTTACTAATTTTATTTTATATTTATTTCTTTATTTTTTTCATAAATTACTTTTGGAACTTAATATACAGTACTAAATATCGTACTTAAGCTAATTTATTATTTTTAAAAAGGATAGGCGATTTATAAAAAAAAAAAAAGATTAATTCAACCAACTCGTTAAACAAGGACCAACTGCCAGCGTGTTGCGAAATTTTTTTCAGAATTACAAAATTCTGAAATGTTGGTAAGACTGAAAATAATTATTAAAGTGAATTATGGAAACTTTCAGATTTTTCTCAACTTTGAGGTCACCTTTATGTATAAAAGTCTGACCTGACCTTAGGTCAAATCAGAACCTAATCGCCATTTTGGACACCAAAGCTTTGTGAAGTAAAATTATTTGAATTAATGGGCACTTTGCAGAATTATATGGCACTTTGGGGATATAAAGATGCTGTTAATAGTATCTTTTATATATAATATAGAATATATATACATTATATTTTATATATATATATACAGTATATATTTTACAATTAAACAAGTTAAATAAATTAGTGATGCAAATCCTCAGGGAAAAAGGAAAAAGCGATTCCAAGACCTTTCGTGTATTCAACAGCATATCTTGCTATTCCCTGACGAGGTGTATTATTATTATTACAGTACACCTTGTTATTCCCTGACGAGGTGTATTGTTGAATACACGAAAGCCCTTGGAATCACTTTTCTTTTTCCTCATCGATTTACATTATAGGTAACCATTTGCCAAAAAAAAATTTCCAAAATTACCCCCTTTTTTAAGGGTTTTTTATTATGGCGAACTTTTTCCCCCATTAATTAATAAGTAAATCTTGGGCGTATAAGCAAAAAATTACCCTAGTTTTTTTTCACTGCCAGTGCCAGTAACCACGATTAATAAACTATGAAAAGTCGACTGCAAAAGTCCATATACATTAGGTCACGCCTATTTTATGGCAGAGTGTATTGCAAATTTTGCAATGCCCCGTCCTGAAACTTCATATTCTTAATGAACGTGGAGTTCAGGACAGGATTTTTGTAATCCACTGTACCAATTGTAACTTATTCCCGTACCTCATTACCCGAGATAAGTATATAATGTTTCCAGTGATTTTATTTATTTATTTATTTTTTACAAGAATAAAAGACTACGATTAGACACCCTGTTGCAGAGAAAAAGCATTCACCAATTAAATCTTGATTCTAAAAATTGCTATGAAATAACATTCCCAAAAATTCTACTACTATAATTATTATTATTATTATTTAAGGGCATTATGATGTAAATCGCTATCAATATTTCGTTTGGAAAGTACACAGGGTGGACAAAAAAAAATAAAAAAATAATAATTGTAAGATTCCTATAAACCATGTAGCTAAGTTTGTTACCAGAAAATAAACATGGTTGGTGGTATGGAACCCATCATATCGTCGGATAAACCATTTGGACTGGTTTTAAATGGTTAGGTTTACAGCCTAGAATTTGGTGGTTGTAAATTAACTTCTTTTTTTTTGTCAACAGTTTCAGGAAAAAAGTTCGCCCACAAATCTAAAATTTCTAAAAAGCATAAAAAATTAATAAATAATGACTGGATTTGGTTCCTAAAATTTTATTAATGTGACCAAAAAGAATAAAATATTCAAAGAAAAACAAAATATATTACCAATTATTAATTTTTTATGCTTTCTACAAATTTGGGGTTTCTAGGCAACCTTTTTTTTTTTAAATAAAATGTAGACCAATTTTATAATACGGAATCATCTTTGAAAAGTAAACTCATTTAAAGGAGAAGTTAGAATTTCTTAATTAAAATTAGCCTAGAATACACCCTTGTGGGTTGCCTTTGCGCGAGGATAATATTGCCAAAAGGAAGGGTACCACGGCCCACGTCCCGAGACTTGCGGGTTTAAAAAAAAAATCTATGGGTTGCCCACGAACTAACTGTTAATCCAATTAATTCCTTTTAATTTTATACCTGTGCCAAATACCAATTCAATGTACAATAATCTAAAAAGGTCGGCTGAAAAAAAAAAAAATATCCTGAGTACCCTGAGGCATATACAGGTAGACCTATTAATATGAATTTTTCAGCCCTTTTCTGAACAGGTAACTAATAGGTGATTTTCTTGGAAATGATTTCATATTTTCTTTATGTTAGGTGTACGGTTTACCAAATATGGGCACCCTATACAATAGCATTTATATTTAGCACATACAATTTTGTAATAACACACACACATTATTTATATATATATGTGTGTGTGTGTGTGTTTAACTGGTCGTTTGGTTTTGGGCTATATAATACCTTGTTGTATAAGCACCCGAAGGTCCTACGTTGGTCTTCGGTCGGGCTTCAAATTTAAGCGCTTATAGTGCGTCTCTGAATCCCCCTTAGTGGTATAGTAGTTTGGATACCATGTAAAGATGTAGGTCCCCCCGTCATGACTTTATATGTAACAAAGGTGGTTAAACAACCCAGAAGACCAGTACTATTAAAGTGGCAGGTTTTCATTGCAAATGACGCTCTTAAAACAAGCCAAGGCATAGTGATTGTTTCCGTATAAGTAGCATGTAATACTTACTTTAAAAGGTAATACCCTCCAAATTATGAAAGAGGTCAAAATCATCGACACGTGCCATTTTAACAACCTAATCTATAGCATACTGCGTCGATGACCCAGATTTGTCTAGAGTTTGGAGTATAGGACGGTAGGTATTTTTTAATTTGGGCAACTTGTATGCAATTTGATTCGATAAGAAAAATCGTGAACAGCAAAAGTTTGGCTAAGGTTTTTACTGGCGGCTCAAATAGGTTGAGTCCCCCTCGATACGTTGGGTCAGGTCAGCGTTTTCCAAACTTTTTCTTATCGAACGCCCCCTTCAAACTGAAGTCAATCCTTCACGCACCCCTTATTTTAACTTCAAATGGCACTCATGGAGTGTAATTTATTGGCACCATAATCAGTGTGGGGTAATATTGAAAAAGAAGTTCCCATTTATTAATGTACTAAAGTACACGACACGTTTCTAAACAATTTTTAGATATCATACCGAGTACAGCGATCGTAAATAAAATTACTGAAAATATCCATTCTTACTTTTTTCCTTTACTAACCTCCTCGCGCACTCCTTCAGTAATCCCTGCGTCTCCCCCTATCCTAATTTTGGAAACCCTGGGTTAGGTTAATATTAGTAATAATCAGTAAGAAGGGCCAGAAACTGGTACAGCGCTCAGGCTAACAAATGTAGACCATTGCTTTAACTCCAACGTTATTACTACCAGCAGCATCGAGAATCGAACTCCCGACCTCAGTATCTTCACTTCGCTTATAGGCAAACTGTTACCCATCGAGCTACAGACGCTGGCCTAGGTTTTAGGTAAAGTTTATTAATTTTTTTTATGAGCTTTTAAGTGGCGATCATTTTACTCCTTTCTTGATATTCACTTGGCCGCAAAAAGGGCCTGTAGCCCTTCAACTAGGTTCTTCTGCATAGCTTTGGCACAAGCCATAAAATTTTAAATGCCTGTTGTCAATTATAGGGGCAAACTCATTACCTAACCCAGTCACAAGGAATAAATTTTTACGAAAACTCTTTCAATATAATTATAATCAGTTAAGACTATAAATTCATATAAAGAATCCACTCAATATAAATTCATGAGTCAAATGCAAAAAACTAAGTTTGACCGTCTCTAATTCTTATGATGTCTTTCCCTGAGGAAGGCGTAACAGTATTACCAAAACGTTCGCTTAATTAATTTTAAACGTACTAATTACTATTTATACGTTTTAAATATAATTTGCAAGATTTTTAATAATAATAATAAATTCAAGCGAAATGGCAGTTTCATACTTTGTAAAAAATAATTAATAATTATAATCTTTATTACGAGTAACTCCGAGGTATAATTCATGTATGTACTAAGCACTTAAATGTCGTTAAGGGACCCCCCCCCCCTAACACTCTTAAAACCCTATTAGGCCTAGCTGGGTTGGCCCGAGACTAAACTGAAGTGGTTTTTAAGATATGCGCCAACCTTTCTAGCTTTAAAACATGCAATTTTAAATAGTTACCAGGAGTGTTAGTGGGTACAGGCTAAAGTCTGTTTATAAATACCCAATTTTTATATTTAAACTTGCTCTTAAAAATGGTTTATAGGTTAAGATTACAAAATTAATTTGGGCATTGCACTATTATTATATTGGTATACAATAATATTGCAAGGGCGTGTAAAACGAATCTAAATACCCAAAGATCATTCGGCCTACACATACACTTGCAAATTTTGATAATCCTGCCTGGTTGGTTGAATGTGTAGGCTGATTCTCAGACCTGGTTGTATTAACCTATTAATTAACAAATTTATGAGCAAAGATGGGTACGCCATTAGGGTAATTTGGTCCAATGATGTTATTTCTTGCGGGTTCACCCGATATAGTCGGTCTTTATTAACCTAACATTATTGAACAAATTATAATCAGAGGTATGGTAAAATCTCCGTAGAGTTACTTCTAATAATACTAATAATAATTAATAGCCGCATGAAGGGTATTTTTAAAAAAGAAAAGTGGACACGCCTTAAGTTATATATAGCGTATTTAAGGGTACATATAGCCTATGTATAAATATATAAACACAACCCAATTGCATACTCGTAAAAATTACCCAATAAATTAAAACAAAAGCCACTAACTTTGCAACACGATGTTGTGGTTTCGAGATTGTTACTAGATTCACTGAAAGAATAATGGTTAAGTGTACATTATAACAACAATCATCGTCAGGAGTCCTTAGGAGAGGCAGGAGGTAGTGGCCACTTAGAGCACGCATAATAACTGTCACACCGCGTAAAGAGCTTTTGTATAATCACTCACTAGTCACTAATGAAGTGCAAGGTGCCTCCTTAGGCAACTACTACTACTACTACTACTACTACAGTAATAATTATAATGATGATAATGATAATAATAATTATAATAACAAACAACTTTTTCCCGACGGTGCAGACGAAGGAGGAGTAGAGCCACTACTGTAGGAGGGTAGGGCGCGGTGGGGCCCTTCGGTTTTGGATAAGTCATTCCCTTGGTGGGCGCACGCGAGATAGGCTTCTCGCTTTTCAAAGGGCGCGAAGCCCTTACGTGGTTGTGATCGACATTGCACTACGCGACTTCTTCACGGCACGGCGCCTCGCACTACACTGACGGAAGACTCCCTGCCAATGGCGGAGAACAACAGCAGCAGCGCCACACGGGCTCGCCAATCACGCGGGAACTTTCGTACTTCTTATATTATACGCCGACGGACGCACGGACTGATAAACGGACGGACGGACAGCAGCTGAACGGACGACCCGTAAGTTTAAGGACATGACTG
The DNA here is from genome assembly GCA_023014485.1 of Bathynomus jamesi. NCBI lineage: Eukaryota > Metazoa > Arthropoda > Malacostraca > Isopoda > Cirolanidae > Bathynomus > Bathynomus jamesi. The sequence continues at coordinate 153,496 of JAJOZX010002007.1, read as the reverse complement.
TAATTAATAAACGCAGAAAAGCAAGGAGCATTGCGTCAATTAAGGATTAAACATTCCTACTCGCTAATTATCAGCGGATTATTATTATTATTATTATTATTATTATTAAAGAAAAGCCGATAACAGAGGGTCCCACAGGGAAAGTATGTGAAAAAAATACTCCCAAATTAACATTAAATTACGCCCCCGTAAAAAAATTCCCCCCAAATTGACTGCAAGTTTTTTTTTAAGTAAATTACTTTAAAATATACTTTTAATTACAAACGGAGACGAACCATTAGTAAAGCGGGAGTATCTTCCATACCCATTGCAACTTATTATTGCACATGCTACCCAGGGTATATACATAAATTTTGCAACAAAAGTATCATATACGCATTTCGTATTATCCAATCAGCGGAGCGGAAAAGGCAAGGGAGCTTTCAGCTATTAATTGGAGAGTACCCGTTCGTTCGTTTGTGGGTATACATGCCCCAATAAAACGCGGATTCATCGCAACATCTTGCAACCAGCCGGCCTACCCCCTAGGCGACCACGAGAAAAATTGTATGCCTTTACTTCTCTCTCTCTCTCTCTCTCTCTCTGGTTTAGTTTATATGTAAGTTGGGTATTTCTCGCCCCCTCCATGCATGCATAATGCCCTATACTGTTCACCATGCAAGTACCGGGAGGAAATAAGTCTGGAGGCCTTTTTAATTAAAAAAAAAAAAATTGCGATTATGAGTGGCTCATAAGGATTTTTTAATACCCACTAAATACCCTTTCCACCCACACCACCCCCATCGGGCAGCCAGCCGGCCTCCGAACAAAGCGGGGCAGCCTCGCCCTCGCCCCACTTCCACATGCCTCTTTTGATGGGCTTGCAACGGCAGGCGGGAGTTGGGGGCGGGGGAGCAGGAGGAGGGGGGGTAGGAGGAGGAGGAGGGCAGGAATTGGATGAAAGCCTGTGACCACCATCGTCATTATATCGGACGCTTTTCACGGAAGAAGAACGGAGACGCCTCCGTCATCGTCGACGTTATAGTCGTGCCCTTTGCGGAGAGAGACGCTAAGAAGACTATACGCGGGAAATGCCCACTCTCACGGGGCATGCGAGCGAGACCTGTCGTCGAGTGGCCGCCAATTACCCGCAGGTCGCGAGCGACGGCGATCATTGATCGAAACTACTCGCCGCCGAACATCGTGTCCCGGGCACCGCATGCGGGAAGAAAGAACTCCCCCTTGCCTAAAAATGGAGGGTATTGGGGTATGCGATAAATCTGCGAGGCTGTTCTTGGAGTCCGTTAAGAGAGCGGAGATCGAGGAGAGCTAATTGGAGTGACTCCTTTGTCCACGGACTGTCGTGAGTGAGTGGGTATAGTGCCCTTTGAGAGTGCCCGCTGACCCCGATGCTTTGTTCTCTCACACGCCTCTCGCTCGCTCTGGCCCTCAGACGGCACAGATAGGTTGCACTCACTGGGGCATGGGAGGGGCCCAGGGCATGTACCCAAGCATCGCTTACACATAACTTGTTATATAAGAAGAACAAAAAAAATGTCAAGGAAAAAACGTGCAAAAATTAAATTTATAACTTGGGTATATATATATATATATATATATATATATATATATATATATATATGTGTGTGTGTGTGTGTGTGTGTGTGTGTGTGTATATACGTGTGTGTGTGTGTGTATATATACGTGTGTGTGTGTGTGTGTGTACTTCGTAACCTCGTAGCAGTTCCGTGCGTTGGTTTCTCTTCACACGAAGGTCAAGCTAATAGCCCCACCTCTAGGCCTGGCCTGTTGGAGGAGTGGGTTGCTCTCTTGCGGTCTCCATCGCACATAGCAAGGTACACCCAGCTCATCTGGTACCGTCCTGAGTCAGGCGTCTGGTCTTCTTTTGAAGAATTCTATGTTGACACCAGTAATATTCCTGATCTACTTCGGAAGCTGCTTGAATGGTCTTGGCCCCCTGACAACCAAGCTATTTTCCTTTAGCGTTGACGGTGTCCTTTTGTCTGGCCTTTAGTTTGGGAACATTACACATTATACCTTTCGTATTTTTCACTGTCGTTTGGGTGGTTACTGGGTTCATCTTCAGGTTAGGTACCAGTTTTTCCATTATTTTCCATGTGTAATTTATGGTGTGTGTGTGTCTCTTCTTCAGGTTAGGTACCAGTTTTTCCATTATTTTCCATGTGTAATTTATGGTGTGTGTGTGTGTCTCTTCTTCTTTCCGTTGAATATAGACCTAATTTACGAAGTCTTTCTCAGTATTTGAGTTCTTTGCAGCCATCAATCTTGGCTGTGAAATTTCTTCTAGTTTATCAATTTCTCCCTTTTTATATAAGGACATCAAGACTGAGCAGTATTCAAGTTTTGGTATGATGAGTGTTTTCAGTAGGAAAATCATTACTCTCTTGTCCCTTCTTTTAAAGGTTCTCAGTACCTGTCCCGCGACTCTTTTTTGCTTTGTTTATCGCCATCTGATTTTGTCTCAAATTTCGCATCGTCGGTCATTATAATCCCTAAATCTATTGCTTTCTTGCTTCTCTGAATTTCCTGTCTATCTGGGGCATAATATGCTGTCTGTTTCAGCTCCTCATTTCTTCCATATCTTAAGAGCCGAAATTTCATGTTGTTGTCTTCTGACCATTTGTGTATTCAGTTCGTGTCCCTCTGTAGGGCCTCTACCTCTTCTGCATTACTGAATTTTCTGTTGATTTTTGTATCGTCTGCAAAGGATGTTACTATACTGTTGCTGGTTACTTCACTGTCTATGTATGTTAGCATGCTAATGAATAAGAGTGGGACCAATGCTGTTCCTTGTGGTACTGAGCTGCGTACTTTCGATTCTGATGGTGATATACCTTGGATTTTTACGACCTGCTGACGTTCCCTGAGAAAATTGTAGATTAATTTTCCCACTTTGCCTGTTATTCCCATATGTTTCATTTTATGTGCTGTTATGGCATGATCACATTTGTTGAACGCTTCAGCATAATCCATGTATATGACATATGTATATGACATATGTATATGACATATGTATATGACATGTATATATTTTCATTGCTTTCAAGTGCGTCTATGGTATTGTTATAGTGCTCTATAAGTTGTGATAGGCATAATCTTCCTGATCGGAATCTGTGCTGGTTCTCATTGAATCTTTCCTATGTCTCCAAGAAGTCATAGCTTTTCTCTCTAACTATTCTTTCAAACATTTTGGTGAGATGGGACGTTAGTAACAATGGTCTATAGTTCTTTGCTTGAGATCTATCCCCTCCTTTATATATAGAGATAATGTTCGCTCTTTTCAGGACGCTCGGTATTTCCTCCCCCCCATGTCCAGGAATCTTCTCCATATTCAGTATAGGGGTGTAGCTATTTCATTTTTAGAGTTTTTAATCAATAAGGCGTTCCATTTGTCCGAACATATACTGAATGTGATTTCATTTGTCCCATAATTCGCGCTATATGTTCTAGGATAAAATTAAAATCAGTTATACACTTTCCTTGTAATTTCTCTTCAAAGAATGCATCTCTGTCAGGTACCACTTTGTCACTTTTTGGAGTACTGAAAACTGATTCGTACTGGGCTCTTGTTTTCCTTTTCACATAGCTATAGAAGTATTTTTAGTTTTCCTTTATTACTTCTACCGCATTTTCCTCTTCCCTCTCTGTATGGCCCTTAATTAGGGATTGTATTTCCCTATCGATACTGTCCAGGTTTTCTTGTATTATTTCTCTAGTATGGTTGTCTATTCAATTAATTAACTTCGCAGCTACCCTTTTTCTTTTGCGGAATATTGTTCGCTTTTCCCTCTCGAAAATTTTCTCCTTTTGGCTGTGTTTTCGGAACATATTTTTCTAAAATTTCCAGCGTCTTTTCTCTGAAGATTGTTAGCATTTCTTCGGTTGTTCTATCCTCTAAAACTGTTTCCCACTCTATTTGGGTCATGTGGGACCTGATTTCTTCCCAATTTATAGTCTTGGAGTTTAGGTTAAAAATCTCAAATTTGCTTCTTTCTTCAGTATGAGTATTTTCTTTTAAGACTGTCACTATATTAGTTGGTATCTCAATTATGTTGTGGTCTGAGATAATAGTTGGAGTTATTTTCATATCATCAATAAATTTGTTGGTGTTCGTGAATACCAGATCCAGGCAGTTATTTTTTTCTGGTATTATTTGTTATCTCTTGTGTTAACATACAGTAAATTCGTTTGTTAGAGCATCAATATGTTTGCTTGTTCCTGGTCTTCTCTTGTTCCCCCCGTTTTTAAGGAAAGTATGCACCCCCCCCCCCCCAACACACACACCTTACTTTATAATAGTTTCGAACGACAGTTCAGGATCAACCAGCGGTCGACCCCTCTGCAGGATCCCGCCTCATTTATGGGATATATATATATATATATATATATATATATTATGTGACTTTTAGATTTTAAAACGACATATAATAGGGTATACTTATAAATGAAATGGTAGTATATAACTATATAAAGAAATACATGCGTCAATATACCCTATCCACATATATGATAAATAATATAATGTTAATTTGCTGTTAATATATTCAAGAGATAAATTAGAAACTAATAAATATATATATATATATATATATATATATGGAGAGAGAGAGAGAGAGAGAAGAGAGTTTAATAATAAAAAACACCAGAATTGGAATTATCCACAGAAATTACATAAAACCTCCTTTCCAAATATACGATGTTGTATAATTCTCGTTTTAGTATCACTTCTCGTCATACCTTTTGAACAATGAAGAAAAAGTGCCGAAATGCAACAAAAAGGAAGAATACCCTCCATGATACCCGAAGCAAAAAAGTATATATACAGGAACCAATTGGACATCAAGCAAGAAACGAGTATGGATAGGTTTCGCAAATTCCAAATATAGGATATTGGTACAGAGATATACAAACTGATCGTTAGATAGATAGCGAGATAGATAATAGACGATTGGATAGATGGGTATTGGGTATGGTATAAACATTCGGTTTTTAATTAATACTATTATTATTATTAATTATTATTCTAAATACATTTCAACTTACACTATTTGATTATTTATGTATATATTATTATTACACACACACACACACACACACACACACATATATATATATGTCTTCAAGAAAGGGCTGAGCATTTCTAAGTTACATGCAATAGAGAATAATCAGTCCTTATCAGTCCTTTATTGAAGACCCTGTGTGTATATATATATATGTGTGTGTGTGTGTGTGTGTGTGTTGCTAAGGAAAGGCAAAAAAAGGTGATAGGACAGATGAAACAAAGCAGGTAAATTACGTAATACACGATTGAAACCTTTTTCGAAATAACTTTTTAAATTTTAGAGACTTTTTTTCCTTCGAATTAACTTTACCGTTACCTGTTTGTATATATATATATATATATATATATATATTGTCCTTGACTGTAATATAAAATAATTAACTCAAAGATATTTTTATACAATTAATATTTTGTACTGGTCCTGGAAGAGTATATATATATATATATATATATATATATATATATATATATATATATATATATATATATATATATATATATTATAATTTCTTAATTTGAATAATCAAATAAGCGTACTAACCTAGTACCGAAACGTAATTTCAGTCAAATTATGCCCCTACAGGGTACATGGATAAAAAAGCTGTCTTCTGAGCACCACATGGTACGAGACCGAACATACAGTAGATCTATTTCGCATCTCATACCCCGGGTATCGTTCATTGCCCAACACACAATATGGCAAATGCATGCACCGTCTCCGAAACATATTAGGTCAGTGTGATCAACCTGTTTGGCGGGTTACGAAAGATAGGCATAAAAGCTGAAAGCAGTTCCCTCCTACACCAAGTAGAGGATGGACCAAAATGAACCGCGAGATGAAAATATACTTGTGTTATATGTATATGTATATACCTCAATATTATACGGAGAGAGAGAGAGAGAGAGAAGCAATTTAAATTTCTTTGTAATACATGTACAGTAAAAAACTAAATATTTTAAAATGTAAACACATTTATTTTACTGTACTTTTATTATCCATAAAATACAAGGCAAGTTCGTAATACTGTAAAAAGGGATTTTTGGCTGTAATTCAAATGCTGAAATAAGTTCAGTTGCACAACTCAAACCTTACTGTATATGTTTACATCAGTAGGCCTTTCCATTATTATACTGTATATATGTATATATATATATATAACTTCCAATCCCTGCCCCCATGAAAACGTTTATAACATTAATGAAAAGAGCAGCGGAGAGACTGGAAAATAATTTGGTAGGCCGAGCATAGGCGTCTGAAGTTAAGCAAAGAAGAAGAGCAGAGCGGTATTGCAAAGATCTCGAGATGGCAACACGCCAGTCTCAAGGCCACGGCAGATATAGGCACACACGCTGACGAAGGGAAAGAGAGAGAGAGAGAGAGAGAGAGAGAGTGGCGCAGATGAAAAAGAAAGTTAATAAAAAAAGAGTGCAAAAAATTGATTCAAAAGGCCTGCTTCTCTTATCGAGCCTAGCTAGCCTAACGTAGCCACATCGAAAAAGACCAAACTGGAAAACCGAAGAAAACCGAAGTGAGAGGCTTACGAGCATCCCATACACAAACCTTAATAAAGTAAATAAACAAAGGCTCGTAAACCTATTATTATTCGCGCGCCAATATAATACACGACTTCACTGAGAGTGACCATAGTTGTGACGTCATAGGCTTTATCAACGAGCGTATGTTGATGTTTGAAATTGGTTCTCTCAATTCGGATGGTTGCTCTCACGTTTATCGTTCATTTTTTTGTCAATAATTAAAAGGTAAATAATTGTTTATATTTATTCTATGTAAATTATTGACAAATAAACAAAAAGTATATAATAAGTATAATAACTGTATTACATAATATACGGTGTATATATATATATATATAATATATATATATATATTATATATATATATATATATATATATAATAATAAAATTATAAAACAATTTTGCATGCGATATGTTTAGCAACAATGCACGATATGCCAAAAATGAAATTAAAGAAAATAAAATAGTACTCCTTAATTATTTAATTTTTACGGGGGAACTAAACTAAATATTTGTAATTTTAATATATTTTTACTCACTGTGACTCATTAGGAATGAGTTTCCGATTAGTACTCCACTCAATGAGGACTGATAAGGATGAGTATGAACGCATGTTAGTACCTATAATCACTGTGTAAATTCACGAATCAACCTAAATAAGGTGTATATGTCGAGCTTGGACCCACGACGCATGGCGGGAGCATAGAGCTAGGCTCACTAGATTGCACATGCCTAAAGCCAGGGAGGCACTGATCAAAAGTAGGCCGAAGCGCTCCCCCACCCCCCTTTTCCTCCCGTATTTGCTCCCTAATCCCCCGTTTTACTCGATCCCTTACCCCCGTTTCTCTCTCTCTCTCTCTCTCTCTTTCTCGCTCCCTCCTTTCCCCTATATACCTTATCCTCCCCCGCCACTCTCCTCCGAAAGACATCAATTGGCACGGTGCCTCTTTGCGAGCCAGCCTATTCGGGCGGTCAGTTACGAGCGAAGAGAACGAATTCAGTCACTGGCACTCACGCATTTTGACGACTTTTAAAAAACTTGTCTTTGCCTTTTGGCGATAGATGCCCAAGTGTAGCACAATTGCGTTACTGGCGAAGTTGCGCCAATAATTTAAGCGTAATATATATATATATATATATATATATATATATAACGTGATATCACAGCTTGAATGGTTAAAAAATCTCCAAAACAACGTTCTTTTCTCCCATCAAACAAAACACAAATTAAATTTAGCTCTAACTGGATAAAATTGGTGAAGTGACAATAATTTTTCACGTATATGAAAATTATTATTATTATTATTATTAAAAGAATATTTTTAAAAATACTAATAATAAAACGCTCCCTTTGAAGTATCCTTTGCCCAAAATTGGGCACAGAAGGGAGGTAAATTATTGTATAGTGGTATAATCAAAAGTCTACGGATTAACATATAGAGTCTTTGTGCCCAATTCATCTTTAAAATTTCACACTCTTTCGTGAAATCATGCCCAATAATGAAAATGTTTGGGGTTGTTTAATCCTCGCAGTGACAAAGGTCATATGACGGACGGGACATATAGCTTCATGCGGGATTCAAACCGCAGGTCACTACATCATCTGAACGTAGAGGAGGACGATCACCCATTCAGCAAGTGAACAGAACCAACGTTCCTTAACCTTGATAATCTAACGGGAAAAGGCGTTCCGACGTGGGCACGATGCAGCTCGTGAGATCAAGAAAAGCCAGTATGTCAATAACTTAAAAAAAAAACCCACAGCCATCAAGGTTTTGAGCTTCACATACGAATACAAAGGGTCAAAATGTGTGTTAAAGCTGCATTTAACAGCTAACTGCCTCGTGGGCTTAAAGTAAATGTTAAATTTTCACGGGATTACAATTTTATATTCAGTTGATGTAAAACCTACTTTTATATATATATATATATATATATGCAGGCTTTGGTATAACGATGACCAAAAAGAAATAATTGATATTTTATGGTATAAGAATATTAGAATATTACTATTTTTATATTTCTTTCAATTAACCTTTTTATATAGGTCAATGCTTTACATATTACACCTTCCCTTAGGTTTAAGGAATAAAAGCCAAATTTTTTTGTCAAATATTTATATATATTTAATTATAAATAGAATATATTTATTTTCCTTTACTTGAAAAAAATAATATATATATATATATATATATATATATATATACACGAGAGGTGGTCTGAAAGTTTCCATACCTCGTTTATTACAACGAAACTCGTACATCTATATTTATTTTACACCAAAATGTGTCCCCAGTATGTGTTTCAATCGTTCACGTAGTTACCTTCAGGAACAATGCACTTTTGCCACCGTGTCCCTAACTCCTTTATGCCGTCCTCGAAAACCTCTGTCGGAGTGTTATGACACCACCGTCATACGGCCGTTTTCACCTCTTCAATACTGCCGTAGCGATGAACGCGCAGATAACGTTTCATTACTAGGGGAAAAGATGGAATTCTCGGGGCGCCAAGTCAGGGCTATTATATAGGGTGGATGCTGGAATTGCGTCCAGCCAAAATGTCGGATTGTTTGTTGATTGGATATTAAGCATTCTGGCTGAACAACAGATTTCCTCGAGGACGGCCTAAAGAACTTAGAGACAAGATGACAAACAGTGCATTCTTGTTTTGAAGGTAAGTAACTACATGAAACATTTTTGGTGTAAAGTGATATTGATACGGTATTAGTTTTGGTATACTGTACTGAATGGTGTCTCGAAACTTTCAGACAATCCACTATATACACTCGTGTGTGTGTGTGTGTGTGTGTTTATGTGTGTGTGTATATATATATATATATTAGTTTCTCTGTTACACTTTCAAACATTGTTGAAATCATGACATGATTTATTTCATTATATAGAGGTGCCAAGTCTTATAAACACCGTAACGTATTTTTAACTAATAATTAATTACTGAATTAATATTATTATTTATTTAATAATATATAAATAAATTAGGGGATAATATACATATATATTCATTTTAAGAAAACAAAACTTCATATATATATATATTGTGTATATAACCTGTACAAGAATTATATAAATTACTATAAGTAGATATTAATTACCGATATAAGGGCCTAGTATAGGAAGAAACTAATATTGCGCATTAATAATTGTAAGTTCTACTTAATTGGTTGCTAGGTATTAATGATGCTAATTAAATATGTTTATAAACTTTAAAATATTTTTAAAATATTATATATATATATATATATTTTTTTTGTTTAATGGGGGTTGTATTGTTCAACCTCCTTCGCAACATCTAAGGTCATATGACAGAGGGGATCTACAACTTTACGTGGGATCCGAACCACGCTTTGCTACATAATCTGAACACAGCGGACGGTTACAAATCGAACTACAGTACCACCCAAACCCAATATCGCTTAATTTTACTGATCGACTGGAACTATATATATATAGAGTGTGTGTGTGTGTGTGTGTAGAACAAATACTTCTGTAAGTCTTCAAGGAAGAAACAGAAACTTGCGGTACATCTTGCTCCTGATGAATTATGTCCCCGGGCCTTAGGCTGCAATGCATGGAGTGTCTTATCTGCAGTGGAAAGTAAACAAAGGCACGAGAAAAAGGTAAGAATTATGAATAGGAACTCGTTTGAATTAGATAAATAAAAGCATTGTTGCTTCCAGTAACAATGAACTACCAATGGAGGCCTTAATGCGTTAGCCCTCTCTATACTTGGCGATGATATTGCGAGCTGCTCGTACTCTGAATGAGTGTATACGAGTGGAGTTGTGTTTTATAAAAGTATGAAAAAGAAAACACGGAATAGTGCTCAAGCGCTTTCGTCTAATCTCTAATGAAATCCTCAGGAACATCATTCTGTGTTCTCTTTTTCCTTCATGGTTATTTCACCATAAATATTATTCACGTGTTACTTTCGTGAAATAATTTTCACACACACACACACATATATATATATATATATATTAATCTTTGGTTAGCTTCCGCCCGAATTGTTCATTCTGATGAAAATCAAGCTTTTCACTCCACCTTAGACCTACAGTTTAAGGTGGAATCCGAACCACGCCCCACCAGCAGCACAGCGTCTGAACCACTAGGCCACCTAGGGTACCTATTTATCTACCAACCACTTTCTTTATTGTGTGGAAGGATGAACAGCTGGGTTGTGCTGCGCGCAGGCTGCTGTCACCGGGTCTCGAACCCGGGGCCGAGGGACTCGTAGTCAGCGACGCTAACCACTACACCACCGATGCGCGCACATACATATATATACTGTATATATACTGTATATATATAATTATAGGTGTGTGTATATATATATATATATATATATCTATATATATATATATATACACAGGCTCATCTTTTCGATAACTTAATTAACTTAATTTGACCTAACTTAAATTACTTTAATACAAGTTCAAACAAAGTTTTTTATAAAATGTCCTTATCTCGAACAAAATTATTATAAATTATGCCGGAACTCAGTACAGTAAATTAAAAATATCTTAATATATTCACTAATTTAAACCTGGTTCCTTAAATTATTATTTTGATGTTAGAACTAATGAATATTTTAATATATGTGATTTGATGAAGTTACAGTGTATGGACACTGTTATAGTACCTAAAAATCCATGGTTAACGGTCGCTATAGTTTTTGCATATCGTTTCTTACAAATTTTATTCTCAGAATTAGAATCTTGACTTCTTTTCTACTCCCGGATTACAGAAAGTTTGAGTCGTGATTACTTCAAACTCTACTACATTCGTCTAAGCCTTAGGCTAGAACACACCCATGCATAGCTAAGGCTAACATATTAAGCTTACAGCTTTAGGCCTGGGCTACACCACTATAAATAGTATAAGGGCTCGGTTAGGCACTCAGGCTAAGCTACCGCTTCTTCTGCAGGATTAGGCCAGGCTAACTTAAGCGTGGTGTAGTCTAAGGCCCAAAAATGTACAGATGGCATTTCCGTGTTATGTGATTTAATTAAGGATAGGGAGGTGGTGTTTTGGAGTTATTTAACCTCCTTCGTAACGGCAAAGGTCATGTGATAGAGAGGACCTACAGTTTTATACGTGGGATCCGAACAACGAGTCGCTACATCATTTGGACGCAAAGGACGATCAACCATCCAACCTAATGTCGCTTAACTTCGCTGATCGACGGGAAGCTGTGCTGTGACACGGCCACTTCAAGATACACAAATCTAATACTATCCTTATTTATAAAATATTTTCACTCTTTAAAATGGAAAAGAAACCAGAATTCTGCTTCTGACAATAAAATTTGCAAAGGGTACCATTAAAGGCGTAATCGACCAGATGAACATTACCTTATTAACTTTCAAATTACCTATATTATAAACCTAACCTAATTCATTCGGATCCAAAGCGTCTACAAAACTCCATTTACTGGCATTGGTTAGCTCTACAACGAATTAATAAATATAATGAGTCATATTTAAGTTAGTAAATATAAAAATATATTCCCAATTCAGTGAAAAACTGCGAGTAACAAGATGAATCATGATAATACATTTTCTTTACCCACATCATTATTTTATTGGCAACCACAATGTTGCCATCTTACAGCCTGCATGACGTCACAGTTTAGTTCCGTATTGACATATTTAAGGCGTCCTCGCAAGACCTCGTACTATTACGCATATTAACGGTATATATATATATATATATATAATATATATATGTATATGCAAACGAATTGAATGCACTATTAATTTAACAATTACAAATTTAATAATGACAAATCAATTTAAACATAAATAAAATGTGTCTCACGTAAACACATTCCGGTTAAAGACATCATTCGTTAATTGAGTGAAAATAAACCAATTAGCCAGTTAATTAGCAAAAATAATCATTGTTGACAAAATTAAAGAGACCTGGAAATAGTCATATATATATATATATATATATATATATATATATATGCGCTCAAGGATTCCCCTTTGTATAGTTATACAGTAGAAATATCAAAAGAGTAAACAACTTACGTTGGTTTTTATACCTATTCACGCCAACTTTTAAATAATATACACGTCCGGCCTGTTTTATTCCAAGTTACGCAAACCAGCAATTACATCCATTAGGAAAAGCACAGACAAAAGAATAGACAAGAAATGCATTCCGGTTTTTATTACTACGTATAAACTCGGTAGATAGGTAGGTAGGTAAGTAGGTAGACAGACAGATATAAATAGCTCTATACAGTATAGGCTATACTGTTATAAATACGAGTATATACCAGAAGGGGTGTATGTACGACAACTAGATAATTATATATATATATATGTGTGTGTGTGTGTGTGTGTGTGTGTGTACGTATAAACATGGCGTATGCAATACGGGTGGGGTGGGGTACGTGGAATTGGAGTAGGGTGCTTAGCAGTTATAGTTAAGGTTAGTTGAATCAAAAGGCTTTCGGTCTAAGCGGGATGAGGGGATCATAATGAGCGAAATGAGTTTGGGTCGGCGACGGAAGGCCAACTGTGTATAGGCCCTGAATGGCGGACGAAGCGAAACGTCGTAAACAGTGAAAAGAGGTGATTAATCGTGAAAATAAATAATAAAACTTGGCCCGGTGGGAACCGGACTTCTTTTGGAACTCCTTTGGACCTCCTTTGACTGCGCATGCAAAAAGAAAGGCAATTTTGGAGCCTCGCCCCGCGAGTGGAGGCCGAAAGGGGAACGGCAAGCAAGAAAGCAAGCGAGCAAGCAAGGCAAGCAAAGACACGACGACGCTTCATACAAACGAGCTTCGGGCAAATTACCTGCGGGGTCATTATTCATCGCCTATAACGGAACTGCCTTTCACGCCATTTACGCCTTTATGTCGCGACGACGAAAGGTCGCTTTTCGAGGCGCGTCGAAGCGGCTCATGCATCCCTAATTGACACCGGAAACACCGCGCCTCGCTTGGACAAGCAAGCAAGCAAGCTAGAAGGGATCAAGCATAAGGGGAGAAGGCCGGGGCTTGCTTGCCTTTGCTTGCGTCTCGGGGCCTTTTCTCAGGACGACACTATAGAAAGCAAAGGAAAAAGCTGGATTGATGGTCGCGGCCTGAAAGAGAGCCTTTGTAGGGGTACCGAAAGCACAGAAGGGGGGCTAAGGGGGATAGATGAAGGAGGGGGTTAGGTAATAAGGGATCGAAGGCAAGCATGCAAGCAAATCTGATAGAAATGAGGATTAAGAACGCGCTTGAAAGCGGCGATTGGAAGCGGTAGAAATGAATCGGTCTGTCTCGGTATAAATGGGTCGGTTGGGCGGTCGATGGTCGGTCGGGTCGTGGCGTGGTTAGTTGGTTAGTTGGTTCGTTAAAAGGATCGGTGCGAACCGCCCGACTGGCGAAGAACCCAAGAATCCTGACGGAGAGAGAGAGAGAGAGAGAGAGAGAGAGAGAGAGAGAGAGAGACGTCTCCAGCTGTTCCACCCCCCTCTTCTTCCACTTTAAACATTACGCCCAAAACGCCCAAAACGTCTGATTCCCTTTGCTGAAATACGCTCATATAAACAGACCAAATTTTAAAAGAAAGGAACGCGCAGGCACATTTGCTTGCTTGCATATATGCAAGCAATTGCCACAAATATTCTCACACACACACAAATACATATGTGCGCATCTCCGCAAAAGCGAGGTATCGACTTTTGCAAATTCACATATGTAAAGCAAATAATTAAGCTAACTTAATTTAACCTAACCTAACCTAACCTTAGCACCATCGAACCGAGAAGGATGTAATAAATGTTTCGGACGTGAGTGAAAGCTCGAAGGGCGGTTTCTGTTAAGTCACTAATTAATGAGGTACTAACTAAATTAGCCTAACTTAACTTAATCTTAACCTTAACTAACCTAACCTAAGCAGGATCAACATATCTTTTTTTCCAACATTAAAATTGTTTCTAGATTTTTTTATATAATTTTTTGTTGATGTTGCGAGGTATCAACATTATTACCTCACAAAAAAATTACCCTACTAGATCTGTAAAATATCACACACTCGACCTCATTTATGCCTAGTTGCCTACGCATACACACACACCACACACACACCACACAAATATACATATATGATGCACTATTAAAAAAAAATATATATATATATATATATATTAAATAAATAAAAATATATATATATATATATATCGTGTATTCATATAAATTTAGGCCTGTATGCATATACGATCATGTGTATCATTGTATCGTACGTCCGCGTACGTACGTGAATGTGTACGTGTATGCACGCGAGTGTGTGAAGAAAGAGAGGTGACCTCTAGTCTTTTTTAATAGGCTTCCTTGCTTACGAAGTAAAAAAAGAACTAGCGCAAAAAGCCCCTGAAACCCAAAAGTCAAGAAACCCGAGCGAGTAAAACTAAAACTGAGCGGATACAGAACTAGTTTGAGAGGAAATAATTAAGTTAGGAGAAAAAATACGAAGCTGATATAAAGGCTTAATTATTAAAGTAAGTAAAAAAAATATATAAAAAAAATAAACGTTAAAAAAAAAAAAAAAAAGAGAGCATAGAATTAGCATGGACTAAAATGGATATTAATTGCATTGGAAATCCTATGTGAGAAATAGGGCTGCATATTAGAGTTTCATATTTCTACAAGGTGCCTTTGTATAAAGCCTTCCAATGGAACATTGTGCGAAGTTACATTTGTAAAGAGAGCTCATTATATATATATATATATATATATATATATATATATATATATATATATATATATATATATATATATATATATATTCATTCATACATATAAATAAACACATATACACATATTCACATACGCATGTATCTATTCATCTTTCTATATCAGTTTCTCCCTTTATCTATCTATTTATCTATCTAGTGACTTCCTCGGCGCAATCTCATAATCATAACATACTTAAACATGAACCCAAGAAACGCATACGAAATAAAACAACTTGTCTGATTTTTTTCCAAGTTAAAAAATAACATGACTCTTCACAACATTTCGCTTTTTTTAGGGGCTTGAGTCGGGGTAGGGGAGCAAATAAGGGAGTTCAAATATCCCCCCATTCACACCCCCAACGGGCCTGGAAAAAAAAGCAAACTACATTCAAATTAATTGTTTAAAATGGGTTGTTATAAAACTGAATTATTTGGCAACGAAAATTTGAATTAAAATTACTGCAACACACAAGACAATAAAGTGGGAAATGGAACAAGAAGAAGAAGAAAAAAAGAAAAGAAAAAAAAAAGAAGAAAAAGAAGACAGTTTCTTTAATATGTACAGGGTTATTCAAATTATTATTAAATGCTGCTATGGTACCTCACTTTTGAACAACCCT